>OX235272.1:54244764-54373028 GCA_944472155.2 Trichobilharzia szidati
AGAAAAATAAATATTGTCTTCCTACATATTATTTCCAAAAATGATTACAGCTTTGTTTATGCCAAAAATTTATTTTGTAAAATTCACCCACGGATGTTTTTTAATGAATCGCTATTATTATGCCTAACTGTTATTCTCAATAACTATAGAATTATTCACAGGAAATATCGATAAGAATATTTGGCAAAGCTTGTTCTCAAAGACAAGGGACAATGTTCATTGAAAAATTAAATATAACAAAATCCAATGCTTTAAAATTTACCTAATCAAAATAAGATTCCGGTTTCAAATATCCGTATACAGTTGGAAGGAAGTTCAAATGAATTTGAATGTTAACGATTTCCATTTAATTAAAAAATTTCATTAACTGAAGAATGTTCATTCACAATGTTTTCCAGCTGTGATCTCAAAATTTAACAAAACTGCAGCATTTTTTCTCTAATTAAAAGGTAAAAATGCAAATGAAATAAGATGAACGAACATTAGGTTTACAAAAATTCCCTTCCTTGGTTATAGACTTTAGATATATATTGATTTGGGCAAATTACTCTTTGCCTTGTAGATGACTTTAAAGGCGGAGGCTATAGAGATAGGGTGATCATTATCGACCAGATGTTCAATGATCGCGCTTCTTATTGCTCCACTTCCACCTTTTCGTAACCATGCAGGATAGTGTTCTTGCACCCTCTTGGACAAAACTCGAGTCGAACGACCGATATACCTTGCTCCACACGAGCAGGTGAATTGATAAACACACATAGATTTGGTCAACAGCGAGATCTTGTCCTTCAGGTTATTGAACAGTAATGGTCGACTAGTAAAGGCTATTCTCAGATATGCAGACGGGAATGTTCTTTTCAGGGACTGCGATATCCTTCGTTTCATGATATCGGAAGCTAAGTCCCCTTTAAATTTCAAGCTCATGTAAAGTATTTTCTTGGGTACGGTTGATAAGTCACGTTCGACTTGAGTTTTGTCCAAGAGGGTGCAAGAACACTATCCTGCATGGTTACGAAAAGGTGGAAGTGGAGCAATAAGAAGCGCGATCATTGAACATCTGGTCGATAATGATCAACCTATCTCTGTATATTGATTTTACAAGTAATCCCTTTGTTGAGATTATGGATTTTTCTAGGTTCTCTAACTGATATCAGTCCATAATCAAACTTGAAGCCAATCAAATTCCCACAAACTAACTCTTAAGAATAAATCTGATGCCAGCTGGTGACGGGTTACAAAACGAAATTGTCTGGAGTGGAGTTCTAGTAAGAATTCATGATCACTGGAGTACACCAAGTCGGGTTTGAGGGCAAATGTTAGCCGATGAGATTGGCTGATTGTCACCCTAATATCACGGATAGATAAAACTTGGAATGTATGTATCGTTGAACGAGGTCCCAATGGCTGAATGGTCTGCAAGCTTACCTCGTAACCGGAATTTCCTAGGTATGAATTCCTGAGAGTGCGTACTGTTGAAGAGTCCCAAACTAGGATGAAATGGCTATCCAGGGCTTCTGACATTATTTTCTCTAAATCTAACTAAAAGTAGTTGAATAAACTATTAAATGAATCTTTAAAAATAAATTCATCTACACTTTGTATAAAATTAGACGAATACAATTTTCAAAACTATTCTTACAAACAAATATGACACATATAAATGTTTGTTCTTTTTATTTAATAAACACACGTGCATACTCAAAACTATATCAGTTTATGCATAAAAATACATAAATCAATTGTCAGATAATTGGAATAGGTATTCGAGACTGATTCTAGTGACATATACTGAAAATTGACCTCTGTCTGGACAGAATGGTGCTGGAATCTATTGATCGTAAAAAAAAGGTTACATGTTATATGATCAAGGTAAGACTGTGTTACTTTCAATAAGGTCTTTAAATACATTTAACTAGTGTACAGATACAGAATAAATAGTTCAGAGTAGAAAGGCCAGGACAATATGTTCAAAAAGAAAGGTTTCATTTTGAGTAGAAAACAATGTATCACGTTCTACAAAATAGTTACTCATGCAAATATAAATAACCTGGTATTGATTAAATTATTGCACCCTTCTAATATTATGGAAGACTCAAAATGCTTGTTAAGTAAAAAAGTGTACGCAGTGATAAGAGTAAACGTAGAGCTACTGGGAATGTCATTTGGTTTTAGATTAAGCATAGTGAATAATGCATATAAACAAGGATTGAATGCAAATCTCCCATGGATTGCATAAGATGACCTAGTATAGTTTAGACAAGGGAGCTAAATTTGTTCGCTCCACCTTCCTAGATTACACATCTGCTTTCGACTTATTACCTAGGAACAAGCTTGCTGAAAGTCAAACTGACTGTTGTCAAATAGCTGTAATCTTATTTCTCAGGAAGAAAGCAGGACACTGCATTTCAGGGGAAGTCATCCACTTCATTGCTTACTGAGGTTGGTTTCCCTCAAGGTACTGTCCTTTCTCTTTTTCTGTTTTCTTTTTTCTTGTATGACTTGCCTCACTCTGATGAAATGAACTTTTTTAAGTATGCGGACGATCTAACTATTTCAATGTCTGTTAACTCCCAGCTAGACTGTACTAAGATGAACAGCTTTCTATCAGGAGTTAGTAAATGGTCTTGGTCTAATGGTCTTAAACTAAATCCTTCCAAATATCAGACTGTTAATTTCAGTTTCCGATGTAAAAGAAAGTAAAATGAAGCTGTTGGTTCCTGTGACCGTTGCAAAATTGATGATATTGATATAGAAATCAAGTGTGAAGTTAAGTATCTTGGATTAATTCTTTCTTCTGACCTATCCTGGTCTTTCATGTCTTAGAGATTTCTAAAAGAGTATTCCGTCGGACTTTCTACATCAAGAAGTTAAGGCACTCAGACATAAGTCAACCCCTCCTCCGCTTACAGTTTGTCAACTCGTGCATCTTACCTATTCTTCTTTACTGTTCACCATTATTCTTTCCTGGATTGCTTAAAAAGACTATGTCATACTTCGTAGAACTCTGAAGACTGTCAGTAGGACGAGTGGTATCCTATTGGGCCATATCGTTGGCATTGTCACCGATAGACATTTGATGTCATGCAACAAATTCGCTAGAGGAATTTTGTCAGACTCTGAGCACCCACTCTACCTACAGCTCCAACCTTGTGTCTCCTCAGGTAAAACAAGAAGTCTTTTCAGAAGACTTTATGCACGTACGTCTAAGTATAAAAATTCCACTATGCCATATTTGGCACATATTTTATATGACGAAAATAGTGTCAAGCATGAACTAACTGACCTTCTTTGCACTACTACATAAACCATATCCTCCACCCTGACAACATCAAACTTTATTGTTATCCTATTTCTTATATTTATAATCCTCTCAATTTTTTGTTTTTGTTTATTTTTTTAATAAGTGTGAACATCATTTAAGCTGTGTAATAACTGTTAATTTTGCATTCCCCGTCACCATGCTATATCAACAGAACATTAAATTCAATAATCTATATCGTGCTAAAATTTCCAAACTGAATCGACAATACTGTTTGAAACAAACTGACTATTATTATTATAATATGTAATATTCTCATTTCAAGCTTCGAATATTTTTGACTTTATATCGTAAACGTGGACAAGTTCCTCTGGTTAATTTTGTTTTAATTTTATTTATATTTTGAGTAAATCAGATGCAATATTGTGACAAATGCTGAGAATTCCATTCTGTATTATAAGTACTGTTTTTGGAATAAAGTAGATTATCATTATTACAATCGTATGTAATGTGTTAAGTAATTGAAAGCAGTTGGCAAGATTCCCCAGGACCTAAGTGCCAACCTTGTCATTACTCTTCAGAAGGGGGTATTCTAAAGTTTGGAGACTCAAACTCTTGACACCCATGACACTAGTAACAGCCCAGTGATCAGTCATGCAATGTACAGTGTATGCATAATGCTAAATTAGCTACCCGGACGCAGACAGAATTCACCGTCAAACATTTCGATGCTGATCACATCTTGTTGGCAGATAAATGTGTAGTAAATCTGTCAGTACACACTGAACTGCAGTAGCATATATCTAGACAACTAATCAGTCAGGTTAAAAGCAATATTATTGTTACTATGTAACTAATCATACTATGGGGATAATTCTCAGTGTTTGTCAGAAGGAAACTCTAGTCTTTCGAAGGAAGATAGTTAGAATGAAAACCTGTCACTTCAGAAGACACAGCAGACCAATTTTACTTGATATATTTTGACAGCCAGACAAAATCTAACACTGACATGTTTGTTTACTGAAGAAGTAGTAAAATATATATTGATGGATTTTGACAAAGCGTAAAACTTGTAAAAATTGATGAAAACCTTTTTAATTTATTCTTTTTATTTTTGTTATTGCCGAATATATACACTGAAGTGAATTGTAAAAATTGATATCATACTGTGATAAACCAAGAAATGTATAGCTTATATTTATGAATATGCCTGATTTATACCCATCAACAAGATACCAATCACTGTACATTTAGTGGGGTTCTTTTTTTTTCTAATTTCAGACAAGTTTCTCGAGCTATGTGTTTCTTTAACTTCAATTTTGTCTGGTCAGAAAAGAATTACCTATGGTTCTGGGGGATTTCATCTGTTAACACAAGCGGTCATTTATACTTCGACCCTTTGAAGGTATTAAAGAATGATTCTGTTTTAACGGTGATTCTAAAGTTACTGACAGTAATAAACTACCTTTTTACACCTGAAAAATATCTTCTTCAAATATATGAGTGTTAATCACATTCTAAGTGAGAATTGTCTTACCTCAAAAACCATAATTTCAAGATTTTAGTGAAATTGTGTACTATCAAAAGTGGTGTATCACTCAGGTAACAAGTATGTAGCGGTCTAACTCTTTAGAAAGACCTGTCAAATCTCATATTGTACATGCACGTGCACGTTATTTCATATATTCTTTTAATCATATGCATGTTTATGTGTTTTAATAACTTTGGTGTAAACACGTTAATACTTGCTTCAGTCTGGAAAACTGTATATTTTACTACGTGATCACGTATTTAAATACGTTTTCGTTACTGTTTCTCATTACTTGACCATAGCTTATAAATAGTGCATGAAGTCAGTCGGTTTTGTAAACTTTAGAAGGTGGGAAGGTGTTATTTGTAACCTACTAAGTGAAAAGAATTTCTAAAGGCAGATAGTAAGAATTTGTCAGACAGTGTTGTATAGAGGGAAGTGATGGAGAAGATTTGCAGTTCAGGTGGGTGATTTTGGTGTAGTTGCTCCCCCTGAGCTGGATGGTTTAGTTGTGAAGCTTTCATTGTTTTACTAGACAGCATCCTCAGTGGATACTTCAATTTGAAGTAAGATTTTTAAATTCTCTGTGGGTTTATTGGTCATTTCTCCTGGTAACCTTGAGCGTAATTGGTTATTTTTAAATGTTCATTCAAGGTTACCATGAGAAATGACCAATAAACCCGTGGGGAATTTTAAAAGGTTACTTCAATTCGAAATATGCGCTGAGGATGTTGTCCAGTAGGGCAATGAAAGCTTCGCAACTAAACTATCCAGCTCATGGAATATAACTGCACAAAAATAAGGGGAAGTAGAATTATAATGTGAATCTGTTTATTTTTTTACCTAGAATAAAAACATTGCAAAAATATTTCTTCATAAATGCATAAAGTCTTAATTTACGAATACGCAAGTTATTTGAAACACGTGGTAAATAAACTAAAACTTGGAATTAAGTAGACTTAAGTCAGCATTTGGAAATACTATAGACGCGTAATTTATCTTAACGGGACAGTAGTGAATCACTTTTGGGATCACAAACCACTTTTGGTGTATTCACACCCAGTAAGCAGTACTTTATGTAATATTCAAAATTCATTCTTTAAAGAATTCTAGATTAAATTTTGTTCCGAATGTTATTTCATAATCAAGGAGGTTGAGTACGTGTGTACTGCTTAGCAGTTCACTCCGTCCTCTTTTATGGTTGTCAGAAATGGTGATTGAAAGTGGAAGATATTAAAAGACCGCCTAGTTGTCTATGATCATAGGTGTCTGTGTTCTATCTCCGTGTTAGGTGGCATAATAGGATGAGCAATATTGAGGTTAGGCGTCGAGTGATAGGTAAGGAGGGGAAATCAGTCGACGAGGTTGTGAAGCTAGATTGATTGAGGTAGCTAGGACATGTGCTACTCAGGCATAGCCATCGCCTTCCTCGATGGGCAGTGTTAGTCGACAAAGGATCAGATTGGAAAAGAGCTAGTTTTGGTCAGACCAAACCATGGCTTCATCAGTCAATGAAATCCACAACAGTCAGTGTAAGCCAGCCACGTCAGGGTTGGGGTCCTTGGGATAGTAATAGCTAATGAAGACTGGAGACATTTGATGATATGGCTAAGAATTGTTCGCAATGACAGAGCAGATGCATTCACTCTTTTTGATTTATGTTATCCAATTAAGCTCTATTATTTTTCCATCACACTTCTGTTCATCATCTCCCTTTAGAACCTCCCTTTACTCTCTTCTCTTGCTTTGTGTACTGTATGGAATGTGGCAACTCAAATTGCTGCATATCTGTGCAAAGTTCTACGTTGAAACCAATCTGCGGTCAGCCCAGTACTGTTAGAAACCTACTTTGCATTACCCCCCCCCCGTCGCCTCATATTCATGTAGGTCACACTAGTAGTATTCAGACTGTCAAACACATTGAATGAATAAGGGAACTGAGATGTTGGGTTGTATACAGAATCACAGAACAGTCATAGCATTCTTTGCTTCAGAAAAGTAAAATTTCATCCAAAGGTCTACAATCTTTTTACAGTAAACTTCTGCCGATACCTTAAATTTTTCTGAAGTAATAGCATTTTATTAAAGAGCATTTATGCTCAAGTGCATACTGAATTCAGAGGAACTGTGTAATCTTGATAAAGGTGTTTGACTAACAATGCCACTTCAGATGCTTAGATTTATTACGATATGAATGAACATTTCTAAGGAGTCATAAACAGAGTCTGATTTTCAGACGTGACTAGTATCAAGAAGTAAAAATCCCGATCTAATTCATTGGCAGAGTAACTGACACGAACACTAACGAGTTAACCTTTGATAATGTGTGGTGTAATTATGATAACTTCATTTGATAAAGTTTTATCTATCTATCTGTCAGTCTATATAAATTTAGAAAAAGGCGTTTTGAAACTCTTCCTTACTATGCTAGTTATTCAGACTCATTTGGCTGAAACAGACATCTTACTGGGTATTTTTTTACTGTAGTTTAGAAGGTCTTAACATTATTTTGAATTACTAGTTACACTCTTCAGAGTTTTCCAAATATTTTAAATACAAAGTTTCCTCAATATTCAACAGTGTTTCAGTTTATTGCTTGTTCATGATTAATGTTTCTCTATTGTGTTGATTACATTTTTCTTTTGATTGTCACTGGTATCTAAAAGATATCATACTCAAATATGTAATATTAATTTACTGAAAATGGCGCGTAAAATGCTCAGTTATTTCATGATTTCATCGTGAACTGACATCGGTTAGAGGACCATTAGAAAACCCACCTTGGAGTACTGTACAGCCAGCTGTTTCCTTTGTCCTAGTTTGGAACTAACCCTTCAGCAGTACGCACCCACCACAGCGGTTCAAATCGAAGGCCTTCTGGCTACAAGGCTAGCGAGCTCGTAGACCATTAAGCCACTGGTCCGATGGTCCATGAATTCCAACTTCTGCCAATGTGAGTTTTACCGATATTAGTTCATGATGAAATTCTGAAGCCAATTTTAATTTCCAAGTAAACGCTTGTGTATCTGTATTTTCGTCTTTCTAGAGTTGCGCTAGATCACGAATTGGTAGATGTTAGAATTCATGGACTGGTCATTGAATCAGGTCCCAGTGGCTGAATGGTATACGAGCTTGCCTTGTGACCTGAAGGTCCTGGGCTAGAACCCCCTGTATTGGGTGCTTACTGCTGAAGGGTCAGTCTCAAACTAGAACAACGGAAACAGCTGACTGTCCATTACTCCCCGCTTGTTCTCAATGGTTCTCTAACTGATTAGGAAAGATAATTATACAAATTCATGAATTTATGGTCTCCACTGAAGGCTGGCCAGGGCAGTAGTTGTGGGTGGACTGGCCTCTTTTGCGCACAGAGCACCGATTGTTTAAGGTTAGTCGCGGTAGCCTCTGCTGTTTGAAGCATGCGGTACTTCAATGTTTTTGACAATTTACTTCGTACCCGGTAGATGATAGAGAAGGATTCTTCAATACTGGCTGGCTTTGTGGCTGGCCTGTTTGTACCAGGTGGTCTAATATCGAACTGTTGATGGTTCTCACTACACCTTAACTTAGCCATACTGGGAGATGTTCCCGAGAGAGCACGAAAAATCAAGTTCCTAGAGCAACGGCCAATATAACTCGCTCCACTACAAGCGCATTTGAATTGGTAGATACAATTGTAAGTGGCTAATCTAGGTACTTCATCTTTCAATTGAGGAATCACCATCGGTTGGTTGTGTAGAGAATAAGACGTGTAGTTTGCCAGCATTAAAAGTTCTTTGAACTGATTTTCTTCGTAATTATTTCGCTTGGTATATCGCCCTTGAATTGCAGTCGTATATATAAAGGCTTCTTGTTTACGGATGGTGAGTAGTGAATTAGTGAATTCTCAATTACCGTACTCAATTTTTAGCATTATAGCAAACAAGACTAGTGAGAACAGTTGCATTGCTTTGTTGGGACAAACTAGAGTGAGCATAAATAAAGTTTTAAACCATCATTCATTTCATTTTTGGCTGACATAGTGTCAGCGTTTTGCATTATTAGATAATGTTGTTCTCTGTTTTCCTTCAAGCATTCGATTCTTTTAAGTTTTACAGCCCTAAGTTTCTTATTTCTTCAGTGGCGACTAAAATTTAAACAGTCATTATTTTTTTCAGAAGACGTCACACTATTTACTACTGATATCTATCGTTATAAGTAGCACATAGCACACAGCATAAGTGAAGTTGAGGGAGAGAATTTTCAGGGTGCTTTTTTTAGTCACCTGGTGACAAAGTCTATCAGTATTTTTGTTAACAGCCTAGACATCCTTGTTTTCGTCGAGAGAAAATAAAAATAAAACAATAATCAGTTAATCATACGGCGTAAAAAGAAAGATAAACTGAAAGCTTATACAACATGTTCATGTCGAAATTGGAGAGACAAATGCAAGGTATGCTTGGAGAATTTATACTGTACAAACGTTATGTAGATGATACTCTCATTATTGGTGATAATATTAAATCTATTGAAAACTTTATTACTCTATTTAATCATATTCATCCAAATATCCGAGTGACTTCCGAACGCGAATCTAATAACAAATTCGGGTTCCTCGATATTACAATGACCAGGAGAGATGATGGTACGATTCAGAGATCTATTTTTCGTAAACAAACGTGGAGTGGACAATATCTTCATTTTACCAGTTTTGTTCCTATTCAGTATAAACGTTCCTTAGTGAAATGTTTGTTTTCAAGGGCCCGAAAAATATGCACGAGTGACACAGTGATGGAGGAGTTTCGACATATACATTCAGTTTTATTAGCTAATGGTTATCCGGAAAACTTTATCACTTGTCACAGTAAAGAAAGACCACATCTTGAAAAGACAGCTTCGGTACCAAAGAAAGCTATCTTTATTAACCTACCATTCAAGGGTGATCAGATTATGCAATTGACAGCTCAAAGACTCCGGTCAGCCATCAAACGCACATTCTACGCCGCATCTCTTTTCCTCACTTGCCGAACATTTTCAATCCCTGTACCTACGATTAAAGGACGAAATTCTGTGGACTCTACTTCAAACTGTATCTACAAGTTCACCTGCAGCTGCGGTGACACCTATATAGGTAGAACCAACAGAATGTTCCAATGTCGTCGGAAAGAACATGTTCCAAAATGGCTACTAAATCACATAGAAAATCCCAATGCCAGTAATCTGAATAGAAATCCAGCATCATCCATTGCAAAACACTTATTAATGTCAGGTCACAAAATAAATATTAATGACTGTTTTACAATTATTTCACATAACTCTAATTCAAGGTTATTGAAGGTGATGGAAGCACTTTGGATTAATCACATACAGCCTAAACTGTGTGTACAAAAATCAATAGACTTCAATCTTCGCCTACCCTGGACTACTTGACCTATATAAATATGATTGGTCATTAGTATGTACTTTTGTTTTTATTTAACTGAGTAATTGTCATGAGCTTTATTTTATTATTGTTAACCATGTTAGTTGTAAAGCGGTTGTAAAGAAACTACGAAATGATATCATCTCGCGAAATTTGTCTTCTTAATGCCTTATTCAAATTATACAACATTGTCTATAACTCAGTGTGTGATGTAACATCTGTCTGACGAAGACGAGGCAATAAATAGACTTCATTTTCTGTTATCTAACAGATAAACATATTCCTAGAATAAACTGTTTATAATAATAACAATACTTGGAAGAGAAATTATTTCCTTTTAGAGTGTATGAAATTCTATTTTATATGTCTAGAGTTTAGATTTAACAAATGAATCAGGACAAGCTTTTGCTAACCAGTATGTATAGCGATTCATGATTGAAGGTAAAGTGGAACATTGGGTCACTGAAGGGTTCAAACCAGTAGCCTCTAGAGCTGTAGGCACCCTCCGTAGCAGATGAGCTACAAAACTCGGTGAAGTAATAACGCAGATTTCATCTGGGCTTCGTAAATCACCTGTTAGAGTACCAGATTAGTAAGTAATGCCTTGGTTTCACCTAGGCTTCATGCTAGTTTGCACTCACAAGTCAGGAAGGCGTATCTGCAACCTTGAAGGAACTCATGTCCCTCCTGAGATTCAAACCCACGTCACCCAGTGAGTGCCGCAGTCAAAGACGTTGCCACTGAACTATTCGGGCTCAGTGATTAATTATGCGATCAATCATTTCTCACGGCTGTGAGGCCGACTTTATTGTTGTAAAAAAACTGTATAAATACCATGTGTTGTTTTCCTAATGGTTGTTGCGGTGATTACAAAATAGAGTCACAGGCCAGCCTTTGTCTTTTGATATTTGCGTGGCTCAGTGAATCGGAAGGTACCACAGGCAGATAGGCATATTAAGCAGGCGCAGACAGAACAAAGTGACTACGGTTTTCATTCACTTCACTGCCGACTGCCTCCAACCATCTAATATTATCAAATCAATGTACACCGTGTTGGCGAGCTACCTACCTAATGTCATGGTGGCCATATTGCAAACCTGACTGATAGAATTCAGTCTGCACCACAGAAAGGACTAGACACATCGCACTAGGAACTAGTGTCCAATCAAAATGCAAGACTATTCCAGATAGTCATATCATGATGCGAATTTGTACAGCATTCATGTTCGCAATGTAAGTCATTTGCCAAAGCATATCATGTCCACAGTCTCACAGTTTACATTAATTATAGACACTGTAGATTCACCTTTATATTTGCTTATTTTTGTCATATTAAATTGTGTGTGTTTTTTTTAAAGTTAGTCATTTATGTACATAAAAATCAAAGTATTCAGAAAATATCCTGCATTATTATAAAGAAACTAGGCAGTAAGGTTGGAGGGGGGGGTGGTAGTTAGGTGTGAATACAGTGTTCTGTCAAGGTCACAGATCAAATAAATATTCAGTAAATAATTTAGAATACCGAATGTTTCAATAACAGAAATGCATATCCATAATATAACCTTTTTTCAGAAATATCTGATGTGAACCATACCTAACTGAAGTTGGTCAAATGTTCCAATTTTCCCTGGTCGTCTGAACATTATTCATGCAGCATTTCCTAGACATTTATTTTGCATATCATGAGAAAATTTTTAAAAAAAATAAATAAATAAACAAACAGAATCTATTACAATATTAATGATGACAATAATTGTTTGTTTGAAGATATTTTCGTACATGACTGACTCATTGACAAATAAGATTTTGCTTTCACTTTGATAATTACCGACAGTGTGTGTGTGTAGCAAGGATTGGTGTATTAAGGGAACGGGAATGGACAGTGAAAATAAATGCCGAGTATAACGACTAACATAGCCCAAAGTTACAGATATTATTTTGTTACTTTATAAAAGTATTTTAGGAAGAAGCAACTGACAAAAGAGATTATCATGTTTTCTGAAATCAATAGTTATTTGTTTTAATTATTATTTATCTAAAACTGTTGATAATTTAGAAGGGTCGTCTTTAGTAGCCTATTGAAAAAAGACAATTCGTTTCAAACTTGACAATACATTTTTGCACTCAACAAATAGTCATTTGTCATCATTAAACATTTAGAAAGAATGAACTGCTTTTACACATTTTTATTTTGGTTAGGCGTGGAATAATGCTCCTGTCTACTAAAACAATTAGTCCCTTTGATAAATTTGAATAAGGCATTTAAAAGACAAATTTCGCGAGATGATATCATTTCGTAGTTTCTTTACAACCGCTTTACAACTAACATGGTTAACAATAATAAAATAAAGTTCATGACAATTACTCAGTTAAATAAAAAACAAAAGTACATACTAATGACCAATCCTGTCTACGCCAGTTCTTGCACAGGCCTAAGTTGCCTTTCTTTGGTAGCTTGACAAGGTAGCCAGCCTTTCTTCCATCAGTAGGCACTTTCCCCTCCCAACCCTTTTGAGAAAATTTCTATTTTATTTTTGATTATAGCTTGATTCCACACAGTATTTTTGGTACAAGTATGGAATTTTCATCATGTAATATCGACCGCCTAAATTTTGCAGGCCTGCCATTGATATGAGATGTGCGTCGGCAAGGGATCGAACCTTGGGCAATGTGCATGGTCGGCTAGAGTCCTAACCGCTGTGCCACCGACGCACATGGCGTGAGCACATCTGCCGCAGTCTCTGAGTCCGTTTTCAGTGCTTCGGGGGGAATTCCATCTAGTTCTGCTGCCTTCCCGGCCGGTGTTCAGTAGCTTGATCGCATTCAGAATTTCAGCTTTCGTTGGAGGATTGGTATCCACTGGCAGGCAGTTCAGCGCGTACTGTTGGTGGTGGTGCATTTCTGGGAGAGTTGCAGGTGATGGTCAATTGAAGAGTCCTTTAAAGTGATCAGCCCATTGTTTTATTTGTTTCTTCTCCTTGTTAATCAGGTTCCCTTGAATATCTTTTATTGGTTTCATCATCTGGGTTGATCTCTTCCAGAATGGAGACCTGGTTATCTGATATAATTTCCTTAGTTCTCTTTTGCCTGCAACCCGGCTGTTGTGCTTCAGTTACCCGCCAGTGTGTCGTAGAATTGTCTTTTGTCTTTCCTAGCATTCTTCACTTCTTTCTTTATTCAGTGCAGTGTACATTGAACTCAGCTTCTCCTTCTGTTGTGCATCTCTGCATTGAGTCATCTTCTCTTTCACCATCCTCCTCTCTTCTATTATGTGATAATAAGCATATGTATTACTATCTTACAACAACTTTATTAACATGTGGTTGTAAATGCAATTGACAAAATTATAATTGCCACTATGAAATGATGTTTTTCACATAATTCATGACACAAAGAATAAATTGATAATACTCATGGAGTTTGTGGAAATCCTCAACAATTTCAATTCTAACTAAGATTTCATTTAACTTGGATTTTTTGTTATTGCTCTCCGACATATCACTTATTATCAGTATTATTTTTATTCCCCTAGGTTCCGAGTGGAACATGAGACTTCAACAGCACATATTCAATTCATCCGGTTTTCTGCAGTCATCTTTAGCTGCCGTGACGATTACCCATTGGCTTTTATCTCCTCCTCACGCTATCTCCTACATGTCACCCTCAGCCCCAAGCTAAAGCTGGTCATTTCCCATTTGAGTTCTACTAGAGGGCCTACCACGCAATGTCACTAGGCGGTTTCCCAGGCGTTTGGCCGATCCATCTCCCTTTTCCTCGGCATATTTGTTGAGCAATCGGCTCTTGGTTGGTTGGTTCCCAGAGTTTCTTGGTGTTAATTCTTTCTGGCCAGTCATCTGATCTTCAGTATGGAGCCAGCGAAGGCAGCTGTTGATAGAAGTCTGAAGTAGAATGCTGAAAATGTTTTCTGCGACACGCACGCCAGGTCTGTGAACCATTAAGGAGCACTGATACTAAAATAGTGTTGAAAATCCTAATCTGAATCCTTATGCTGAATACAGCAGATTTCTTTACTGGTTTAAAATTAATACAGATCTGTCTTGCCTTTTTGATCCTAGCTTTGACATCACCATCCATAACTCCTGTAGTTGGAACGGTATTGCCCATATAAGTGAAAGAAGTGACCTCATCCAGATTTCTCTCGTTGATAGTGATTGGTGCTTGTTATCGCTTAGGTAACTCATATTCATTTGAAGTCCTGTCTCCGTTGCTTCTGACACCAACTTGATGATTTTTGCCTATAAGTCTTCGAGTGTATGTGACACTAGACAAATGTCAACCACAGAGTCCAGACCTTCTAGAGTCTCCTTGTCAATCCAACGTATTGCTGTCTTCTCACTCCCCACAGTCTGACTCATAATCCAGTCCACCACAATTAGGAATATCATCAGTGATAGCAGGCGGCCTTGTCTTACTCCACCATCCACTTCTCTGAGTTTCCGTTGTGGATCAACTGACACATGTCTGTGTCATATGGCTGTTGAATGAGATTAATAAAGATTTGGGTCACTTCATAGTGTTGAAGTAGTTTCCAAATTACTTCACGGTCATTGCTGTCGAAGGCTTTTTCAAAGCCGATGAAATTCATGTGGAAATTCTCCCCAACATTCTCTTCGATGATGGCACGTAGCACATCACTACTTCATACTGTTTTTCCAGATCTTTTTCGTTGTGAATTCTGAAAAACTGCCCTTTTAACTCTTCTAGATAAAATTTCCTCTTAGTGAGTAAATATTATTAAGAGGGCAGAGAAATACAGCAATGCACCATTTGCTATTCATCTTTTATTAAAAACCGATTTAGTAATAAAATAATTAAATGTTACAAATAATAGTATGTGATCAGACACATCCAGTAATAAATCAAGAATATCTAAATGCTTAAGTTGTTCAGTAAGTGATAGCCAATATGACTACCATGAAACTTAGCAATCAGTTGTGCAATGTAATTAAGAGATTATTATTGGTTAACACCACTGCGTTAGTGCAGTGAACTATAATCCTTACTTTTACGATTTGACCACGGACTGATATCAGTTAGAGAACCATTGAAAACCAGGGAGTACTGGACAGCTGCTGTTTCATCCTAGTTTTGGAACCATCGGCAGTACGCACCCACCACGTGGGGGTTCGAACCCAGGACCTTCCGGTTACAAGGCAAGCTCGTATAACATTCAGCCACTGGGACCCGATTCAATGGCTCATGAATTCTAACTTCTTATCTTGTAACCGGAAGGTCCTGGGTTTGAACCCCATGTGGGTGCGTACTGCCGATGATTCCAAAACTAGGATGAAACAGCAGCTGTCCAGTACTCCCTGGTTTTCAATGGTTCTCTAACTGATATCAGTCCGTAATTAACTCGTAAAAACATAACGAACCTTTACAAACCAAACTATAGAAAATATAATCCTCATATAAAATGTTCATGCTTTGTTGTCATTCATTGACATTTAGATGCCATGTACAATCAGTGAAACATTTGAATCCCCAATTTAGACAGGACAGTCTCAATACACACGTCAACTTTCTCTAGCTGGAAAGAACACTTACCAAAAAACTGTCAAACAACAGTGTTTATCCAAGATTAATCATATTGAAGTCAGAGCTGAATATTTTATCTACGAAGGCAATGAAAACTTCGTGAATAAAGCAGACAGCATAGACAGCACATCTACACCGATATCAATCACCTGAGTTATAGGTCTTCTCCATCACTTCTAAATACAAAGTATATTTACAAAGATGACCAGTTCTTTTCATAGAGTAGTTAACAAAAACTGACAAAATTTCATACCTCTTCGACAAAACTCTTGTGAGTTGGTGGCGCAGCGGCAGAACTCTTGCTAACCACTCAGGTGGTTCGGGGTTCGATTCCCGACCACAGACGCACTCTCTTACCTGGCTAAGCCAGTAATAAGACTGGTAAAGAGGGAAGGTTAGGCATGAAGCTAGCAACCCCATCCCGTAAAAGTAAACTCCACTGATACCGAAACTTCAAAGCTCTATCTGGAAGCCCTATGTTCCACTGGGAACTGAAAGGAATTAAATTAGATAAAATCTACAAAACTCTTAACATTTGCATTTCTCAGAAAACTTACAGGAATGAAATTCATTCGAAAAAAAAGTTATCGGTAATGTTAGTAAACGTTTATGCAATCACATCTTTCTGTATTTTACTCTTATCATCTTTTTTCGTGTACTTTTTTCTCATACTTGTAAATACTTAGAAAAAAATATTCTAACAGTTACATAAATTACTTTTAATTTGTGTTAATTACATTTTTTCGGAATAAACTTGAAAATAAACATCATTTAGCATCATTTATTCTAATCATTGATGGTAATTTCTTTTCCTATGGTTATTGTTAATGCTGAAATATCTCCAACTGAAATTCTTCGTTCCACTAGAAAACCCGCTAAGAATAACCAACTTTTAGCTTTTCAGTTAGGCTGTAAACCTTAGAAAATATATAAAGATCTTGTTTAATTATAACTGATAGGCATAAGGCGCCAAATTTAATTGGGTTTAGAATCATTAGTAGATTGGCTAATGTCAAAGAAAAAATAATCAAACAAAAAATAAAAGGGGTAAAAGATTAATTACCCCCTTGGAATAGTTCATGTGAATGAATATCAGGATCATTAATATATATAATTTTATCTAGAATTTAATCTATGCAGTCAATTTCTTCAAATTAATTGTTGTTTTTTTTCTTCAGATAAACTCATTTATTGAAATATACATGAAAAAGAAAAATTTTTTGTATTTTTACAAAGTGTTTAACTCATGTGATATTTTGCTTGTGTGTCAATATAACTGTGGCCTTTGCCTTGGAAATAAAATTGACTTTTAGAAAGCGATTGACTCTATTGGCATAGCAGTTTCCGAATGCTGTGTTAATGCCATCTTACACAGTTCTTCTTCCTCTTCTTCCGACAAATTTGAAAGGTTTAGTCAGATGGTGCGGCCAATTGAACTTTAGAAGAAACACTTTTATAAGATTCACAATTAATTGGGTATATAAAACCTCAAGAGTGTAATTATAAAAGGTGATGTATGAGAATATATGGTTCTGAATGACATATATCATAGAGTGCCAGTCTCATATCGGCTGATTTTATTGGTTTATACCAAATGAATTCTCAAGTAAGTCCCTGACCTCCAGAATTCTCTCGAGCCCATATATGATTGAAAAGTTAAAGAAAAACCGCAATATCGTCAACATTTCTGATCACATTCACTTAAACACGAACTAATAATAGCAATCGTATCCTAGTATTTGAATATTTACCTTACGTGTGGAGCTAGTTATATTGGCCGGACAAAGCGCAAGCTTTCCAAACGCATCTCTGGACATTATCCGGCATGGTTAGCAATGGGACAATGTAAGACAATTACTAGTTCAATTCTCGAGCATTTGGTGAACTCAGGCCACGTAGCCCCACCAGAATCGTCTTTCAAGATCGTCTACAAAGTGAAGCCAAATGGTACAAAGGGCGTCAGGTTTCGGCTTTTGTGTATGGCGGAGGCTCTGGCAATTCATCAATACAACCCTGAACCCTTTATACAGAAAACGTTTGTCCAGTCTCTTATTCTACCTTGGTCTTAACCTCTTCACTAATCGTTCCTTGTAAATAAAATATATTTTGATTTTTTCTTTTCATTCTAATTTCACTTTTAGTTTTCTTTTGCTTTAATAATTAATTCAGTATTATCACTCTCATATGCCTCTTTTGTAAATTTTCACACCCTCTTCACACTTGTTAAATTGACGCTCAAATACCTTTATTCTCACTTAATAGCAATTTTAACCTTATCAAATTTCTATCTTTGTGCCGTTGAGTACCACGTAATTTTCAACTTCTAATTTTCACTTCTAAAGCCACTTCTGAGTAATTATATCAATTATGTCACCCCCTATTACTCAATAATAGACCACTATATATTTTTGTAAGTATAAATACGACTGTACAGCCTCTGAAGATGATTTCGTCGATAAAGAAAATTTTCTTCGCTGAATCTGTCTTTTATTTTCTTCATGACTCAATGGGTATTTTCGGTGATTATTTACCTTACATTTAGTTAGATGAAGCCTTCGTATTTTGTGGCTTCACATAACATTGGGGTAAAATTCCACAGAGGTTTCTTTTGCAAATCTTTACTCGCTTGATGTCGCTTATGATGCAAAGTAGATTACATGTTGTGACCAGGTTGTTAGCAGTTTTAAAAACAAAGCATAATGCTTTTCCTACACTTCAAACTGTACAATATACAGGTGATGACTTTGATCCGATTTTTCAAAGTGGCTAACCAGATTTCGCGTGGTTTCAGGCGTGTCAGCTCTTTGAGTTGAGTTATATCAAAGTATATTGATTATTAATTTGGCTCCAAACGGCCGAAATAGCCCTCTAGTGTTTAAGTCACTATGACCTGGCCGCAAAGGACTACTTTTTATTGTGAAAAGGGATTAGCAGCTACTCAGATCGACCAGTAGTATGCACCAACTTGTATTTTTGTACATCTTTTTAATTTCAGCAGAGGGCGAATTGATTGAAGGGTAGTTGTGTGCAGAAAGTCTATATTCTCTATTGGTTTCGTAGGTGTATTCTGAAAATTTAAAGTGATGACGCAGTTTTTGAAACCGTCACCATTCTTCTGATCATCTAACCTGTAGATTGTTCCTTTCGTGAGGCTAAACAAAGACAGAAGACCTTAGATTTCCAACGAGAGGGTGAAAGTAGCTGACGTTGCAAGCAGTTTCATAATTTATAAACTATATTACCTGTTGGTAAGAATTAACCATTTATCTGTGGTTAAAAAGCATTTATCAACATCAATTTTTCTTCTGGATATAATTTCTTTTAAAAACAAATTCGGAAAATTTCTGTCCACTTTTTTAAAATTATCAGAAACTAAACCGTGAACGTGTCATGCCTGTTTATGATTGATGAATTAGTCAATACGTAAATGAAAGGAATCAATTATGTTTCATGAATGTATCCAAACACAGAACTAAATCCTAGTTACATTTTAAACCTGCAAGGCGTAAGTAAAGACAACTCAATCAAAACTGATAAATGTTTGTCCACTTCTGTTACTTTTCATCGTAATTTTATCGTAAATGTTACTTGTATCGATTCTCATGAGGAGGACACACAAAACAGTATTATTTTTGCTTTAGGGACGTTGATATAATGATATCCAACCTCATTGTCGGACGTTCGCCAATTTTTAATCAAATAGTGCATAGAAAGACAACAGATGAAGACGAGTCTTGTTAATGAAACAATTGAAATTACGAGACTCATGGGAATATACACTTAAGATTGTTATTTTTTACATGACTTGATTTAATATGGTTCAACTTTCAAGGGAAAAAAAGAAGTTTTGAAGGTATCAAAAGAGTTTAATCATTTCTAATGGTAATACTGTGCGTCGGTGGCATTGCGGTTAGGACGCTTGCTGACCATGCACATGGCCCGGGGTTCGATCCCCGGCCACAGACGCACTCCTTTACCTCGCTAAGCCAGAAATAATTCTGGTAAAGAGGAAAGGTTGGGCAGGAGGCTAGCAACCCCATCCTGTAAAATAAACACTGCTACAGGAACTTCAAACCACTAGATTGAAGCCCTATGTTCCACTGGGGAGCGTGAAGGAAAAAAAAATGGTAATATTATTTATAAGAAATAATAAGCAGTTAAAGCACACTCGTATAAATTTAGATAGTTAAGACTGTCTTCAAGATTTTATAAAAAGTGAGTAATGATTTGACACACCCAAAATAGCCCTAGTTTGTACATGCGCCACTTACATACAAGTGAAAAGGAAGCATTTCTGATGAGATAGGCCGTATATACTAGCATAAAATCATGAAAACACGATTTTATGCATTTATTTAACTTTGATACCTGAAGTCTAGATATGACAACGAAGCAACATTTAATGTCACAGACTAGCATAAACTCTAAAGCTATCGAAATAAATAACATAAAAATTTCTTCAATTCACAATTTTAGATTAATTACCTAAATAATATATAATTTATGACATTACTTCGGCATAGCGACTCTCTGATAAGCGTTGTTAAATGGCTATGTCATAAACCCACTCTAAAGTTTTGGTATTGTAGATTTAAAGAATTGGAAAAGATTATGTTAATCCTAGCTGTCCAGAGAAGTGTTTGTCAGTTGTTGATCAGTGGGTAAGTCTAAACTATAGCTACACAAACAATGACCGTCATAATAGCCTTGATGAATCTTTGTCAACCAATCAGATGAAGCCAAAATGAAAGCGCGTTATTCAAATCTAATGTGATGTCGAAAATTGTTACACAGAGTAACTTTTTTGTATGTGTTCCAAGAAACCCCATCGCATTTCCTCACTGGAGTCTTTAATGAAAGGCCAGACCGATTTCCGTATGTAAATTCATCCAGATAAATGTATATCACGCCTTTTTGTAACCCTTTCTCTGCTATGTTCGACATACCTTATCAAACAGATTTTTTGCAACGGCAATCTAGACATCTGTGCACCTACCGGCCCACAGTGGCTGCATATCGCTGTAAAGGCATTACTCTTCCAAATCCACATGTTTTACCCTTCCTATGAGCCTATTATTCAAATATTGATGAAATACTAGCTCTGGATGAAATCTGCAGCGTAATTCGTGTAGTGTATCCATGAGTCTACATATTTACTATGGGCTCATATGATTGGCTGGTCAAGGTTATTATCATGCCCACCCATTTGGGTCTCTATAGTTTAGATTTATCGACCAGTGAACAAAAGATAATTCAATTCAATCCACAAATAAGCATTACAATTCAAAGTAGAACTATACTCTAGGGGGTTAATTAAATTTGAAATTCCACACGAATTTAATACTTAATAATTACACTGGATATTTTCAGTTGTATTTTTCAATAATTTGCACGTCACAGATACATATGAATGTTCCTTTTATTTACTATCTTAGGTAAGCTATTGATATTTATACATCAGAAATCACATATTACTATGACATAAACGTTTCTGTGTACTGAAGGAGAGTATACAGCTTGAATAAACTGAAAATCCTTGCAAACCAACACTTCAAGATTAATCTAGTGTTCGCTAGTCCCTGTCTGCAAGATGAGGTTACCTGAACTTCTAGAAGTAGTGATCAGCAGGGTCCAACATGTTGGGTTTGAGGGAGAATACGCACCGACGACATTAGCTGGCGGTCGCGCTCTATGTCGATAACTAGCAGAAGTTAGAAATAATGAGCTGTTGCATCAGGTCCCAAGGCTGAATGGTCAACGAGCTCCCCTTGTAACCTGAAGGTTCTAGGTTCTATCCCTGGTGGTGGTGGGGTTGTGGATGCTTGCTGCTGAGTCCTAAGCAAGGACGAAACAGCTATCCAGTACTACCTGATTTTCAATGAATGCCTAACTAAAGTCAATTCATGATCGAGCTGAGGGAGTGTTATTGTTAACTAATAAACATTCAGTCATAAATATGTGTCATATTTCCTTTTAACAAGGTTTAAAGATCAACTTAGTGTTTATTTATTCTATGATTATGTAATCTTCGTAAGACGTATCAGCTGGAATAATAACGGTAAAGAATGAAACTTAAATAAAGAAGACTTTACAGTTTAAAAGTATTCGAAACATTTCATTATGATCCTTTAATTTTTTTATTTTATCTCCTTTCTTTTCTTGATAAAGAAAAAAGTTATTTTATGATAAATATCTTTTCCTACCTATTTACAGACAAGCATAGCCAATAGATAAACTGATGTAAATTTGCTAGGCTTTCGTCTTCATCTCTCTTATAGAATAGATACACAACTGACTGTATGACAAATTGTCTTATCGATTATCATTTTTTTAAAAACTTTTCAGACAAATTTTATTGAACTTTTAAAATATGACAATGACAACTAGTCAACATTAACCTTGCCTACAAACAACAACATAATGTGTTAATATAGTCAGTCGGTCATACTGAAATGTAACAGAAGTTCTGTACACTTTAGACTGTTGGTCACAGTTGATGTCGTTGTAAAACCATTATTAGCGTGTATTACAAAAAAAAACACGCTAAGACCAGGGAGAGGATTACGGTTAAGACACCACTTACGATTAGGATAATGGATATGTACGAGGATTCAGGTTAGGAATAGGTTAGAGTTAGAAGTGATGTTTCACTTAGAGGCATAATTCATTCGTTGATGATAATAATAATTGCTTTTTTATTGTGACTTAAGCTACACTGAAATATCCTGTCTCTTGAACATAGAAACAATAAAACTGTGTAATTTGTCACTAGGGTGAATAAAAAAAATACACTGTGAATAAAATATCATATATTCATAAAAATAAAGGCTTTTTGTATTTCCCAATGAATGAAAAACAAAACGATATTTTTTTACTGACGTTTCGCTACTTAATGCTAATAGCTTTATCAAAGTATTATTAAACCAGAATTTACAAAATCTCAGCTTATATACAGAACAACTTAATCGTCGTTCATCAGCATGGGATCATTTTCGCATTGTCAACTTGGCCAATTGGTAAAGATAACAAAATCAGGTGTAGATTGTTGGATTTGATAAGTGTATAAAATTATATAAGCAGCATGTGTTTACATAATGAAATTGCTTAACACATTCGTGTTGATTTTGTCATTTCATCGGGGAGTGGGGTGTTGTAACCACGTCAAATTCTTTTTTAGTTCATCATTCCTATGAAGTGCTTCTGATGTTAGACGTCTTGTGATTTCTGAAATTTTTCTGGATTATTTCAATGTTGTCAGAATGAATTTTGTGGCCTGATTCTATAGCGTGTTGTAGATAAGCAATGACTGGTGATTTTGCAAGCTTTTCTAGTTCACTAACTGGATTCTTCGGTGGTCGAACAGATGCTCTATGGTGTTCATTTCTTCTGATTTTGATTTCTCTCTAGTGATGTTTGTCCGATGTATATCGCATCAAATTCCAAGCATTTTATTTTATAGACACAATTAGATAGAGAATCTTTAAGGATTCGGTCTTTTATATGGACAAGATTGCTTTGCAGTGTGTCTGATGTTTTGAAGAAAACTCTGATGTTGTGCTTATTGAGTACTCTTCTGATATCGTCTGACGTCTCTGCTCAATATGGAATGACAACTGTTGATGCCCATTTCCTCGGAATACATTTCCGATCATATTTAATGTCACGCAAAAATTACCCCGTGCTGAAGAACGATGATTAAGTTGTTATCTGTATAAGCTGAGATTTTGTAAATTCTGGTTTAATAATACTTTGATAAAGCTATTAGCAGTATTAAACAGCGAAACGTCAGTAAAATAACACTATCGTTTTGTTTTTCATTCATTGGGAAATACAAAAAGCCTTTATTGTAATGGATAACATATACCCAATGCCCAAATTTTTTCAAACTGTTAAAAGTGAACTTGGTTTGGACATATATATAATATATAAAATATCAGTATGTTAAGCAAATTATTCCGATTCTTTCAATCATAATATGACTTACTACAATATTTTTCAGCATCAATTGTCTATCACTGTACAACTTTATGAATGGAAATTGAATTTCTGTCTGCATACGCAATAACTGACCAGGCAAGGGATCTGAATAGAGTAGTAAAATACGCAAATTCAAAAAGAAAAAATGATGAAATCACTTAATTTCAGACGGGATAACATTAATTAAGTTATAATTCCTGAAAAAATAAAACAATTAATGTGAACTACACAAAAATAGATGATTAGGAAGGTCACTTTTTAAGTTGAAATATTAGGAAAGTAACATGTATTTACTGTATCGATGTATCATTCCTAAAAATATTTTAATATCTGAATTAAAAGCATATCCATTTTTTTACGAGTTGACCACTGGGGTTCGAACCCCAGTGGTTTTCTAACTGATATCAACCCGTGATTAACTCGTAAAAACAAAACTAATCCTTACAAACCAACTATAGAAAATATGCAACTTTACAAATGCTTAATGCAATTAGGAATGATATTTTGGAGTGATACGGATTGATAGGAAGCGGCCAAAATTGAAATCAACATTCCAAGTCGACGACTGCAGAGGTAGGAGTGTTTGTTCCTCAAATCTGGATTTATTTTACCTTGTGAACATGAAATAACATTGCCATGAAATGTCTAGAAGATGGTAGTCTCTAGAAGTCAATTTACCGAAAGCCTACATGGGAAGAACAATACCTACATTTTAATAATTTTTGTACAAATAGCTAGCTATAAACGAGCACTAGTCAAGACTCTATACTATAGAGCTAGGAGATTATGCTCTTCAGAGAAATTAGAGGAAGAATTTATGTTTCTCGAAAAGATGTTGAAAATCAATGGTTACCCTCAAAGATTCATTTACAAGTACGGAAGATCTGAAGTCTCAATGTCAAGCAAATCACAGTGGAAAAAAGCCCATCTACATTCAACTTGATTATAAAGGTGAAAATATTACAGCAGTTGTCAACAGAAGATTGAGGACGTCACTAGGCAGAGCCTATCCTGCAGCTAAGCTGGTTTCCGTCTATCGAACAACTTGCTCTTTGGTGCAATCAAAAATCGAGAGATATGCTTCTCATGTTAACTCCAACTGTATATACAAATTTACATGAATCTGCGGGAGCAGTTACATTGGAAGAACAGAAAGAAGGGCATACCTACAATTTTCTGAACATGTGACAAAAAGCCTATGTCTAAAGGGAACAAATGCTTTAAATAGTGCCACCGCCAGACATCTCCTTAACACAGATCATGAGGTGAACATCGCAAGATCGTTCAAAATTATCAGTAGGCAAAAGAGTTCAATTCTCTTCAAGTTTGCTGAAGCCATCTCCTTCAAGCGTCTGAAACCTGATTTATGCGTTCAGAAAGAAGCAGTTATCAGTCTTTCCTTGCCCAGGTAACTGGATATTTTCACTGTCTTTTTCATCTGATTAC
Organism: Trichobilharzia szidati; assembly: GCA_944472155.2. Taxonomy (NCBI): domain Eukaryota; kingdom Metazoa; phylum Platyhelminthes; class Trematoda; order Strigeidida; family Schistosomatidae; genus Trichobilharzia; species Trichobilharzia szidati. Next base: position 54,269,935 of record OX235272.1, read on the forward strand.
GTAATGTCGAAAGTTTCCATTGTGTATGGTCATTATTGTTCGGGATAAAGTGTTTATCATTATTATATATATTATTGTATGCATATATTGATTGATTTTTGTTTAAAAATGAACTCTGTGCAAGTATGTTAAAATTGTTTCTGTATATATACTTAGTAATGACTTTGGCCTGTAAGCAGCTGATGAGAAGCCAACGAAATAAATGATGGAACCATTTTATTCTACAAAAACTATTGTTCTTGCTTTATTGGAATAACCTCATTGGACAACTTGTTTAACCTTGGACCAGTTGTCAACCAATCAGGGCAGTTAATTCCCCTTTGACTTAGCCGAACTATAATGTAGTTAAGAATGTATAAATACGTTGTTTTTCCTTCATAAAAAAGTCTGTTATTCAGTCTTCTATCTTCTACAGTTACAATATGACCAATTACGTAACAACAACACGGAATGCTGTATTCTGTTTGTAGTTCAGATTACAGATAGTTTAAAAGACATTTTACAACTCTGGAATCATTAGGGTAAATACTCGTCTGAATATCTCAAATTTACTGGTGATTGCAAGTAGCCTTTTATATATATATAGAACTTGTACATTTCTTTTAAATTTAGGTTTAGGCATGTGATATATATCTTTCAGCTGCCTTCCAAGTTGTAGAGTATAACTACACGCTAATGAGTCGCCATATCAGAGCAGAAATATCACCTAACGATGTAATTTTATTGTTGTTCAGACTTTACACTGATCTTTTAATGGTTGCATTACTGAAGCAAAAAACAATTTTTTAAGCACAACAAAGGTTAATTAAATGTGACGTCTACATTTCATTGACAAAAAACGGTTGATACTTTTTACATCTGTTGTACACGAAAGGTTGGACTGATGCAGACTATTCTAGTAATTCTTAGGCAAAAAAATATATAAATACATCGAATGTTGTACTGAGATACATAATCTATGAATTACTTTACACTACTATTAGATTCACTTCCCCATTTATTTACCTTGCAAACGGTCTGTACAATTTAAAATCCATGAATAATCATGACAGTTTCTATTATTATGCTTATATGAATCACTAGTTATTTTATTAAATTACATTATGTTTTTCAAGGTAACCATGACAAAATAAAATGATTGATAAGCGATAAGTGAAGAGATTGTCTTCAAAAAAAGTGTCTACTGATCTATTTTCAAGCGTATGCTTACCAGAATTTAGGCGGGAGCATCAAAAACTCGATATCCGGAAACAGATAAGATCAATAAACAGTTGGGACTAGCTTTAAACTGTTGTTGAGAAGTGTAATATGTGAAAGGAAAGAAAAGAGGAGAATGATTTTCACTGGAGATTTGTTGCTTATACTATTCGTTAAATAGGAAATTTTCCATACTTAGAAGAAGATAAGTGACTCTCTTATTTGAATCACGAATACGTTTTGTGAATCAAAAACCATAAATTGTAGTGGAGATCGAAGAAGTTACATGTTCATGATAATAGTCATTTTGAAAACAGAAGGATTGAGCGAAGAAATATTTACTTTTCAATTAGATCCTCATCTCTAGCTCCACTCTAATATATATAACATTTTTATTACAATACACAACAGTTTACCAATCAAATGGGGATATGTTTGTTAACAATAATTAGTCAGTATCAACATGTCAGTGGGGGGATAATTAACGAAGAAAATTAATACACACAAATAAAAGGTAGAAATGGTTACAACACGTCTGGTTCATAGAGCTAGGTTAACCTGTTCAGACGACTGCCTCAATGAGGAGCTTAAGATGATTAGAGAATTACTTAGAAAAAATGGTTATCCAGATAAGTTATTTGAGAAAAATATGAATTCAGCACTTAGAAGAGTCAGTATGTCAACAGTTCCAAAAAAACCACTGTTCATAAACTGCAGTTCCTCAGTGACAACATCAGCGAAATAATGCAGTTAAAAGAGCTTATTATGCAGCAGAGGTACGTTGTCTCTTCACAACCACCCCTATTCTACGTTCGAGAAATAAGGATAAACTACCTAAATTTGCCTCCTCTATGTGTATCTACCAGTTTGACTGCAGCTGCGGAGCCAGCTACATCGGGCGTACAATTAGGCAGGTTCATCATCGTATTTCCGAACATCATCCAGCATGGTTAAGCAAGGGACAAACAAGATCTATTCGTAGCTCTATTGTAGCACATCTTGTAGATAGTGAGCATAAGGTTGACGTTAATACAGCATTTAAAAGTATTTATCGCATTCCTACTAACCTTAATTTTGCTTTACGAGTTCGTCTTCTACATACAGCTGAAGCAATAGGAATCCACCTGAAGAAGCCAAACCTGTGTTTTCAGAAGAAATTTGTACAGCCACTTTCCTTACCTTGGCCATCGTTACATGAATGTATAAACCAGACTACTTCCCCCCCCCCTAAACCTTTAAAAATTATAAAAATTATAATTGTCCAAATTATTTTATTATTTTTTTTCGGACTACTTCATCTTTAATTACATGTTATCCTTGCAAAATTATTTTATTCTTATGACCACTTCAGCCTTAGTTACAAGTTACCATTGTCCAAATCGTTTTTATTTTCTTTAACAATCTGTTACGTAATCAACCTGTGCACACGCTTATTCCTTAATTACTCTTCATTTTTCCAAAATTATGCATTATGCAATCCACGTGTTGTAACCATTTCTACCTTTTAATTGTGTGTATTAATTTTCTTTGTTAATTATCACCCCATTGACATGTTGACACTGACTAATTATTGTTAACAAACAAATCCCAATTCGATTGATGAATTTTTGTGTGTGATAAAAATGCTATATATAACAGAGTGGAGTCAGAGGTGAAAATCTAATTGAAAAGTAAATATTTCTTCACTCAGTCCTTCTGTTTTCTAAATGTCTAAATGGGGATTTTTTCGTATATTGAAATAGTCATTTTCAAGTATTAGTTTTGTAGGGATTTTGTTTGATTGCGTGGAGGATTTCATCATGAGCTGACATCAATTAGAGAACCACTGGAAAACCTCTGGGAGTACTGAACAGCTGTTTCGTCCTAGTTTGGGGCTCTTCATCAGTACGCACCCACCACCAGGTTTCGAACCCAGGACCTTCTGGTAAGGTGGGCTGGTAGACCATTGAGCCACTGGGATCCGATCCAATGGTCCTTGAATTCTAACTTCTGCCAATTCACGACATAGCGCAACCATTTCGCAATGTCTTCTTCGATGAGTTACTGCCTCATCTTCAACCTGCTGTACCCTACTGGTCACAGCTTCCCACTAGAATCCCAGGTTAACTGCCTAAATAGGGCAAACAGTTTGTTAAATAAGTAGAAAGTACAAATAATTTCTACATTATTATTATTACTATTATTATTATTAATCCCTTGAATTCCAAGTGAAACATAGCTCTTCAGAGGCACATTTCCATTTCACTGGTTTCTCTGTCAACATTTTCTACTGGCTTCGCGTCTGTCCATAGGCTTTCATTTCCTACCCACCTAGTCTCCTTAGTGTCACCCACATGCATCTAACCCACCGTTCGAGTTCTACTCAAAAGCCAGACATTTGATTTCACTTGAATGTCTCCTCAGCATCTGTCTAGTCCTTCTCCATTCTGCAATTTTGTTCGATAATATGTTCCTGGCTGTTTCGATGCTATCAGTTAATATTACTGTACAACACTGTGTGATTTATCAAAATAAAATCCTATTCATAATGGAGTGTTTCGATGCTAGCCAAATTTTCTTGTTGCTTGTATTTTTTTGGCTGGCCATCTGATCTTCAATACAGAGCCAGTGAAGGCATCTATTAATGAACGTCTGTAGTCTGTTAGATGTGCAAAGGGTTTCCATCAAATATATAAATATGTAATTAGTCAGATATCCTCTGTTCCCTAGAAAGCCTTACCGTAGCTATCAAAAATAGCAAATTTGAAATCTGCAAAGCGACTTCTTCAGAATATGCCTTTTTTTACAGTAGAATACAAATTATTATTATTATTCGTTTTTCAACAACACAAGTAAGGATTGCTAAGATATTTTTTCCAATAGTTGCTAATGGAATAAAGGTAATAATTTTGATTTTTTTTCTTTAAAAGGTTTTTTAGGAAAAAAAATTAGTCAGTAAAGTGTTCTAAAAATATCTACATACTTTATTTGCAAGAAATAGCTTGTATTCATCTTAATGGAATCGCTAAAGAAATATTGTCTCACGAATATATATATTGTCTAGGGAGGTAACACAAGATTTTTCTAAGTTTAGTGATTAAATTTCTACAGAAATTGCTTTATAAAGTAAAATAAATTCAAAGGACATTTTCATCATGAAATCAGACTTATTAGTGGTAGTCGTGACCAGTGGGGTCCATCCAGTCGGGTATGAGCACAAATGCTTTCCGACAACATTGGCTGGTGGTCACGCTAAAATTACGCATTGGTAGAAGTAGGAATTCATGGAACATTTGAGCGGTTCCCAGTCGCTGAATGGTCTACTAGCTTTCCTTGTAACCCGAGGTCCCAGGTTTGGAACCTTGGTGGATTCATACTGATGAAGAGTCCCAAAGTAAGATGAAACGGCTGTTCACTATTGCCTGATTTTCCAATTGTTGTCTAGCTGATATCAGCTATTGGTCGAACTTGAAACAAACCAAATCCCTAAAGACTAACTCGTTATAGTAAAAATATCAAGAAAACGAGTGATTTGTTATGCACATGACATAAAATATATGAGCCAGCATTTTTGTATGTTTGTCTTATTGTAACGACAGAAGACAAAGCCAGACAACAGCTCGGTTATTGAGAAAATCAAGAGATATTTATAGATTTTTATGTACATTAATGTCATCGGAGAGGCAACGTCTTCTGATTGGTTGTTTTCTTGCTGAAGGTTATTCTGTACTGCTTGTGACCGTTTCTCAGAAAGTTAAGCCATATATCTGCGAATCATATTTGCACACGTTAAGTCTGCTGTGATTGGTTGGTGAGTTCCTCAAGGTTAGGCTTTGTCATTGTTTTTCTCATGATCCCGATTTGGGACGTAAACATTGACGTAAATTGTTGTCTACAATTTTGGCTTGTTAGCAGCCAGCTCTCAACATTATATCAAGCAATATTACTCTACAAGATAAGGCCAGTATATGTGATTACTCCCTAAGCATCAGTGAAACCTATAAACAGTAAACTCATTCCTTTGGTAACACAACCTTTTTTTTCACTTTTGGACCTAAATAAGGCATAAAAGATTTAGTATTAGAACTGTTTATTTGAGCTAATATTATGATTGTCTTATGATGTTAACAGAAAGTCAATATTTGAAGCTAAGATAGATGTTTACAGTGAAAGAGATACCTTCTTGATAAAAATGAAATTCAATTTAATTCCGTCTCATGATGAAATTACTTTACCGTGACCAGTAGGGTGCAGTAGGTCGGGTGTGAGGACAAATACTCGTCACAGATGACATTGGCTAGCGGTGGTGCTATGTCGTGAATTGGCAGAAGTTAGAATTCATGAACCAGTCATTGGATTGGGTATCAGTGGCTTAATGGTCTACGAGCTCGCTAGCCTTGTAACCAGAAGGTCCTGGGTTGGAACTCTGGCGGTGGGTGCGTACTGCTGAAGAGTCCCAAACTAGGACGAAACAGCTCTCCAGTACTCCCAGGTGGGTTTTCCAATGGTTCTCTAACTGATGTCAGCTCATGATGAAATCATGTAACTAAATTTAAAATTGTTCACCTATTTTATGTTTCTATGATCATTGACTAAAAGTCTGAAAGGCATAATGTGGTCATCGAAGTCTGTTGGCTTCAGGAAGAAGCTGTGCTTACATTTTCCAAATAGTATTTTAAATGTATTTATATATGTTAACATCCACCTTGAAAGTTATATTTATTACTTTTCTCGAATTTTTAATCACTAATGCTTCATATTTGTTCAATTAGTGATTGAACAGCTGTGATCAACACTTGGCAAATTTTCTGATCACTGTTATGATTTTAAATGTTTTCTTAACCAAATTCCTTCTCTCAATACGATTTATACTGCTGTCTGATTTGAGCTGTTTGAAATCATTCATATCGAACAGTATTGTTCATCAACCAGACCAAAGTGTGATCTAAGAAACGAACACCCGTTTCACTCATTTCAATCAGCTTTTGCTGATTTCCTTGCAGAAAGTCAAATCAGTTAAAGTTACCTGAATTTTGGTAGCTTCAGTTCACAAAATATGATGTATTTAAAACCGAGGCATATAAAAAAGCCAGCAAAGAATGCAGCGTGCTACAAACTACTGATTTTTTCAAGTATTGGTTTGTAGGGATTTGATTGATTGGTTACAGGATTTCATCATGAGCTGACATCAGTTAGAGAACCATTGGAAAACCCACCTGGGAGTACTGAACAGCCAGCTGTTTCCGTTGTCCTAGTTTGGGACTAACCCTTCAGCAGTACGCACCCACCACAGGGGTTCGAACCCAGGACCTTCTGGTTACAAGGCTAGCGAGCTCGTAGATCATTAAGCCACTGGGACCCGATCCAATGGCCAGTCCATGAATTCTAACTTCTGCCAATTCACGACATAGCGCAACCGCTAGCCAATGTCTTAGGCGAGTATTTGTCCTCACACCCAACCTGTTGCACCCTACTGGTCACGACTTCCCACTAGAACCCAGGTAACTACCTACCTGAATAGGGCCAGTCGCTAGTGAGCATCTCATTGATATTCAAGTATTGGTTTGTAGGGATTTGATTGAACACTAACAATAACGTCTGTTGTATACTATTCAGTTATTGAATGTCTTGAGTAACGCTCAGTGTTGTCATGTTTGATTGTGATGCAGTTTTTGCAAGAAAATTGTCTTAACATCACCGAACTTATTCCTTGTTATTATTTATTCTAGCTTAACACATCCTTCAGTAAATAATACACGAATGATCTGGCAAAACAACCGATAATTTGGAAATATTCCTTTTATATAATAATAATTATCGATTTGTTAATGTAAGGATAAACAATGTAAGCCATCTGATGAAAATGTAAACAAGTAAACTAAAAACGAAAATTAGACTTGTTATTTAGAAATAAACTGATTTCTAACATAAAAATTCTATATTATCATTGTTTAAAACATAATTTTGACTCCTTTTTGTTGTTGTTTTGAATCTATTATAAATTTAAACAAAAGCGACATGGCTAACTATTGTACATTGAAAGTTCCGCTAAACTAAAAGACAGAAGTGTAGATAGATGAAAACAGGATATACAAGGACGGAAAGATGTTAACCCATCTGGTTAAATCGGTAAAATTCCTGGTGACTATATGTTTTTCCTCACTTCAATAATAACATATAAAAGAGAACAGCAATTAATGGCTTGAACATGGTGTCATTTACATTATAAACAATTTCCACATGTACGCGAAACATATGACTTAGAATATGAAATTGTAAATCGCAGATTAGAACAATTTTCTGCTAGTTTACTTCCTTAAAAGAAAACTTTGATAAAAGTGTGAAATTCTGGATAAAAAGTTAATTTCATAGAGTAACAAATGGATTAAACCTTTGTGAGGTACTGATGTAACTTAAGGATAAAATTACTCCTTTTCTTCATGCTCACAGTACTTTCCATCATCCCTCTCTTACTTTACTATTTCTGAACGTAACTGCCAGAAAAACCACACACTTAAGCGCCAGTAGATTGGCTGAATAGCTGCATCTGTCATCACAGTTAATTACATGGCTTATACTGCGTTGACATAACATGCAGCCACAGTTTGACAAAACCCTTGACATAGGGAAGAAACGAAACGTTCCATATTAGAAAGGTATATACTGCTGACTGGTATGGATAGCTGGTAACCACTATATCAGTCAGTTGCATAATTATCTAAGATCTAAGTAGAAACATGTTATTTTACTGCCAGAGTTTGAAAGTAACACATCTAATAATAGGGTTGAAAACAAATGAAAGAGCTTGTCTAATAAATACCCCATAAGTCGTGAGGAGAATAAGTTTATTTTTTATATTTTGTCTGTGCTTAGAAGTTTCTGGGTTGCTTTTCCAGAGTAGGATCACAAGCTCCAAGCCCAACTTTCCTGCTTTCTCCCGGCTTAGGAGCCCGAACAGGAAACGAACATTTGGGCGTATGTTCAAGGATGACATGTAGGAGAGCATGTCAGGAGGAGATGAAACCTAATGGGCAATCATGAAGCTAGCTAAAAATGACCGCATAGAACAGGACGAAGGAGAGATGTGCTGTTCAATCCCTATGTTCCACTAGGAATCCATGGGAATACTAATAAGTCTTGAGAAGCTCTCAATTCAAAACAGAAATTGTATCGTTTTTGTTTTGAATTAACCATTCTCATTCTGTCTCGCTATTGGCAACAGAATATGTAGTTAGCTCACATTATTTTGGATATCATCAACTTTTGAAAAAAGGAGAAGCGAGCATGATGCATTATTATAAACCGCTGATATAAATTCAGGGAATTATTAATTCATCTTGGAAAGTTGATAACAAGAACTACTATTCTTTAGTGGGGTTTACAAGTAATAATAGACTTTCTAAAGTGTAGACATCTCTCATCTACAACCTTATGCAAATAATGATAGTAAATAGACTGGTGTACTTATTAATTAGACCAGAAACTTTCTATGTGAAAATTTCTCAGCACAACAAAACTAAAAAAGAACAAGACATATAAGCGAACAATATTGTTGTTTTCAATTAGATCTTCTTTAGGCTTTACTCTAATCTATATAGCTTTATACATAAAAATGACGGTTCGTTTTTGGATCAAATAACAATAATAAAATAATAATAATGTGCTAAATGTTTTGAACGTCATTTATAACGATGATTATCATGATAAGAAGTTTCTGTAGCAATTTGGTTAAGTTACTTCATTCACTTATCTAGGGAGCACTGTCTCAACTACAGGAGGAACGGACGACGATGTCAAATCGAGAATCGGGAAGGCGAGAAACACATTCATCAACCTGAAACCAATCTGGAAATCTTCGTCACTCAACATCAACAACAAAATTCGGATTTTCAATACAAACGTCAAGTCAGTCAGTTCTTCTATACGGATCAGAAACTTGGCGGGTCACAAAGAATATTTCCAACAGCCTGTTGCAGACCTTTATCAACAACTGTCTTCGTTCTATACTCAAGATCAGATGGCCGGAAAGAATCAGAACCAACAAGAAACTATGGGAACAAACAAAACAAGAACCAATCGCCCAACAAATATGCAGGAGAAAGTGGAGATGGATTGGACACTTGGTGAGGAGGCCGCTGGGTGACATCGCGCGTCAGGCCATCGCTCGAGTGGAACCTGAAAGGGAAGCGGCGAGTGGGACGTCCAAGGGTGACATGGAGGAGATCGTGTGAAGAGGAGCTGAAACAGTATGGACTAACATGGATGCAGGTGAAAAGTACAGCAGAAGACAGAAGCAAGTGGAGACGTGTAGTTGAAGCCCTATGTTCCACTAGGAACCCAAGGGAACAATAACAATAATAAATCATGATAAGAAAATTAAAACGTTTATATTTTCGATTGGACACTAGTCAGTAACTAGTGCAGACTAATACGAACAATACACACTGCACCGTGATGGCGAGCCACCTAGAATGGTGACCACATTGCAAATATGACTGATAGAATTCAGTCTGCACCAAAGATAGAACTAGACACACACACATTACACTACTTACTAACTAGTGTCCATTCAAAAATATCTAATACAGTCCTACAGGAGGTCAATCGCGAGCCCGAAGAGCTCAGTGGTAACGTCTCTGACTGCAGCACTGGGTGACGTGGGTTTGAATCTCAGAAGGGACATGAGTTCTTTCAAGATTGCAGATACACCTTACTGACTGATGAGTGCCAACTAGAACCAAACTCAGTTGCAGTCAAGGCTTCCGTCGATTGCCTCCAACCATCTAATACCCAAAATGTTTATGCACATGGCTATGAGAATAAAGAAGGTAGTAATATGTGTATATGTAGACAATTCAACAAATAAACTAGGCCAAATCTTAAAAGTTACATAATACTAAGGGTGGAGTGGACAGATAATCACAGTTTAAATAAATATCATAAAAATTACGAAAGAAATGGAAAATAAGAAAGGGTGGGAGGGTCTTAAGTGGAATTTACCTAGGCCACGGGGGAGACACAAAGGTAGAACAAACTTCTTTTGTATGCAAAGACCACTACTTTTGGTTATGGAAAATCACGTTCTCTACTCAACAACACAGTAAATGAAACAAAACCCTAACAACTTTAACAGATTTTTGCATATTTACTTTTAGATTCATTACAGTGACAAACGTTTAAATCCCTGTGATCGTAAATATTATTATATTGTAAGACATCTGGATTTGGTCTTGCTTCCATATTCGATTGTGTTGATCTAAATACATATGTCTATATTAATTTAACACACTGCAATATATGAATATTTTATATTGGATTGTCAAACAAATATTTGTTAATCAGTAATCATAATTATTCTTACTGATACACTTTTATTTATACCACATTCACAGTAAAACGATTGAGAACAGGTGTGTTTTTTTTGTCATCTGTTCACTTCAGCCTATTATATAGTAGTATAATAGTAGTATAGCAGTAGTAGTAGTATATTTCGAGCGTTATCTCTCTGTGTTTATTTTACTAATATTAATTTAAACAAATAGTCTGTATCAATTCTAAAAGTATACAATAATTTAAAGAGTAGTTACGAGTTTAAACAACACCTTTAAGCGCAACACCTGTGCTGATAAATTTCAAGCCCATATAATATATAGTAATCATTAAAAAAATATTTCAGAGATAATAGTAGTGTTCAGTTTAAATTCTATCGGAAAGAATTCACTAAATAGCAAAATTACATAATAAAAACATTTTTTATAAAGTGAAAGATGGTACTATGGAGACTATGAATTTGGGTGTATTAATAGCTGAATTCATCTGGAATTGGAATAAAGTTAGTTTGTAAACACTGTTCAGATTCATTTGCTTTACGATCAAGCATAAAGGTCATAAATTGTCATTCGTGTGATTATAAATTCAGTGTCAACCAAGAGACATGCATATTTTGTGGCTGTCATGATTGTGTCCTGATCAAATTGCAACTCTAAGCATCATCATCACAGAAGAAAGCATAGAATGGCAGAAGAACCTCTCTCTGCCTCAACTTCATAGACTTCGAAAATGTCTTCGACAGAAAGTGTTGACCGAGAAGTAATTTGGAGTGCAATGCCCAAATATTTATCAACCTCATTCAACAGAGGGCTATTTGATAGTGCCACGTATCAGATGATCCACAATAGAAAACTCAGAGAAGACGTTGAGGTAAGTGAATACAGGAGTAAGACAAGGCTGCCTGCCTATTATCACCGATGATATTCTTAATTGTGGTGGACTGGATTATGCGTCAGACTGTGCACAGGGAGTGAGAAGACAGGAATACGCTGGACCACCGATAAGAAGACTCTAGAAGATCTGGATTTCGCACGTGGATGGCTTATGTCTAATGTCACATAAACTCGAAGACTTACAGGCGAAAAACAACAAACTGGCTGAAGAGGCTGGCGGCGAAGACAGGACTCCAAGTGAACATAGAGAAAACGGAGGTGATGAAGATAACCAACGAACAGCAACAACAACAACAACCAGCACCAATCAACATCAACAGGAGAGATTTAACAGAGGTTAGCCCCTTCACTTATCTAGGAAGCATCGTTTCAACTATACGCAGAAAGGATGAAGATGTCAAAGCAGACCAGAGAGGATCGGAAAGGCAAGATACGCCTTCATCAACCTGAAACCAGTCTGTAAATCATCTGCATTACACTTCAGCATAAAGAAAAAGAATCAGATTTTAACACCAATGTCAAGTCAGTCTTTCTATACGGGTCAGAAACTTGCACTGCGTGTCACGAAAAGGATTTCCAACAGGTTGGAGACTTTCATCAACAGCTGCCCATTTCACTAGTTCCATACTAAAGATCAAATGGCCAACCGAAATGAATTAACAGCAATAAACTCTGGCTGGCAACAAACCAACCAAAAGTCGATTGCTCAACAAATATGTATGAGGAAACGGAGATGGATCGCCATACGTTGAGGAGGCCGTCGAATGACATCGCGCTCAATGCAGGCCATCGTTCGAGTGGATTGTCGGTGCGAGGGTGACATGGAGGAGATCATGTGAGGAGAAGATGATAGATTATGCGCAATCGTGGACCCAGCTGAAGAGGACAGGGGAAATAGAAGAAAGTGGAGATGTGTTGTTGAAGTTCTATGTTCCACTGGGGACCCAAGGGAATAATAATTTTAAGTGTTTATCATGAATCAACCTGTTATCTATTGCATCGCAGTACGCACCCACTGGATTCGAACCAGACCTTCCGGTTACAATATACTCCACTGGGACCGATAATAATAATCATGATTGTGACTGGGTAAATCAAGCATACAGTATCAAGTATTTTACCTTCCTACACGAATGAAGCGACGATCAACCAACAAAATCATATATATCTATTATTCAGACTTTCTTGTCTACATGACTGTGCAACGGCAGAAGACAAGAATATCTGGTAACGAGATTATTAACTGGCAACTCTATATACAGATATGGGCAAAATATGTCTACCATATATTAGAATCACAATGTGCACATATCTTCACTATTTTGCTTCTTTGTCTTCTTCTCATATTTTCCAAGTTGTTTCACAATCACCGTTCATTAAATCCGTCTTTCCGCTATTCCATATTCTTCCAGATGATATACATATTTACACCTGCAGTTATATACTACTTGCAAATCTTGTCAGTAGCAAACACCACAACTGCCCCATAACTATTTGTAATAGTAAATAGTAACCAGTATAGTAAAACTGGTTAACAGAACAGAACTATTAATACGGTTGAAATGATAATTAGTTGGTCAATTTATATGAAATTGATTCACAATAATAGTACATCATTCTGGACCTCATTTCAGAAAATACAGTGAAAACAAAATGTAGTGATCTGTGAAAATTAATCACTATGACAAATTAAAGTATAATTAGTTACACATATAAATGGATCGGTTGAAATGTAAGATAAATAAGTCAAGATTACGTTTTAATTTAATTTGGTATTTCCTGTCAATCGATCGAAATGCTCGATCTCTGTTGACTTGCAGACTCCTAGTACGGACGCTTCAGCGATGTCTGAGGAGTAACGTGAGGTCATTTTTGTTTGGTGATGACTAACAGAGGTATCCAAAGTGTGTATTTCGTCCTGTTTGGGACTCGTCTGCTGCATGTACCAGCATTCCCAAGGAGTAATGGTGTTCCCACTAAGACTCGAATCTTGCATTCATTCTTTCAAATGCTAAAGCATTATCCACTAGGCCAAGATGCGTCGGTGGCATAGCGGTTAGGACGCTCGCCGACCACGCATGTGGTCCGGGGTTCGATCCCCGGCCGACGCACTCCTTTACCTCGCTAAACCAGAAATAAAAGCTGGTGAAGAGGCAAGGTTGGGCATGTGGCTAGCAACCCCGTCCTTTAAAAATAAACACTGCTACAGAAACTTCAAGCCTCTAGCTTGCAGCCCTATGTTCCACTGGGAACGTGAAGGAATAAAAAAAACTAGGCCAAGACAGTCACCTCTTGTGCAGCTGACATCAGTTACCATTTGTTTTCGGTCCAACTTAATAATTCATGCACAAAATCTGTCTATCTTGGCCTAGCGAATAATGATTTAATATTAGAAAAGATGAATGCAGGGTTCGAGCTTCAGTGGGAACACCACCGCTGAATGTGGAATACAGGTACAGACAACTGAGATGCCTCAAAAAGGGATGAAATGTGCATCCTGGATGCCACTGTTAGTCACCATCCAACCAAAATAAAGTCAAATATATATGCCTATATATGCTTCAGTTGTCTTCGCTCAATACTCAAGATCAGATGGCCAGAAAAGATCAGCAATGGAGATCTCTGGGAGCGAACCAACCCGGCCGGAACCGATTGTGAAACAAATAGGCAGGAAGAAATGGAGATGGATTGGCTGGTCATACTCTGAGGAAACCATTAAATGACATCACTTGACAAGCCATTGCTCGAGTGGAACCCGGAAGGGAAGCGGCGAGTTGGTCGTCAGTGCAAGGGTGACTTGGAGGAGGTCATGTGAAGAGGAGATGAAGGCGTGTGGGCAGACTTGGAGCCAGGTGAAGACTCTAGCAGAGAACCGAACGCAATGGAGATGTGCGGCAGAAGCCCCTTGTTCCTCTAGGAATTAAAGGATACAATAATAATAATATATTCTTCATTTTCTTTGAATGCTGACTATTCCTTTCTTTTTCTTTTCCAAATTTTGTCGCGTCACATGAAGAAGAATTCAATTTTCATCAAGGAATAAACAAAAAATGGAAGCAAATGTTTGTTTTTTTCACATATGAAACAGTTAAAATTTCAAATCGAAATGAATATCAACCACAAAAAAAAATTATCTTTTTCAGATGTGAAGTGACTTCTATAAGCGTACACATTTATTATTATTATTATTGCTGTTGTTGTTATTGTTCGGTTATGTCTCATTAACATAGCCATTATTAAATTATTTATTGAATAATTATTTCTAAATATATTAATGATAAAAAGCAGCTGTTCTACACTCATTTATTTTTCTACTTTATGAAAGGATAAAATTTAGAAAACAAAGTTAATAAAATCTTTTAATAAGACAAGAGCTGAGTAACTCACCTCTTCTTCTCTTCACAGTTCAACTAGTGAATATGAAATAAATCGGACAAAACTATAGTATGACTTTTATCTTTTTTGGGTTTAGTCACCATAAGAATTATTTATGGTGTCACCGATTTATTCAGTAAACCTAAAATTGTTTTTTAATCTTATTTTTTAAAACTTTTTTCAAAGAATCTTATGGTAATTGGTTTTTGTAGGGATTTTGTTTGATTGGTTGGAGGATTTCATCATAAGCCGACGTCAGTTAGAGAACCATTGGAAAACCCACCTGGGAGTGCTGGACAGCTGTAGGGTGCAGCAGGTTGAAGGTGAGACAGTAACTCATCGAGGAAGACATTGCGAAGTGGTCGCGCTATATCATGAATTGGCTTGCAGAAGTTAGAATTCATGGGCTGATGAAGAGTCCCAAACTAGGTCGAAACAGCTGCCCACTATTCCCACCTGGTTTTCCAATGGTTCTCTAACCGATATATATATATATATATATATATATATATATATAACCACAAATGCATTCAACAGAAGTAACAAATATTTCTAAATAAAAATTCGAATTTTTTAATAGAGGTAATAAAATTATTGTTTTCCAGTCCGTTTTCAACCAACGCCAGCCATATTTTTTTTAGAAAAATAAGGTTTTCCTAACAAATAAGATCCATAACAGAGAGGGGAGTATGGCCAGTAAAACTATTCAGTGGGAATAGGTATTCTAATACATTAGTGATAAGGTTTGAATATTTTGAAAATAGGAGAATAACAGCTGTAGACTATTACTATTACTATTATTATTATTGTTTTAATGAAAATTCTGTTGTCTTTCAACAGACAATACGCATATGTAAACAATCTTAGTATGGAGAATGAATGCACAGATGTATGCATAGTATTCATACTTCCTATAGATATATTTGGCTGGTTTTGTATCTTCAAAGTCATAACATAGGACGCTTAATGGGAGATTCACCATAACCTCAAAAAAAATATAAAATAATGTTAGTCTTGGCAAACAAGTTGTGAAATAAACATTTTTCCTCAAAAAAATGATACTATAAACGCTAATTGAGACAATAGAGAAGATAATGTCGGAATTTTAAACAGCGGAAACATCAAAAGTGCCAGAGAATTCCTAGAAGCCTGGTACTCAAGAGGATATGTGATTAACAAACATGTTAGTATATACCAAATCTATCAACTAATAAAAAGTATAAAGGTGAAAACATTGCAGCAATGATCAACAGAAGGCTGAGTACATCACTAGCCATAGCCTATCCTGCAGCTAAGCTCGTCCCCGTCTATCGAACAACTTGCTCTTTGGTGCAATCAAAAATCGACAGATATCCTTCTCATGTTAACTCCAACTGTATATACAAATTTACATGTATCTGCAGGAGCAGTTACATTGGAAGAACAGAAAGAAGGGCATATCTACGATTTTCTGAACATGTACCAAAAAGCTTATGTCTAAAGGGAACAAATGCTTTAAACAGTGCCATCGCCAGGCATCTCCTTGACACAGGTCATGAGGTGAACGTCCCAAATTCGTTCAAAATTATCAATAGACAAAAGAGCTCAATTCTCCTCAAGTTTGCTGAAGCCATTTCCATCAAGCGCCTGAAACCTGATTTGTGCGTTCAGAAAGAAGCAGTTATCAGTCTTTCTTTGCCCTGGTAACTGGATATTTTCATCTCTCTTTCATCTGATTGCGTAATGCTGAAAAGTTTCCATTGTGTATGATTATTATTGTTTGGAATAAAATGTTTAATATTAATATATATATATATATTATTGTATGCATTTATTGATTGATTTTTGTTTAAAATGAACTCTGTGCAAGTATGTTAAAATTGTTTTTGTAGATATACTTAATAATGACTTTGGGCTATAAGCAAGCAGCTGACGAGAAAGCAACAAAATAAAAGATGGTACCACTTTATTCTGCAAAAACTGTAGTTCTTGCTTTGTTCAAAAAGTAAATCATGTGACGAGGAAGTTTCAAATCTAAGTCAATAAAAAATTATCAGTACAAATGTAAATTGACTACCAGTCCGAAGATGGTTACCAGGAGACACAATTCTATCATTCATGGAGAATTTAAATCAGTTCATTTTATGCTAAAACTTGCGCTGAAGATGTTGTCCAGAAGGACGACGAAAGCTCCACAATTAAACCAAGCAGCTCAGAGAACACAACTAATTGCTCATTAAGACAGTTAAGGATGATTTAAAGTAAGAAACGAATAATGGGACATATAAACAGACATTTATTACATTATTCTTGTATATTCTTTTGTAAGTAGCTTAAATAGAAACAGATTTTTGTTTGAATATCATTTACTCACTCATATTTACCAGTTATTTCATTGTTGAATTTCTATCTTAGCGATTATCTCAGTGTTTCTAAAACCGTTCACATACATCCATTAGTATCCTAATCTACAACAATAAGAGTTTGAATTTCTGAACAAATATGTTCAACACATCTTTGTCTATACATTCAGGAAATTACTATTTAATTCCGCTTACAAATATACTATTTAGGCTTTTCGCATGAAAAAGGCTCTATAATGTCGTTTCTTTACTCATGGATATATATATATTTCAAGATTTGATTTTTTTCAAGTTTGACCACAGATTGATGTTAGTTAGGAAACCACTGAGAACTAATGAGGGCTGGACAGCTGCTTCGTCCTAGTTTGGGACTAATCAGCAGTACACACCCACCGGGTTTCCAACCCAGGTCCTTCTAGTTACCAGTGACTGAATGGTCAACGAGCTTACGTTGTAACTGGAAGGTCCTGGGTTCGAAACCTGGTTGGTGCATATTGCCGATGAGTCCCAAACTAGGATGAAACAGTTGTCCAGTACTTACTGGTTCTCAATGGTTCTCTAACTGATATATATATATATATAATTTAAGGGGTGACCAGTGATTGCTAAGAGTGTATCGGGTTATAGCGAATGTTCATTCACATCAAACCAAAGTCAGGAAAAGAACAAAGAAATTTATTTATTAAGTGAAACAGAATTCATCTCAATTACACAGCCATTCTTAGATGATTACTTCAACACGCATTATGCTTTAAAAGTCAGTTTTTAAATAAATAAATATTCCTAAATACTCCTTCCCATTACATTTTCTCAAGCAGTTAATCCTTGATAAGGAAAGAGAGGATAAGTAACAGAGAACTCTGGCAAAGAATCCACCAAGAACCTATCACCCAAGAAATATGTGGAAGTAAATGAAGACGAATTGGACATACGCTGAGGAGATAGTTGAATGTTATCTTGCGCCAGGCCGTAAAGTGAAACTGGAATGGGAAATGACAAGTTGCGATTCTGAAGATGACAGGGAGAAGATGATGTGAGGAGGAAATGGAAGCTTGTTGGTGATCGTAGAGCCAATTAAAAACGAATACAGAGAACAAAATGAAATGAAAGTGTGCTCCTGAAGACCTATATTTCACTCTCAGCTTAAGATAATAATAATAATAATAGTAGTAGAAACAATAAGAATAATAATGATAATCAATCCAGTCTCTTTAAAAGTATTTCTAGATGTTTCGTGATGCAAGGTTTCATAAAGTATGTTTACATTTTCATAGTGCTATATTTAACATGAGTAAAACTCTTTCTTTCGATGATAAAACAATTACACCAGATAGTTTTATTATGTCAGGCATCGCTATGAACAGTTTTCAGGAAATGTATAATGTATTTAATTTTGTAGTGGAGAGAAAGATTTATAATCATTCTTACTGGTATTTCGATACTCCACAGTAAAGAAATAAACCCGAATTACTACTTACTGCGACAAAATGAACCACTTAGACGAAATTATAAATAGTTAGCTCAGAAAGGAGTGAAACACTTATGAATTCTAGAATTACTTAAAACAGTTCATACTTCATTCTACAATAAATTAAGACTGTTAATAATATACCATAACTTTAAAACAAAACATGACCATGCTGATTGATGGATAGCTTCGTCGACCTTGACATGAAAAGTTTAGTGATAAATTCTTCAAATTCTATAATGTGCGACGCTTGTTAAAGACTTGAAGAGGATACAGTTTTCCTTAATGGCTCTGTGAACGCCATAATAATGAATGCTGACAAGCAAACAACATGACTCAACTGGCGTCTTCTGTAGGTCAAATTATGATGTCAAATAAAAATTATGCATCAGAAACCCCTGGTACAACTTGTTTATTTCTTATGTGGTAAAATATTACTCATCTCTCCTTTTTACACGTTTGTCGGTTGGTGTCACAGAGGTAGATCGTTCACCAAACACGCAAAGGGTTCGGGGTTCGACCCCCGGTCACAGATGCACTCCTTTACCTCGCTAAGCCAGTAATAAGACTGGTAAGGAGGGAAGGTTGGGCATGAATCTAGAAACCCCATCCTGTAAAAATAAATACCACTGCTACCGAAACTTCAAAGCTCTAGCTTGAAGCCCTATGTTCCACTGAGAAAAGTAAAGCAATCAAATAAAAAAGTAAATACATCTTAAACGTTTACTCAAAATATACTTTAAGGACGAACACGGCACAGAGATACTACACATTAAACAAATATATATCCGTTTTTGATAAAATTCCTTGAAAGATATATTAAAACAGACTAAGTTTTGAGCTTCAAAAATGCACTTATGAGCATACGAGAATTTACAGAAAACCCCCAGCACATGGGTTTTAAAACGGCTTTCTTCAATGAGCAATGTTTGTTGAAATATGACTAGGTTGGAAAACAGTTAAAAGTGGTCAGATCAAAACATGGCATCAATACATGAAGCCTACGACTGTTGGTTTGAAAAAACCTTAGAAGAATCTAAACTGCCTTTTTAGAATCCCCAGGATGCTAGGAATTAATGGTTGAAGACTGTTCATGATCTTCCAAATCCTTACTATTCTTCATCTAATAATTCTTTCTCCTTAACATTTTCTTCTCCTGTAATTCCATTATATTTTCTCCCACTGGTTTTGTTGTGAGTGCTTTTCAGATGTGTAACAATTTAGACAAATGCAGCTGTGTGTTAAATTTTATGCTGATAACTTAATCGGTTAGTCTCATAACATAGTTATTACTACAAAGCACTAATTAAATTAAACATTCACCTACACTTCTGTATTATTAAAAGTAATTAGACAAATTGTTATTTCTAGTGAATCACTATTTACAAACACGATCGATTTCTAAACTAAATAGGTTTTTGTAGACATAAACAGCAGTTCAGTTTTCACTTTTTAGGAGGCTTAGTGTTTAAGTTTCTCTTAATCCAAGTAAGATCGAACCTTAATTACGTAACAGAAGATGACCTAAAGTTTTGTCTTATGTGATTGAACATGTCATAGAAATTCCCTGATAACTTAATAGCTTAGCCACAGACGGTCTTTCCTAATTTACTCAAAAATAGATATTAAGGACCAATGTTAGATTCATTGTTTAAGGAATTCAGATACATAAAACAGCCAAATAATGCATACTACTTTTATTCAACGCCTAGTAGTATACCGAACGCACACAAAAGTTTTAAACAGAAAGAGAAAACAAAATATTGAAGCCTATTTCACAAAAACGATTTTTTTGTTTTAATTCAGATATCGTTCTTTAATAAATGCCTGAGGTTAGGCTGTGTTGTCTGGTCCCAGTTTGGCGTTCATGTCGCCCGTTAGGATTTTAATGTCACCGACTGGAGTATTGTCCATTGTTGCCTGTAGTTGTCTGTAGAACTCTGCATTCTCTTTTCGAGGTCTGCGTTGTTTATGGATGCATTGCATTGTATAATTGTCACTTTCCTTGCTTTTGAGTTGAATCTGGCGGTCATTATCCTGGGTGAGATAGCCTCCCATTGTATGAGGGCCTTTGTTGCTGTTGGTGACACCATGATAGCCACACCCTCGGTGTGCTCGTGGTTGTCTTCTGGGTGACAGGAGTGGATCACTGTAAAGTTTGCTTCGAAAAAGGATAACTAGAATGTTGATCAGTATATTGCCTGACTTTAGAACTTCGATGGGTAGTGTACTAACTTCTACACAGGCAGTCTATAATTGTATCATAATTATTTCTTTGGCTAAAGTACACGATATGTAAGAATATCCAAGATATTCTCTTCGTCTCATTGATATAAGAATAAAACTTGGGCACTGTGGTAGAATGTAATTCCATTATGGGTAAATTTTTATTTTGATAGAGTCTCACAGTGTTATACAGTAATATTTACTGATGACGTTTCGAGCACAATTTATTGCTCATAATCATATCAAGGTAATCACACAACCTCCTAAATTCATTTATATAGTTCCATTGTTTTTCACTTGATTTTCACTTGTGAAAAACAATGGAACTATATAAATGAATTTAGGAAGTCGTGTGATTACCTTGATATGATTATGAGCAATAAATTGTGCTCGAAACGTCATCAGTAAATATTACTGTATAACACTGTGAGACTCTATCAAAATAAAAATTTACCCATAATGGAATCCTCTTCGTCTGTCAAGAAACTGTGATGATATAATCTGTGCAAATGATAACCGATAGTCAGGATCTACCAACAAAGGATTCATATGAATATGTTTTAATGTATCATTCCGACTTCGGCTTGTATAACACTCAGAATGACTTTCTCAAACGACCAATTGCAGTTTCATAAAATACAGAAAAATACAATCAGTCAGTTTTACAATATTATGTTTACTTTGTACAGGGAAAAGTTAGAGTCAAAAGATGTTTGAAAATATTTCAATTGATGAAAATATATATATTTAGTCGGACAGTCAGCACAAGATATTTTGTAAATCAAGTTGTTTTTATCCATCATTTTTATGGGATCTTTCAGTTGATTTATTTTATTTTTTGATTAGATTTGTTGGTTTAAAAGTTGTGTGAACGTTTCGTTCGGCAATCAGGTCCGAATTTCTTCAGGGAAATTAACCGAAATTAACATAACAGAGGTTTATATATATAAAGGGAACATCTCTTGTTTTAAAAAACTTTGCCCAATAATATGAGTCATGAAACAGGTATCAAAATGTATAATAAACAAAATTGTATGAACTGTGATCAAAATTTGACCTCAAACTTTCAAAAATTAGTCTGCCTTTTGTTAAACACTTTAAACAGAGTGTACTTTTTATCAGATTGCGTGCGACTAAAAGTTCATGGTCGTAGATAACTGAATATGAAAATATATCAAATAAAGTATAATTATATTTCAATAGTTTACACACAATGATAAGTTTTGTTATTGGTAATATTTCGAGCAAAATTACTGCCCGTGTTCACATCACTGTTGGAATTGTTTTGCAGTAATTTTGCTCGAAATATTACCAATAACAAAACTTATCATTGTGTGTAAACTATTGAAATATAATTATACTTTATTTGATCTATTCCACAATGCTCAAACTTTTTACTGACATTAATGAAAATATATGTGTATATGCAGTATACAATGGTGTGTGTGGGTAAACAGTTGTAAAACATTTGTTAGCCTCTCCATAAGAAGACAGACAATTTTGACCAAGTATGATTAATTATTGATACATATCCACTTTTTATTTATTTATTAATCAGGATTTGCCATGCATCAGCTAACATCACACCTTCACGTCTGTTCAAACTTTTGGGATTCACCCATATATATGTAGGGCTTCTGCAGTCAGTCTTTCTTTATACGAACCAAAACCTTTCTGTAGAACCTGAGTCCTATCATAGTCGATTTTGTGTCCCGTTTCTATCGAATGCAGTGCAATCGCTGAGTTGTTTTCTAGCTTCTTTAAGTCTACAGAGGTCTTTGGAACCATGTTTAGACATTGTTTATGCTCTTTCACTCTTATAATTACCTGTCTGGAAGTTTCTCCTACATATACGGCGTCACAGTCCCCACAGTTGATCTGGTACACACATTTCTGTTGGTTTTCTTCATCTGTTTTATCCTTAACCTTCACCAGTGATGAGCGTAAGGTGTAAGTTGCACGAAAATATATACATATATATGATTTCATTTTGTACAAACGAAAGTATAATTCTGTGTTGCATTTAAAGCCGGCAAATCAAATGACTCAAGTGTAGCAATGTAAGTTTGTCGAATATGTTAAAGAAATACATACTTACGTATTCAGGCGCTGCTAAAACTATGTGCATATGTATGTATCATTTTTCCTAAGCTAATACACAAACTTCAGTGCATGATGGCTTGTGTATTACAGTATTCAAACGAAATTATCGGAGCTGCTAATCGATATAGTAAGTAGAATAAGCATCTTTTTAAAACAATAATTGCTAAAACTCTGGATGACATATATCTGCCGGCTTACAGCCGTTTGTCAAAGTCGTCTTCAAAAAATATAACAGTTAATATGCTCGTATACCCTCTATACTTGCATTCTTTATATTAGTTGTCAAATAGTATATTTGCAGTACTTAATAAACAGTTAGTAGTCTCTATGTATTTAAAAGAATTTTAATATAACAAAATCCACTGAATATTCAATAACTGGTTATCAAACATCATCCTTAGATAGTCAAATACTTTTGTGTACACTACTTGCATTAACTGACTTTGATCTACCATCGGAAATCTGCCTGAGATGTTATATTTCTAATTCTCTTATCTATAAAATTCTCAACTAAGGAAATAAGTTCATCACAAAGATAATTACCCCAACTGCCTTTTTTGCTATTATCTCAGATTTAGCAAGCCATTTTAGCCAAAGAACTATTCGTTTTACGCCCTTCCAACTTTCTTTTACAGCTTTCATTCTATTTTTCTTTTTAAATCAGATATTCTATAGTTGGTTTGTAAGGATTAGTTTTGTTTTTACGACTTGATCATGCATTGAAAACAAGCAGGGAGTACTGAACAGCCAACTGTTTCATCCTAGTTTGGGAATCATCGGAAGTACGCACCCACCACAGTGGGGTTCGAACCCAGGACCTTCCGTTTACAAGGCAAGCTCGTATAACATTCAGCCACTGGGATCCGATTCAATGACCAGCTCATGAATTCTAACTTCTACCGATTCGTGATTTAGCGCGACTGGCACCAACCAATATCATCGGTGGGACATCCATCCTCACACGTGACATTTGGATGGACCTCACTGGTCACGACTTCTCACTAGAACTCCAGGAAACTCCGTCCTGTTGCAAGTCACTAGCGAGCATCAATGGTTCTCTAACTGATATCAGTCCGTGATCAACTCGTAAAAACAAAATCAGATATGCTTTGAAGTGACAGTAATTGTCAGCTGTTAAAATGCTGTTTATTCACTTACACATTCTGTTCATTTTAAAGAAATTACCCTGACATACATCAAGTTAATAAAAGCCTATTAATCAAAATATTATTTAATACGTAATTTTAATAAGACAGACAGAGTGAATGATCAATTCTTGATCGGAAACTAGTCAGTAATTAGTGTGTGTTTAGTCCTATCTTTGGTGTAGACTGAATTCTATCAGACAAGTTTGCAATGTGGTCACTATACTAGGTGGCTCGCCATCACTGTGCAATCGGAAGGAAGCTTTGACTGCACCTAGATTTCGTGCTAGTTGGCACTCACTAGTCAGCAAGGCGTATCTGCAGCCTTAAAGGTCAATCGTGAGCCCGAAAAGCTTAGTGGTAATGTCCTTGACTTCAGAACTGGTTGACGCGGGTTCTAATTTCAGAAGGGAAATGTGTTCCTTCAAGGGTGCAGATACACTTTGCTGACGAGTGCCAACTAGCACGAAACCTAGGTCCAAGGCTTCCTGCCGGATGATAAATTCATCAAGAAACATTCTGACTACTCTATTTAGTAATTCCAAAGTACTAATCCTAATAAAGCTGCAGCATTGACTTCTGGTGGTTTCGGGATAGAATTCTCACAAGCCAAGGTTCAATTCCCGGCCGACACACTCCTAAACCTTGCCTGGCCAGTACTAGTGAGCCAGGAAAAGAGGGCAGGTTGAGAATGAGGCTAGCAACCTCATCCTGTAAAAATAACACGAATCCCACCGAAACTTCAAAGCCTAAAGTCAGAAGTTATATGTTTCACTAGGAAAACGAAGGAATAAACGAAACCAACCGTTATCTACTTATAACGGCTAATTATGACACACAATATCATAAATGGTTATTCTAAATTATCTACAATTATAATTTCTCCCTTCTAATGTTCTATCGGGATAAAACGGACAGTAAACAAATATTTACCATCTCCTGAAATAAACCTTTGAGAAGGGATACGACATGCCTTCTGATTACGAAATAACTGAGTTAATGCCCCAAGGTTTCGCACTTCCACAATCATTACAAGGATAAGGTTTCTATAAAAAACTCAGTTCAGCTTCAACTATCTCACTTATTTAAAGAGTAGGTCTTCAAATCATTAATAAAATACCAAATAGTCTACACATACCTTGTGATAGTAAAATTTCATCCTAATGGTCTATATATTCACCTTAATTATATTTTTCCAACAGGTTGCAGACTTTCATCAATAGCTGCCTTCGCTGGCTCCATACTGAAGATAAAATGGCCAGAAAGAACTAGCACCAAGAAACTCTGGGAGTCTACCAACCCTAGAACCTATTCCCCAACAAATTTGCGGGAAAAAAGGGAGATGGATCGAGTACACACTGAGGAGACCGTCGAATAACATCGTGCATCAGGCCACTGCCAGAGTGGAACCCCAATGAGAAAGGATGAGTCAGGCGTGTGTGCAAGGGTGACATGGAGTAGATCGTGCGAGGAAGAGATCAGAGATGAAGAGGACCTCAGAAAACACGACGAAATGGAAATGTGCTTTTGCCGCTACATCAAACCAACCTGATAACCTTAAACGTTTTTCTTGTCTAACATGCATACCTATTAACCTTTAGAACAATTAAAAACTCGCTTATTCACTTAAATGTAGAAACTGTTTTATCTTTCTATCATCAAATCTATGATTTATAGGGAAAAAAAGAACATTCTGAAAAAAATAAATAGGAATTTAAAAACTTCAGTTACTAGGGTTTGTAAAAAGTAAATAAAAATAAATCAAGTGACTTTTATTGCCGAAGATTTTTTAAAACAAAAATAAGATTTTAAAACAACATTTAAATTTATACGAGTGAATAAATCTGGGGAAATGAAATAATAACAGACAAAACTGAATGAAATGAGGCTTGTTTGTATTCGCTTGTTTGAATAGATAAATTTTAATCCAGTCAATCTTTTTTGCATAGTCACAGTTTAATATTTTTTTTCATTCAGTAAGTCATATGTTGAAACTTTCACTAAAATAGCATAAAATTTATTTTTATATATGCAATGAAATCTATACCTTGAATAAATACTCAAAGCGTTTTTTGATTGGACACTAGTTACTGACTAGTATACAATACAGTCCTACAGGAGGTAAATCGCGAGCCCGAAGAGCTCAGTAGTAACGTCTGTGACTGCAGCCCTCGGTGGCACAGCGGTTAGGACTCTCGCCGACCATGCACATGGTCCGGGGTTCGATCCCCTGCCGATGCACACCCGATATCTATGGTTGGCCTGCAAAATTTGGGCTACCGATATCCATGCTGAAAATTCCATACTTGTACTGAAGATACGGTGTGGCATCAAGCTGTAATCAAAAAAGAATATATGATGGTTTGAATCTCAGAAGGGACATGAGTAGTTCCTTCAAGGTTGCAGATACACCTTACTGACTGATGAGTGCCAACTAGAACCAAATTCAGTTGCAGTCAAGGCTTCCTGCCGATTGCCTCCAACCATCTAATACCCAAAATGTTTATGCACATGGCTATAAGAACAAAGAAGGTAGTAATATGTGTATATGTAGACAATTCAACAAATAAACTAGGCCAAATCTTAAAAGTTACGTAATTCTAAGGGTGGAGTGGACAGATAATCAGAGTTTAAATAAATATCATAAAAATTACGAAAGAAATGGAAAATAAGAAAGGGTGGGAGGGTCTTAAGTGGAATTTACCTAGGCCACGGGGGAGACACAAAGGTAGAACAAACTTCTTTTGTATGCAAAGACCACTACTTTTGGTTATGGAAAATCACGTTCTCTACTCAACACAGTAAATGAAGCAAAACCCTACAAACCAATACTTGAATATCAATGAGATGCTCACTGGCGACTGGCCCTATTCAGGTAGGTAGTTACCTGGGGTTCCAGTGGGAAGTCGTGACCAGTAGGGTGCAGCAGGTCGGGTGTGAGGACAAATACTCGCCGAAGACATTGGCTAGCGGTTGCGCTATATCGTGAATTGGCAGAAGTTAGAATTCATGGGCTGGCCATTGGATCGGGTCCCAGTGGCTTAATGGTATACGAGCTCGCCTTGTAACCAGAAGGTCCTGGGTTCGAACCCTGGTGGGTGCGTACTGATGAAGAGTCCTAAACTAGGACGAAACAGCTGTCCAGTACTCCCAGGTTTTTCCAATGTTTCTCTAACCAATGTCAGCTCATGATGAAATCCTGTAAGCAAAAAACCCTAACAACTTTAACAGATATGCCTTGCTGACTGATGATTGCCAACTAGCACGAAACCTAGGTGTAACCAAGGCTTCACGCCGACTACCTTCAACCATCTAATACCCAAAGCTTTGTTGAGGTAGTGAACTCAGAAGAAAATTAAAACAAGTAGGTGTTTACTGTGGTGAACAAAAGATAAACAAAATTATTATAAAGTTTTCAAGATTCACTTTCTAAGGACCTACATATGATACAAAAGGTAGTCAACGTATAAAGTATCTATAATATTCAACTAAATATTAAAGAACAGAAAAGTTACTAGTATTCACAGTTAGTCCTAATATGGACGTTGTTCAGTATTCTACATTCTCGAATCGCAGGTGACAGACGTCAGACTTGAATAGACTGATTCCGTATCAGAGAGTTTATTGATTTGAAGTCTGATAACTTAGTTTGACTCCAGTTAGAGAACCACGGAGAACACGAAGTACTGGACAGTTGTTTCGCCTTTGTTTGAAACTCTTCAACAGTACGTGCCTATGACCCTACCGTCAAGGGTCGAACCCAAAATCTTCTGTTTATAAGATGAACCATTGACCATCGAGTTATTATTATGATCTTAGCTGTATAACCCATGAATGGTGAGAACAGGTGACCTAGCTCCTCTATTGCGAAACATGTTATAGAGACAGGACACAAAATTGATGTCTTCACATCTTTTAAACCTATCTATAAAACGTTTTTGGGGCGTATCCTAAAGTTTGTGGAAGCCCTAGCTGGCAATTAGGAAGTTTAAACCACCTTTATGCTTTCAAAGCAACAATTCGTTATCACACTAAACCTACCTTGGTAAACTTTGTTTTGATACCATAGCAGATGTACTATTACCTCTGTCATTTGGTTTAGTGATCTTCATTGTTATTTTGACCTTCAATATGTCCTTTTAACTTGACCTAAATTTACTTTCTCATCTCTTAACTTTTTATTAATTTCATATGTATTCCTATGACAAGTTCGTGTGTGTGATCAGATTTTTTCGATATGTGTTGCGCAAATACACACTAAACGATTCAGACAAATTACGTCTTCTTATTGCTTTGTCTAAAATTCATAACAAAATTTGTTCGAAATCGTTTATCACCTTCTAAAATATGAAGTGGTTCTAAATTATAAATGGTGCATGCTGGATGAAGTGAAAAAAAATGAAAAGGGATGAAATTTCTACCATCAGTGGGTTGTTCATATCTCTGTATATCACTTATCAGTTTAAATATTTTTCTAGCTGCCTGTCTTGCCTGAAAACGCTCAATCATCACATGTCATGCATATTTATTGTTGTGTAAAGAACTAAGGTAATATTGGATTTTTGGATTATTCTTTAGAATGCAGAAAATTTGATTGGAATCAGTTATGTGTTTACCACAAAAATATCCAACAAAAGATTCTTCTTATACGAAGAGCACTGTATTACTATAGAAATGACAAAGTACTATAGATTCATCAGCGGAATGATGAAGAATATTTACAGTTAAGGGTGTGAATATACTGAGTTGAAAGTGTTATTTAAGATGATTTGATTTGATGCATAGCTCTGAATCACTCCATCTAACAACCTATTTGTACTGAAGATGATACAGGTGAAATCTTGTTATCCACTGAGTTCTAAAAGTTATATTTGTACTAGTTTTGCTGAAATTCTTAGCGTTTATCTCCACCTGACTGCAAATTAGGCATTTTTATCAAGCCACGTTATAACTCACAATAAGGAAGTAGTACCGATCATTGATTGGACTTTCCTATGCATTATTATATTATTATTTCCTTTAATTCTTAGAGGAACATAGGGCCTCAGCGAACGTCTCTATTGCTTTCGGTTCTCTGCTAACGTTTTCACACCTGGCTCCACGTCTACCCACATGCCTTCATCTCCTCTTCACATGACCTCCTCCTCATGTCACCTTCACACTGACGACCAACTCGCCGCTTCCCATTTAGGTTCCACTCGAACAATGGCCTGGCGTGTGATGTCACTTGATGGTTTTCTCAGAGTATGGCTAATCCACCTCCATTTCTTCCTGCATATTTGTTGCACAATTGGTTCCTGCTGGGTTGGTTCGCTCCCAGAGATGCCTGGCGCTGATTTTTTCTGACCATCTTCCTATGCATTATAGTTTCGTAAATCTACAGTGTTTGTCAGAAACTCCCTCCAACCTCTTTCGAATTGAAATATACAGAACAGTTGGACTGTTTATTCAAAAACTATTTTTCACATGTTCAAGAAATAATACGTGAACATTCCTGTTACCACAGAGACAGGTAAATTAACACTGAAAGTCTTAAAATGTCTGTCGGTTTTCAATGTACCAATGAACAAGATATTTGAAAAAGGATACTTGAATTTGCTGCAGAACAAGTTCGCATTATCACTACTTAGCAATCACAATCATTATCATCCAGGAAAAATTAATTTTTCCAATTAAAAAATTTGGAAAACATTAAAAGTTGAAGTATCGTAGTCAAAATCAAGGTCCGTCAAAGGTTGACCTTCAAGAACCAATCAGATTTAGGGAACTCTATGAAAGGTCATTCCATATCAAGTCATACCTCCCCTATTAATTTGATGAATGAGTTCCGTGAAGACCGAGTAAATCTATGCTGGAGTTACTGGGAGACACATAAAAGACAACTGTCCAGGGTAATATATCATGTCTACAGTGTTTATTTAAACACATTTTTAACGACTATGCGACCTTTTCGCTCCTGCATTCTGATTGGTTGACCAAGGTCAATGTGATTTCGAATGTGATTGAAGAGTATTTTCTTCTACAGGTTAGTCTTAAATGATTACTGTTAGTGTGTTTTTTTGACAGTTTCTGCATATCATTTTTTAACTTGGTACCATTTAACTTTGAAATTTACGTTAAGTAACAAATTCAGTTGGTGTATAACCTCTTTAGTTGTTCAATGTTTGTTTTAATAATTCAATCTTTCGATCGCCTTATTAGTATCATGTGTTGTTTTGTTTTTAAAAAAATTTGTTGTGCTAGTAGGTAAATTCACTAATATAATGACTTGTTTATATAACCTTGTCTCAACCTATGCTGACTTTATACTACCATTCGTTACTTAAAAAAATTGTCTGAAATAATTTTAAGCGCATTCAGTGAATATGTATAAATAAAAATACCGAAGTGCTTCAAATTTCTCAGCTTTCAAAATGGATAGAAGTCCCTTAACGATTATAGTCGATAATAAGGGAATGAAAAATGTATAGTTTTGCACACAGAAACGCTTGAAATTTATATTAGCACTTGATTTGGTTAAGAGTCAGCAGTAAGGTACTTGAGCTGGGATAAACGCTATTGTGAGGTGTTTTCGCGCATGCTATAGCAAACGTAACAACAGATATTCTAGCTGTGTAGAAAAAGTCGGTAGAACACCTTTAAAACAGCCAAACGTCACCTCTGATATGATTACAGCATTCCTCTAGGCTTGTAATACAACATCAGCTACCTGACGAAACTGAAATCCTAGTCGACAGTTTCTGTTCTACCCATACAAGTATACTAAAACGAAAGCGCGGCAAGTTTGACTTGCGATAAGATTATATTCTCGCCCAAAAAATACACTGTGAAATGAATAAAACTGGAAAATATTGAATGAAATAAATATGATGTTGAGACTCCATGTATAACTGTTTGAGTTAACTGCTCAAAACTTTGTCAACTGGTAGATGAAATGGTTTTCTAGGTACTGCTGTAGATAGCTGTTTTTAGAACACAACTTTTTTCAAATATAAGAATAGAACTTGTGCACTGTGGTAGAGTATAATTCCATTATGGGTAAAATTTATTTTGATAAAGTCTCACAGTGTTATACAGTAATATTTACTGATGACGTTTCGAGTACAATTTATCACTGCTCATAATCATATCAAGTTACTCGCACAACTTTCTAACTTCGTTTATATAATTCCATTATTTTTCGTCGCCTAATTTGATTGGTAGTAGTATTTTCCATATTTCTGGTATGAGTGGTGAATCATTCGTATTGCACCTGTTGGATATAGATTCGATGAAC
This sequence comes from Trichobilharzia szidati, assembly GCA_944472155.2. Taxonomy (NCBI): domain Eukaryota; kingdom Metazoa; phylum Platyhelminthes; class Trematoda; order Strigeidida; family Schistosomatidae; genus Trichobilharzia; species Trichobilharzia szidati. The sequence goes on from OX235272.1 coordinate 54,301,269, forward strand.
AATTAGCTATGTTAGATTGCAAAATAAAACGAATATAAGAAGGTAAACTTAACACTAACGTTTATAAAAAAACCGAAGCATTCTAATAGATATTTAGACTTTAATTCATCTCATCCGTTGTCTATAAAAGTAGCCTTAGTTAAATGTCTAACAAACCGAGCAGTAGCACTAAGTAGTACAAGAAAAGACCTAAATGATGAAATGAAACAGATAGAAGAGGCGTTGGTGTTAAATAACTATCCTATAGAATTCATTAGGAAGATCAAAAAAGGTCAAAAGCAAAATAAAAATAATGGTGAAACTAATAATGAAAACATAAATAAGAGAGAATATAAGGCATCTACAGTTTTACCATATAAGGAGGGGACATCTGAGACCCTACGTAGGATTCTTAATAAAGCAGGAATTAGAGTGGCATTTAAACCTACAAACTCACTCAGAGACAAGCTCTGTAGGCTAAAGGATCCGGTGGACCCAATTAGACAAAATAATATAATTTACAAAATACCTTGCAATGACTGTGAGTTACGTCAACTACATAGGTCAAACTAGTAGGTCGGGGGTAGTCGGATTGTCGGAACATAAGAATTTAGCTAAGGTTAGAATGATGGACCTCACGAAGATAAGTAATTTGGAAAAAAACTCAGCAATTGCACTGTATGCATTAACACACAACCACACAATAGGGTGGGAGAGGGTTAAAATTCTAAGAAGTAATATAGGTAGGTGAAGAGAGAGGTTGAGTTTTTCAAATATCTTTTGGATTGTATTCATTTATAGTCTCCAGGTGTAGTTTTATATTTCTCTTAACAGATAGATAGTGTTTGATATCCAACTATTTGTTGAACATAAAGAACTTAACAGACTTTTGGTGAAGAAATACACATCACTTCAGTTAGTATCTGTAATTATTTGTAATAGGCGTGAAAGATAAACATGAGGTTAAATCTCTTTCTCTCATTACTAGTGCTAACAGGGAGATGTGGAAACTGGAATGCCCTGAAAGGCACTCGTGGAATGACTCTCAGAACAACCATTATCATTGGTGAATATCTGTCCACACTCCCGACTAGGTGGAGCCCAGTGGTCACAACTTCTCACTAGAACTCCAGGAAACTCAGTCCTGTAGCAAGTGACTAGCGAGCACCAGATTAATTTTCATGAGTTTGTTTGTAGGAATTTGATCTGTTTCAAGTTTGATCGCGGATTGATACCAGTTAGAGGACCATTGAGAACTGGGCAGATGTTTCGTACTAGTTTGGGACTCATCGACATTACACACCTACTAGGATTCGAACTCAGAACCTTCAGGTTACAAGGAAAGCTCTTAGACGATTCAGCCACTGGGACCCAACTCAATGGCCCATGAATTCTAGCTTCTACGTTAAGTAATTATAAACATTTGTATGCAACATTGTTTTTTTCCTAATTTAAAAAAATACGTAACAGCCATATCTAAGGGCAGTTATCGACCCATGAAAAGTATAAGTACGCATGAAACTCATCTAATCTGGAATTCTCGACACAGATTAACTAACGCCCAGAAAAAAACCACAATAAACTTGTATGTGTGTCTAGTATGAACATGGCTGGGTTTTTTACTAGAAACATGGAATATATTAGAAATGTACAGTCTAAAGGGAGATGAAACTCAGGTGTTTTTTAAAATTTTTATTCCTTTACGTTCCCAGTGGAACATAGGGCTTCAAGCTAGAGCTTTGAAGTTTCGGTAGCAGTGGTGTTTATTTTTACGGGATGGGGCTGCTAGCCTCATGCCCAACCTTCCCTCTTTACCAGTCTTATTACTGGTCTAGCGAGGTTAAGGAGTGCGTCTGAGCCGGGGATCGAACTCCGAACCACCTGTGTGGTCGGTGAGCACTCTACCGCTGTGCCACCGAAGCGAAACTCAGGTGTAAGTTTGAAAAATCTTAAATTCGATACCACACTGGTGATCATATTAGATAGAAATCCACTTTTCAAACCAACCACATAAAAAACAAATGTCATTTTCATGTTTTATTTAAGATACTGTCACTTAATATTCATCAAGTATTGTTTTAGAATGGATATAAACCGAATCATCTAGTAGATTTACTCTCCTCATTGCATTTTATCAAAGGTGCTTGTAAAAAAGTGTTATCACATCAACAGAAGTAATCATCAATATTTACTCTTCTAAACATCAGATAGAGAGTAAACAGAATAAGGAAATAACAAGGTAAACTGTCAATACAAAGCATATTTTTTATATTAAAAAAAATTCTTATCAAAATAATATAATTTTGACAATAACAATAAAACAAAAACTAGAAAGTAAAGTGGTATTCTCTTCCCACTTAAAAGATTTAACAGAAAAGCTAATCAATAAGTCAGTAAGGATATCTGAAAAGAAAAAAAATAATTTTAATATTTCTGTTGAGCATAAAGCTAAATCACAGATACTTTGTTCTTACTCTTACAGAATGACCTTCACAAAGAAATGAAACTACTTGAAATAACACTTGTGAAAACAAAGAGTTGTTGTTGTAGGAGTGTCGATTTAGTAGAGAATAATTTGAGATTCAACTAGATGATAACTCGATTTCCTTGAGTCTTCAGCCAATCTTCATGAAATCCTGCCTATTTTGAAGCTCGCTTATCAATACTCCATAAATTTCTTAGCAGTCAATTGTAACAGGAGCATGATTTTCACCAGCTGACTGGTTACTTTAGTAGGCTATTCACTTTATGCAAATCTCTGTATTAAAAGAACTACAAGATAAACTCTAATGAGTGAGTGGAAAAAACTATTCGTTGAAGACGTTCTTTGACTGATCATAACCATATTGCATAATCAGTTAAGTCCCCTAAGTTCATAAGCACACACAGAAGTGTCTCATGGACAGCATCATGTCTTCAGGAATTTGTTAATGAACACTGATTGTGTAACATATATAATATATAAACCAGCAGGCGAACAGTTTGATGTGTTATTTAAGAATATGATTAATCCGCCTGATAAAGGTTTTCTTATTATGCAAAATAGAAAGAAGCATCTATTTAGAAGGTGAAGAATGCTTGTGTTATGTGCACTGCCTTAATCCCAAATTATATCTATAAAATACTACGAAAGCAGGAAGCTTGATTACCTAACATCCGTCGATCCGTAATGGAGAACGGTGGAAAATATGGAAAAACCACCAGCTACCTCTGAGATTTAATAGCCGTGAAACAGTTAAAAATAGACTCCTTATTTTGTTTGCGAATCATTATGCAAGCATTCTAAATTGTCATTACAGAGGTATGTATGTGATGAGGGCTGTCTGCTAGCCGAAATCGGTAGACAGCAATTTACGTCAATGTTTACTTTCCAAATCTTTGCGTGGACGGATACGATTCGCTGATATATTAACTGACTGTCTAAGAAACGGTAACAAAGAGACGACAGAATAACCTTCAGCAGGAGAACAGGCAGTCAGAAGACGTTACCTCTCTGCTAACAATAGCGAATAATAATGTACATAAAAATATATAAATATCTCTTGATTTCCTCAATAAACGATCTGTTGCCTGGCCCTTGTCTTCTATCGTTACATGTATAGATATCATAAGTGGTCAACGTGGACGGTTTCACTGGTGATGAAATATGCGGATTTTATGATCAGATTAAATCAAAAACACACGCACACATTGTTTCAAGAACTTGTCTTAAACACCCTTGGAAGGAGATAAAATCGATGAATTATGCTGCTTGATATAAGGTAAAACCTATGTGAATGAATTTTTCGACGATAAACTATTAAAATGAAGTAAAATTGTCTTATGGCTTCGTGTTGTTGATGACTTCACCACTGTCTTCCGACAAATATTTATCTGTTGGGCACTTGTTTTATATTATAAGTCAATAACGAGTTATTGGATTTCTAAATATACACTAGGCATGCTTGACTTGGTATAAAAAGTGTTAGCACAGTTTCTGCTGACAATGATGTCGGCTAAGTTAAACTTTAAGCACTGCACCAATGACCTTGAAACGCTCACTGAGCAAGTTAGTGAAATCCTGCAAATAATGTTGTCATCATCAATAAAATATGCTAATCGAAGTGTTATGTTATTAAATGGGATATCTGGCAAGATTCAGCTTAGGTTTGGGAAAGATTAAGTTACGCTTTAAGCCAAGGACAAGTTAGGGTTAGGTTAACCTAATAAAGGCGACATTAGGGTTGGTTCGAGTTAGATTACAGTTAATTTAGGGATATTTTCACGTTTGGGTTAGGTTCAGGAAAGATCAGGGTTATTGTTAGGGTTAGAAGACATAGATAATTACATGCATAGAATTGGTTAAATTACTCTGTTGATATAAGAATAGAACTTGTGCACTGTGGTAGAGTATAATTCCATTGTGGATAACATTTATTTTGATAAAGGCTCACAGTGTTATACAGTAATATTTACTGATGACCACGTTTCGAGCACAATTTATTCCTCAGTAAATATTACTGTATAACACTATGAAACTTTATCAAAATAAATTTTACCCACAATGGAATTATACTCTGTTGATACTCCAACCTAAAACTGAGAGCTATTTTTATCACATGTGAGAGAAAGGTATCCTCTGTAACACTTTTATGCATTTTTTTCACAAATACATGTATTCCATACACAAAAATGCCTCCTTCACGTGATTGGTGCGTTCGAGGTCATTCACTGATTAGTAGTTAGTGGTGCTTAAAGTTTAACTTTGCCATGATGTCCTTTCATTGCAGTCGCTTACTATTCATTTACTTAAGTCCAAGCAATCTTTTCAGTTAACCCTTGTTGTTCGCAAGAGTTTGACTGTCAGAATAAACTCTTAAAATTTACTAGTCTATCCTGTTGTTTACGTCATCTCAAATAACTTTCAAAAGTTTCCTCTTGTAGAATAGATGTAAATTCAACTGAAGGAATACTCTAAGATGAATAGATTGTTGAGACAGTTTATGAAACCTTTTCCATCTAAAAAGCGGCAAATATCAGCGAAATAACCCCTAAAACAACCTAAAATTAAACTGCGTAATGAGTGCGGTTTCCAGAGTGTCATAAAAAAAACTGTCTACAAATCAATCATGCATCGAAACAAACAGTCACCTCTTCTTTAAAGCAAGTTAAAAGACAAAAAAAGTATATTCTTTTTTTCTAAAAACTGACGAATAAGATAAATTTTGCCGCTTTTCGTTTTCGGTTTATGCTTAATATGTTTACGAATGAAGACAAGGAAAAGCGATAGACAATAACCATATGTTTGGTATACACGGTATTGAAACATTTAAAATATGAAAAATTTAAAGCAAATATTATATTTATTGAAATGCGCTATTTTTCATGTTTCCATGTGACTGTTGAATTTAAACACTAAAAGCCTTAAATTTTAAAATACTTTCAGATTAAGCTGAAAGCAACTTTTTTAATATCTCTGTAAAATTATGCAGGGAAATAAACACTATTGTTTGCAACTAGTAGAATATATATTCCATAAGCTAAATTATTACTATAGATACCATCCTTTGCTTGACGTCAATACCACCTGGATTTCACTTTTGTTTCTGTAACCTTTATCTATCGAAACAGACCAAAAATCTAAAGTCTTTAGTTAAGTGACTTCCCAAACTTTTCGTCAACTGGGTCTATTTCTGGTTTCAGTTTAATACTGCGAATTGCATAAAAGACTTAGTTTTGAAGTAAAACAATTCGTAGCTTAAGAAAATTTAATTCTTCATTATAATAAAGGTTTTTTTTGTATTTCTCAATGAATGAAAAACAAAACGATATTGTTGTTTTTACTGACGTTTCACTATTTAATGCTAACAGTTTTATTAAAGTAGTAATATTAAAGCAAAATTTATAAAATCTCACCTTATATAGATAACAACTTAACTAATCGTCGTTCCTCAGCATGGTTCCGTTTTGGGTTGTCAAGTTGGCCAATTGGTGAAGATAACAAAACCAGGTGTTGATTGTTGGATTTGATAAGTGTATAAAATTATGAATACAACATGTGTTCACATAATGAAATTGCGTATGACATTCGTGTTGATTTTGTCATTTCATGGGGGAGGGAGGTGTTGTAACCATGTCAAATTCTGTTTTAGTCCATCATTCCTATTCAGACAATTTGGATTCCACTTGATATGAAGTGCTTCTGATATTAGACGTTCTTTGTGATTTCTGAAATTTTTCTGGATGATGATTTCAATATTGTCAAAATCAACTTTGTGGCCTGATTCTATAGCGTGTAGACCTATGCTTGCTGATGATTTTTCAAGCTTTTCTAGTTCACTAACTGGATTTCTCGGTGGTCGAACAGATGCTCTACGGTGTTCCATGCTGAGGAACGATGATTAAGTTGTTTATCTATATAAGCTGAGATTTTGTAAATTCTGGTTTAATAATACTTTGATAAAGCTATTAGCGACATTAAATGGCGAAACGTCAGTAAAAGCAATATCGTTTTGTTTTTCATTCATTGGGAAATACAAAAAACCCTTTATTATAATGAAAATCATATACCCAATGCCCAAATTTTTTCAAACTGTTAAAAGTGAACTTGGTTTGGACATATATAATATACAATAATACCCAAAATTAAGGCAAATAAATGACATTATTTTCTCCCCAATGGTCTAATGATGTAAATAATCCTTTTTTAACTGAGTACTAGTCAGAGTCTAACTGCTTACGGTTAATGTTTCAGATTATCGCACAAAGTTTGGCTTCATGCGTCATTAGTGAGTTACTTAAAGCCACATATGGGTTTTTCTTGCTGGAGGGATTTGAAAGAGGTTACTTCATTCACTTATCTAGGGAGCACTGTCTCAACTACAGGAGGAACGGACGAGGATGTCAAATCGAGAATCGGAAAGGCGAGAAACACATTCATCAACCTGAAACCAATCTGGAAATCTTCGTCACTCAACTCAGCATCAAAAACAAAATTCGGATTTTCAATACAAACGTCAAGTCAGTTCTTCTATACGGATCAGAAACTTGGAGGGTCACAAAGAATATTTCCAACAGCCTGTTGCAGACCTTTATCAACAACTGTGTTCGTTCTATACTGAAGATCAGATGGCCGGAAAGAATCACCAACAAGAAACTATGGGAACAAACAAAACAAGAACCAATCGCTCAAAAAATATGCAGGAGAAAGTGGAGATGGATTGGACACTCGCTGAGGAGGCCGTTGGGTGACATCGTGCGTCAGGCCCTCGAGTGGAACCCGAAAGGGAAGCGGCGAGTGGGACGTCCAAGGGTGACATGGAAGATATCGTGCGAAGAGGAATTGAAACAGTATGGACTAACATGGATGCAGGTGAAAAGTATAGCAGAAGACAGAAGCAAGTGGAGACGTTCAGTTGAAGCCCTATGTTCCACTAGGAACCCAAGGGAACAATAATAATACAATAATAATATTGTCGACTTCTGCTAACGTAAATAGAATAAGTCATAATGACCCAATTTATTGTAGTCAAAAATGAAATGAATCGTTTATAACATGATAAAATTAGTGTGTATTATGATTAGGACAGTAAGTGACTGATTTTAAAAGGGTCTACTTTGTGTTTTTTTTTAAAATTATAATCATTGGTTTCATTGACCCACAAGTAAACAAAAACACTTTGGACTGATGAAATATTTCACAAAATAGATTTATGAAAAGAAAAAAATACTCTTTTTTTCGGTTTATTTTACACTGCAACTTTGTATTCTTGAATCTTTTGAAGTTTTTTTTAAAAAAAGATTTTAGACTAAAATGTATAGTATGGATTAACTGAGTTGAAAGTACTTCTAAGAATCGAGTATGAAAGAAGAGGAGCTTTTATTCCATGAAAACTGGATCAAATTTAAATAGTTTGCAGATCTCTACTACCTGGTCTATCAGAAAAATAAATAATTTAAAGGAAATTTTCAGATGAAATTAGAAATAAGTGAGGAATCTTAGAAAATTAAGAAGTATTAGATGTTTTTGACTGAAACCAATCAGATAATATGCAGAAAGGTATACTCTTAAAGTACTTACATTGAACTTTACTTTGTAGGCTAAAATACGCCAATTCATGAGTAAACTCCTCAAGATAAATTTTGAAAATTCTCTATACAGTTTCTAATAAGACTTGATGAGGCGTGAATAATATTACAGGTGGATATCTGAAGATGGCAAAAAAAAAAGAAAATCATGTCTTATAATGATCTTCAAGAAGTTTGAAACAGTTTACGCTGTCTCTGGCGTAGACGTGATATCCGGCTATTGACCAAAGGACGTGTGTACTGCTCACCAGTCCGCTCCGTCCTCCTTTATGGCTGTGAGACCTAACTATTGAAAGTGGAAGACATGAAAATGCTGGCTAGCTGTCTCTGATTTAATAGTCTGCGTTCTATCTCCCGTGTAAAATGGTATAATAGAGTAAGCAATATTGAGGTTAGGCGTCGAGTGCTAGGTAAGGAGGGGAAGTCAGTCGACGAGGTTGTGAAGTTACATCGACTGAGGTGGTAAGGACATGTGTTACTCATGCCTAGCCATCGCCTTCCTCGACGGGCAATGTTAGCTGACATAGGCTGGGTCAGATTGGAAAAGAGCCAGTGGTGGCCAAAGCAAAACATGGCCTCATCAATCAATGAAATCCACAACAGTTAGTTTAAGCCAGTCACGTAGGGAGGTGTAGACTTCCTGTTTGGTATCCTCGGGATGGTAAACACCAATGAACGCTGGAGACAATTGGTGATATGGCTTAAAATCGTTCTCAGTGATGGCGCAGATGCATCCACTCCTTGTGACTTATAATACCCGATAAAACTATATTCTTCTTCGATATTACTATTCTTTTTGCCTCATATCTCTCTTTACTGTCTCCATTTTGCGTTTCTTTTTACTTTCTTCTTCTTCTCTTGCTTTGTGTGCTACATGGAGTGTGGCGACTCGAACTGCTGCACATCGGTGCAAAGTTCTATGTTGAAACCAGTCAGTTAGTCATCCACAAAACCCCAATATTTAACTGTTTTTGACTGTTTATGATCGAAGTCAGCAGTTAGATTGGCTGAGTAGTCTCTTCTCAGCATAAAACCTAAAGTTGATTAGTGATTATCAAAGCTTTTAATACACTATTTTCTTAATTTGCATCAGGCTATTTAAGGACTACAACACTTTAACACTTATCATTCTAAAAACTAACTTCTGATGGTCAGTTTGTTGCAAACCAGCAAAGAGCAAAAAGGGAAGAAGTGAAAAATCAAGCTGCAAGTACTAACTCAAAATCAACCAGTAAAGAAAAGAATCGGAGGTGAAATCCTTAAAAATAACATATATGGATACATAAACTATGAACTATAGTGTCGGAATCAAACTTTCGAAGACTATTTCTAACTACCAACCATGAAGTGTCAGCATTAAATAAGGTCTCATGATTAAGTGTCAACGTTTTTATTGCTTACTATTTTTATTATAAATTTAATTCATCTTGAAGTTATGACTTTCATTATAGTTATCTAACAGAATTCCTCTTAAATCGTAAATCTCACTATTTCGATCATACTCTGGGAAGAAGGAAATAATACTCCTTATATTTAAAGTATGTGTAATAAAGCCTCAATTACTAAAATCCATTTATATGCATTTATCCAGTGATATTAAAGTAATTAAATTACCGCTGAAATGATGACTTTTCAAGTGTTGGTCATTGACCTAACAGGCATGATCAATATCAGTGGATAAAGGAATACTTCAGAACTAATATACTTACAAGAACAATTTGCAATCTTTAAAATATCGGGAATCATCTTTTCGGTTCTCATAAATTTTTGATAAACTTTTGTCAGACAAATAAAAAAGATGTTTGCATGTCTTTGGAGACAATTTACTGCCTATAAAAATTATCTCAGCTTCTGTGCCTTAACTTAAGTTAATCCACAAAATTCACACCATTCTCAAATAGCGTCACTTTACCAACCAAGTAGTACGATTTTTACAAAAAACAAATTCCAGACAAAATTTATGAGAAATTGTCTGACTTTAAAAAAATATGTTAAAGACAGAAGAGCACATTAGCGGATAGAAATCGTCGGAAGTGAACATCTTCCTTTATCCTTTCAAAATTAACTATATAAATCTTATGCATGCAATCTACTGGTTTTACAGTTCGATGACTCAATTAAAGTTCTGAAAATAGGACGTAATCATTAATTAAACCAATCCATATATATATAAATCTATTAAAAAGTATCAAATATAAAACGAATTTATTCTGAATTTAGTGTTTTATTTATGAAAGACTGGACAAAAATAGTTATCGTTAACTTGTATCTGACTTCCCTGTAACTACTACTACTACGACTAATAATAAAAAAATAATAATAATAATGGCTTTCAAGTACGAGCTCGCCTTGTAACCAGGAGGTTCTGGGTTCGAACCCCGGTGGGTGCGTATTGCTGAAGAGTCCCAAACTAGGACGAAACAGCTGTACAGTACTCCTGGATTTTCCAATGGTTCTCTAACCAATGTCAGCTCATGATGAAATCCAATAATGGCTTTATTCCAAACAGCACTTTTGATACAACGTGGAGTTTTCAGCATGTAGTATAATATTATATCTAATTTTCTCTTCACTTAGTACAGGGGGAAATAACTAAACAGGGCATTTCTATTAATAATATTGTTCGAAAGAATATGAACATAAGCGGAAATATTAACGACAATATGCTAATGAAACAAAGAATAAGAAAGCCGTTTACTTAGTGCAATATCAGTGTCATCACTCACACTTTTCACATCACACAAAATGTGTGCTAAATAAGGTAGTGTGGAGTTTTTATAATTAGTCGTCCAGTCACAGGCTTCTATAGTTGCTTCTAGTTTTACCTGATGAGAGAGTTGTGTATAGACAAGATGCTTAGGGTCCAACAAGATAATATTCGCTAATTTCTTATGTCAGACCATATGTCTACCAATAAAAGTATTAACAAGTTGGTTTAGCGACACCACATTCGCCCTACTGACAGCCTTTAGTGCCCTTCACATTCTAAGTGAGTCTTTCTTAAGTATCCCAGGAAAAATTAAGGAGGGCAATAAAGAAGAATAGGTAGAATACATGAATTAACAAACTGTAGAAGTAGAGAATGAGTGATACCAGATTCTCTTAACTTCCTTACGTAGAATATTAAGCGCGAAATATCTTTCTAGAAACTAACATGATGTGGGGAGACCAGGAAATATCAAAGTAAAGACACAATCCAAGATATTTAACATTCAATTTAGTTTCAACTTCAGTACCATCTATCACACGAGGATCATGGGAACGAACCAGTTCTTGTAATTCGCGCTTGTGTTTGAAAGTAAAGCTAACAACAACCTGACATTTGAAGGGATTTAGCTTAAGACCATTTGACAACGACCACTGACTAATATCTCACAAAAAGTTACTCACTGGATTAATAAACTACACTCTACAAATTAACTGGGCATTCTCATAAATTGCACAAAGGTTCACTGATACACGTTTTGACAAGGCTTGGGCATAGACACCTTGATATGATTATGAGCAGTAATAAATTGTGCTCGAAACGTCATCAGTAAATATTACTGTATAACACTGTGAGACTTTATCAAAATAAATTTTACCCACAATGGAATTATTCTCTACCACAGTGCACAAGTTCTATTCTTATAACATATCACTTAGTTATTTGCTAAATTAGATGAGTGTACACCTTAAGAGAGTCTGTGTAACCATACAAATCATGCAGAGATAGAAAATGTTCCCTTTAGACAACTTTCTTGCATAGATGGCGTGTTCGAAGTCCGTTTGTACGATAGTGAGGGACTCTGTGTAGCACTGTGATGCATTCATGTGGGGGCGCTCGATGTCCAGAGTTGACAAGGTGTTCGAGGATGGGGCTACCGCTATTCCTCTTTTCTCCTCTGGCTAACCAAGCTGGACAGTGTTCCGGAGTTCACAAACGTATTCTGGAACACTGTCCAGCTTGGTTAGCCAGAGGAGAAAAGAAAAATAGTTGCAACTCCATCCTCAAACTTTCTTATATATTTAAAATAGTATATAATGGTGGAAATTCAAAGTATCAAATAAGTGTAAAACAATTAAAAATGTAATATGACATGTAAATACGAGTGAATGTTCACTAGTCAGGTTATTTATTCTCCTTAAGTGTTTTCTGATATAAGATTTTGATGTCTGTCTAATGTACCATTTACTTGATATATTTATCCAGACCATATTCGAAACTGTCTTTATAATAATGTATTTATTACACCTGCTGGATCTTTGCCATCTTATTCTCCTCTGAGGAGGTCTCTGATAGTTAGTGAAATAACACAGTTGGAATTAGACTTCATCAGTCGGGCATTTATTAAAAAGTGACTGTTTCCAGTATTCAGTATAGTAAGAGTAGTTGCTTAAAAGTTACACATGTGATATTGTTTAAATGACTGAAATACCAAAATATAGTCGTAAAATTATGGATGAGATTATCTTCATTAACAGACTATGCCTCAACCGAACGCATGACGATAGACACTTGCACTGAAAAACCCAACTAAGCGACTTAAACAATTAAACGTACTTTTGTTAAAGCACGCTATCATTGTTTCGAAAATCAAACTGGGAGTATACTAAAGCTCTTCTGAAAGAATAGTTTTCGTTTTTTGGACTTCAACTTCCCTTCATCCTCATCATACACACTTGCCAGTATTAAAAATTAACTACATTATGTTTTTAACCGAATGTACAACTATAATGATAAAACTAATAAATTTGTTTTTAAACATTTAGAAATGAAAATGAAGTAGACTGAAGAATATACGGAAAGAAACAATCTATTCACCTTCTTTATTATTTCTCAAGCTGGATGACTGAATTTTGTGCTTGCTGAGCTCTGAATATAGCAACCAGCATGTTTCTGATAGTTGATTTCTGAGGATGATATTTTTCATCAGCTTCAGCAAAAACATTGCTACTTTTCTGTTAAAAACCAATTATGCAAATTTCTAGTGTGCATTTAGTCTGCATTATAGCCACTCTTTAGCCTTCCCAGCAGTTTAATCGGTTATTTGGAGTAAAATTAGTACATAAGTGTTAGACACAGGTATTGTCACAAAAGAATCACTAAATCTCGCCAGGCTTGAAATATATGACACTGCTATAATAAGCATCCGGTATTTTCACGTTACTTTCCAAAATTAAACATTACAAGTAAGCCTCAGCAAGACCTCTCATTAGTTTTGCATTTGTGTCATAAATGATAATATATTGGTCCATTCAGTCACTCACTTATTTAAACTTCACCTAGAGAGCATAAAATAATACAAGTATACATAGTCATGGGTTTCCTTATCACAAGCTGACTCCCTCTTTATTTCTATGCTGAGAAAAAGTGCATAGGACCACCAAAAATTACTGAGATTAGCAGGCCAAGAGGAATTCGCCCATTGAATAATGATCTTCATCCCTCATAAAAATAAGCCACGAGAAATAGGAATGAATTACACCAGTCTTCTCACCACATGGAAACGTTATCAATGGAATACACGAAATCATTGGGCATCCTCGCATAGATAGTGCCAGGAAACAAACATATGTGATTAAACTGAATATGCCAAAGAGCTGCGAATCCTATTTAGCTAGTCTTTCAATAACTTCGAGGATGAAAACGTCCTTCTTTCATAGATGCATGCTATCAGTCGCATTTCAGACGAGTTGGATCTTGAAAAACACTCCTGCGAGTAGTACCCCTTCAGGCTAGAAGAAGCCTTATTTTACCTTCTTCGCAGTAGAAAAAGTTTAGCCCACTATTTAGTTTATGGGTCAATAGGGGATATTATTTCCTCAATGTTGCAACGTTTTAGAAATTTGGAAAAAACTTAGAAAAATTTAAGCATGCAATTCCCAACTTCTTCTTAAGTGGCAGTCACAAATTTCAGGTGCCAAGATCATATCTTAATAACAGGGACTCTGCCAAAACCTAATGGTATTTTTAAGACTCAATACACATCTACTTGCGTTTTTGGTGCAGACAGACTCTTCTCTATGACCACACGCTGATTAAAAAACAATAACTGAGTATCACAAATACGTTTATATGACTATCAGATAAGCGAAAATGAATGTTAAAGAGTTAAAATATTCAAAATTCTCATGTTTATAAATTTCCGCAGTCTTGTATTTATTAGAAGTGGTATATCATTTCATCGATATCATTTATAAAAAATAGGTTACTTGAACCTTTAATTTGTAAAAATAGAGATAATAACCATTTATGCTGATTCACTGTAAAATAATAAGGTTCGAACAGCAATTTACATTTAGCTTAGTATATTTACCAAAAAATCACGTTTTTATTTGCTCACCTCTATAACACCAATTTGTAAAAGCAGCCCAAAAGATCAGGAACAATAAGCTTCCAACAGAAACTGACTTTGCTTATTGGTACTATCAACAAGTGAGCTAAAATATACCTTTCAAATCTACGGTGTTTGAAGTTAGTGTAATTTAGCCCAGTTAAATAAAGACAAGGTAGTTGCTTAATTTGTAGAAAAAACTGTTGTATACTTATATATCACACTAAAATATGTCTTCTGCATATAAATTCTTCTTTTCAATTTTCGGCTTAGATTTTCTCCTCTGAGATTTCACAGGGCACACTACAGGGTACTGATAGCTCCTGCTCAAATCGTCTGCGACATTGTGGAAGTACTTTGTCAGTTAAAATCCATGAAAGATGCATCATTGTTAGTGTGATTTAGCTGTGAACTGAGGCATTCGAGTGTTACACAGCCCATGTTGAATAGGTATTCTTTGTGGTGTGAAATTTCTACAGGTACAAGTAGAAGTTGTGAAGTTTACTTAGTGTACATCATTGTTGTCAGTGAGAAAGGCCACACTATCAGCATACAAGTTGATGTTTATCTGACATCTGTGTCTGGTCGTTGGCAATGGTTTCAGTGACATAGTGACGTTTTGCAGTACTGGCAACTTCAATTATTGCTTGACTGTTTTCTTCACCGAAAGGTTATTTAATGTAAAGTGCCCACTGCCGAGATGATCGTGATAAAAAAATCGTGTTTAATACAGCATACAAGTACCTGTGCACATAACAACCATATTTCAGATCGAAACACATAATATGCCCATTTACCTCTAGAATTAGGCCTGGATTCTGGTAGTATTAATTAGTTAGTTCCATCAACACTAGACCTGAACATTTGCGAAATGTCAAAGCGAACCGTCTAGTTATGTAGAATAATGGCTGGTGAAAGGAATACAGTCTTCCCTGCTTCATGAAGAATCACTTGACTCCCAAAGTTCCTAATTTGAATGTCTCCAGGTGACGAAAATCTTTCTAACATACTGAGTCGTTAAACAGTCTACGCCACTTATTCACCTTACAAAATTACCAAGAGAAATACTGATATGCAATTTATTGAGTTCACAGAAGCATTTGTGGTATCTGAAGAAGGTAAAAGATACTTCTATAGTTTGGTTTGTAAGGGTCAGTTATGTTTTACAAGTTGATGACGGACTGATATCAGTAAGAGAACCATTGAAAACCAGAGAGTACTGGACAGCTGCTGTTTCACCCTAGTTTTGGGAATCATCGGCAGTACGCACCCACTGGGATTCGAACCCAGGACCTTCCGGTTACAAGGCAAGCTAGCTCACATACCATTCAGCCACTGGGACCCGATTCAATGGCTCATGAATTCCAACTTCTACCAATTCGTGATTTTAGCGCGACCCCAACTATTGTCGTTGGTGGGACATCCATCCACACACGTGACTTCTAATTGGACCTCACTGGTCACGACTTCTCACCAGAACTCCAGGAAGCTCCAACCTGTAGTAAGTCACTAGCGAGCATCAGAATGATTTTCTATAGCTTGGTTTGTAAGGATTAGTTATGTTTTACGAGTTGATGACGGACTGATATCAGTTAGAGAACCATTGAAAACCAGGGAGTACTGGACAGCTGCTGTTTCATCCTAGTTTTGGGAATCATCGGCAGTACGCACCCACTGGGATTCGAACCCAGGACCTTCCTGGAGTTCTAGTGAGAAGTCGTGACCAGTGAGGTCCAATTAGCTGTCACGTGTGTGGATAGATGTCCCACCAACGACAGTGGTTGGGGTCGTGCTAAATCACGAATTGGTAGAATTTAGAATTCATGGACTGGCCACTGAATCAGGTACCAGTGGCTGAATGGTATGTGAGCTAGCTTGCCTTGTAACCGGAAGGTCCTGGGTTCGAATCCCAGTGGGTGCGTACTGCCAATGATTCCCAAACTAGGATGAAACAGCAACTGTCCAGTACTCTCTGGTTTTCAATGGTTCTCTAACTGATATCATTCCGTGATCAACTCGTAAAAGATACTTCTTTGAAAACAAGCATGACTGCGAAATCTGTTCTTCCCAAAGCACAAATATGGTGTTACTATGCCACTTTTTTATCCATATTTTCCTGTACATATATTGGAGTCTATGTAAGTTAGTATTGTATATTATTATTCCTCAGAGATGCTGGAGTGTTTTACTTGATATACACACTGCGTTACATCAAGGAGTTTTTATCATTTGACTCTCCACTCTATACTCATTCACTTTTTTGTTTGTGATTTCTTGGTGCGCTCCCTCGTGTGGATATAATTGCTGCATGTACATAATTCTAAAGAAAAATTCGAATAAGTTTTCCCATAAGTAGTGGTCTTCCTTTGCTAATCTTAATTGGAGAAAGATTTGTTGACGCAACTAGACGAATAGGTAGTATCCTAGTGTGTTCTGTGGCTTTGTCTCGAATTACTATCAATGCAATTAACTTTGTAAATCTATGGATATACTTACTTCTTGAAGTCAGAAGCACAGTGTCTTCGGCAGATTTATTTTTACTTGGTGACTGTGAATGGTGCGACAGTTGAGGTGTTGTGGTAATAGGTTAGATAACTCTAAACGCTTTGGTAATCGAAATACTTCCCTGGAGATGTGGACACATTCACCTTCTTTGGCAACAAGATAATCTTTCTCCCAGCAGTTTCTCCGGATGTCTACTTAGTGGTTCAAAGGTAACCCTACTTTAGTCATCAGGTTGGCATTTTGAGAATTCTGAAGACGAAATATTTCGCCCGACTGCACTTCAAAATGTGAATATACCGGCCCTCTGATGTTGCTTATTCATAGATCCACTATTCACAAAAACATCTACCGCTCCTCTATTAACAAGTTACTGCTACTTTTAAATATGTTAGCAGTTTGTCTACTCCGTCTTCAAATCTTGACACTGATAGTAATTGAATCTAGCGAACTGATCACGTCAGCATAAGTGGACAGCATATTGACGGCAGTATAATTTAAAGGCAGATGTTTCTTCTAAATGGACGGCTCTAAGTAATAAATGATCGTTATTTCACAAAGTCTGTAGCTCACAACATTTGCAAAGTTAGTAATTGGCCTCATCAGGTAGAATATCTAGGCGAAGATTGCATATTACATTTCTTAATAGGCAAAGTTAATTATTGGTGATCCTAGGGGACGGACGCATCAATGGCCTTCAAAAGGCCACTGGCTGCAACCAGGCAAATCAGGACGAAATAACAGAGCCAAACACTCATAGTGGAGAGAGAAGAGTATTAAGGAGGTATCCCGTTTAGTATTCCTGACTCTTTCCAGAAATTATTCGCGAATATGATAGATTTAACTTGGTTGCACTAACCTAATCTAAATGCTCGCTAGGAAGTTGTTGGTGTACTTGTCCCCGTGGATTACTACTATTTAACTTGGCTGTTGTAGCAGCTTAACGCAGAATACGAAGCCAGTGGCATTGTAGGAGTCGTTTTCTTCAGCGACGAACCTCATGAATTCGTCGACAGTGTTGAGAATCTAACAAAAGAAAACGAGAGTTCACAGGATGTGTACACAAGTACTACTATAAATATGATAATTAATGGGTTAATTTGTCAAGAACTACTACAAATCTGTTGCCTTACTGTGTAATTACACCTGTTAATATTTCTGACACCGAAAAATTGGATATAGCAATAGTTTCTAAAATTCACTTCTATGTTGTTAAAAAACCTGTGCATTATATCTATATGATTCCGAAATATTCGTCCATATTTTTATTGCACAAGCATGTAAAGTAGTCTTGGGTCAACAGAATAGGAGTGGAAAGTTGTGAAAGCAAAACTTTGGTGAAACAAACTGACGTAGTTGTTAGACGACTTTTGTGTAGTTCAAATACAATGAGGCAACAAGAGACGTTGCCTTGGAGTGCATCTACGTCAGCCAACATTTGCGAGGGAAAGCTGTGGATATTCGAAATGTTCGGGAATTTCTGTGCAATTTCTGTTAAACATAGACACCACTGTGGCTCATATCTGTGGATTCCACTGACGTTTAGAAACCAGAACATCACGCAAGGGTGCTGCAGCAGGAACGCTTATATTTTTAAGTTCCCACACTGGAAGAGGTCATGAATATCAGCAGACCAAAAATCTATGGCCAGTCTCAGGCTGGCAGCAGGCTGCCAGGAAACTACGCCAGGTATACTGGGTATGCCGAATAATTATTGGAAAACGGCCGCAGACTTTGCCAAAACCTGCGAAACGCCAAAAAAGAACTGTCACTTACAAAGGAAAACTGATGGAGAGCAAAGAATAACCGGTTGAGGCGGTAATGCATTCGTGACTTTGCAGATTGCAATGTCATCTTTCCAGTTATTTCAAGAAGCACATTTTCCAGCTCTGTGCTGCTCAAACAGTTCATTCATACTCCGGAAAAATGACGAACAGCGATCGATCTGGCAAAAGCCTAACATACATAATAATCGCATCGAACACGGCTGCCTGAAATTAATGAAAGAAAGTGACCTGGACTCCTGTGAAACGAGGTACGCAGGCGCCCTCCAGACAAAGCAGTGAACACTGCTTCAGACATGAGATACGCAATTCAACCTACTGGATGTAGAGCGGAGGAAGTGTTCGATGGAATCGCTAATTTGCCTTCAGAAGTTATGATAACTAAATCAGTTTCTAGTAGCATTAGCGAACGTGCAGATTGTGCAGTTCTCCCAGTGCTACTGCCATCACTAGCCAACTGTCCCGGTACACAGTCCACCTTCGGTGAGTTTAAGCTCAAGGAAGTGACAAAATTATTGTCGCTCATTTTTCTGCGTCGACAAATTGTTTTCTTCCAAGCTTCGGCAAGAGTTGTGTAGTCTTACATAGTCTTGAAACCTAGTAAAATTACTGGCATCAAAAAGGTTACTGAGTCTAAAAATCATAAGAAAGTTAGAATGAATCAAAATTTTACGAAGTCATTTGCATTCACATGTCACACAGACCATGTTTTAAAAGTTTTTTGAGTCAGTGACTTTGGTATGGTGCAAACTATGGCCTGACGAAATAAAGACATACGCTTCATCATCTTGTTAGCCAGGAGGACAATGAGGTTTTCCGCTATATTTAGGTGATCCGGAAGGATTTCAGGGTGTCTCTCTGGGAGGCAGACCAGGGGATCCAAATTCACGGGCTTTTTCTGAGTTCCAATATCCAATATCATTTTTACGAGCTACTATAAACCGATTTGATTTCCTTGTGCTCGCCTCTTGATTGTGAGGTATAGGTTCCTGATCTTCGGTAAACTCCTGCGTAGCTCGCCCCGCCACTCGACTGTCATAGCATTTGTTGACTCCAAAAGGAGTAGTGCTAGGATTAATTGTATGTTGTTTGTAGTATGAGTTGTGTTACGACTGTTACTACTGTGAATGGAGTTGATCCTTTCACCAGTTAGTCCTCTAGTATCGTCGTCAAAAGAAAAGAGATAATAATAATATATATAATTAGTGAAGTTATCCAGACTAACAGACAGAAAAAGAAATAAAGAAAGCGTAACAACAGTCAGTTGATTAAATTTGAAGTTGACATATATATACATGTACATATCGGTAATAATAATAACTGTAGTTACAGTTGTCAAGAAAGTACGACGGGAGAGAAAGTAAAGAGGTAAAACGACGAACTTAGTTGTCTACCCGAATGGTCCATGGGCCATTTGTACGCATTCCTTGTGTCGCTGAATGATTGTCCAGCCTTCGCTTAAAGGCGTCCACAGACGGTGCCATAGGTACATCTGCCGGTAAGGAATTCCAGGGACGGCAAACCCACAGTGCAAAGAAGTGGCAGGGCACCCGGGCTCTTGCACTCTGGTGAGCTATCCCTCCGGGATTTTCACGAAGAAGCCTATACCTACTTAATGGCAGAACGCCTTTGTTTGGGTGATTCTGGTCATTTGTAGGCAGTAATTAAATCCCCCCTAAGACGGCGGTAGCTAAGTGTGAATAGGCCTTATTTCTTCAGCCTTTCATCATATGGTTTATTTCGGAGATCAACCACTCCTTTTGTTGCCTGTCTTTGGAATCTTTTCAAGAGGTTGGCGTCTCTTCTAAGCAGTGGGGGTGCAATAATATTATGCACTTCAAGGTGTGGTCTGACGTGTGTTTTGTACAACCTTAGAAAGAGCTCAGGAGTGGGTGCACCTAACTGTCTATGTGTAAAGTGTATGACCGCATATGCCCTTGCTACGTTCCTCGTGTAATTTACGCTTGTGTCCATTTTCTCCGTTAGAACTAGACCTAAGTCACGTTCCGACGTTGTGCAGGACAAGCTTCCATTGCACATGGTGTAACTTGCATTCCGCAGTCTACATGTGCGTAATTTTACTACTTTGCACTTTTTCAGGTTGAAAGTCATGCCACTGGCCATCGCCCAATCTTCCAGAAGGTTTAGATCTTCCTATAGCCTATCTGAGTCCTCCGGACACTTTATCGCCCTCCATAGCTTAACGTCGTCAGCGTATAGAAGAGTCGGTCAGCTTAGACGGGATGGTAGACCATTGACAAAAATCAAAAACATCAGTGGCCTTAGGATAGAAACCTGTGACACTCCTGATGACGAGCTGTGCCAAGATGATCGGACTCGATTGACGTTAGTGCGAAATTGCCTCTCAGCTAAGTAGTCCTTTAACCATTGCAGAGGTAGATTACGTATACTTGCCTGACTTATTTTATGTAGGAGAAGGTCATAGTGAACTGCGTCAAATGCCTTCTCAAAGTCTAGGAAGACCACGTGGACTGGAACATTCATATCCCAACATGATGTCCGATCATCCCAAGCTGATAGTAAGTTTGTTACACAGGATCTACCTTTCCTGAAACCGTGTTGGGCTCCATGGAGCCTCTTAGTCCTTTGAAGTGCTCCCTGGTGTGATCATCAGTAATACTTTCTAGTAATTTTGATACCACTGGGAGTAGGGCTACTGGTCTATAACTGGTGGCATTTTGCCTGTCCCCACCCTTGAAGATCGAAAAAAGGATGGCTCTTTTCCACTCCCTTGGCAGTTTCCCCGATTCCATTGAGTGTTGGAACAAGTCTCATGAGGGTCTTCCTCCTGTGAAATAGTAGTGGCACCATTTTGGTCCATACCGGTAATACCCACATTGCTGTTTAGCTGTTTGGCGAAGGCTAAACTGAATGTTTCAGCCATCTCCAGACTAGTGAGATATTGACCGTTTGGGCCTACCAAGGCGCATGCCCCCTGGTTGGTTGGTTTTCTTTTTGGCATGAATCGATACAAGTTTTTGGGTTTTGCTAAGAGTTTTCTGGCAAGATTAGCCTGGAATGACCTCCTATCACTCCTGACTCTCGCGTTGCACTGGTTCCTGAGTTCCAGGTATGCGTCGTGGTCTGTCTGACTCTTAGATACGCGCCACGTAAACCAAGCCTTCCGCTTTGCTTGCAGAATACGTTGCGTGCCTCTCTTCAACCATGATGACTTTCTTTTGGGCTGTCTTGTGACTAAAGGGACTGTATCCGATAGACATTCACAGAACAGGAAGTAACCTGGGAGATTCTCCATCCATTTTGGTTTTCTATCAATTATGTATTGCGTGACTGTCGTAGACCTTAGTCTAGTATCCGTTTTCACTAGGCACTAAAGATTTCCACGTGGTTATTTTAAACTCCATGGTACATTAGGTGGGCCAGTCTTATCACTTTATTTTCGCTCAGCGTGAGCTAGCTTCCCAAATCATAGCAAATCATGCTCATATGAAGTTATTGCAGCCTGCTAATATGGATAAGTATGTGTGTAACTGGTTGATTAAAGCTTCGACTTAACATCGACAGGTTAGGTCATGACGACGAAACATACAGCATTAGCCGCGCAATGAGAAACTATTTTTAATTCTATTATATATGTGAGATGTTATTTGTGTCTGCAACCAACTTTCTTCAAGCAATTAGTCATGTGTTCATCAAAGCTAGCGATGTCATTTTTTATCTGTGAAAGCGTATTTATTTAGACTTCGGGTATATGCTGTAATAACGTATTAAGTATTTCATTGATCATGTTACCAATGTGACACTTATATAATAGTTTTTTAGTGATTGCTTTTTGTAGTGGGTAGATCAGAAGTCTTTTAATGTTCTTAAATCTCATTAGTCAAAATGATTGTGTTTACACTACAGTCCATTCAGCCGAGTTGCTGTGCCAACTACTAAATGATTCGATCAGGAAATGCCATCACTAATTCAGCACCAGTGCCAACGCCACTGGTATACACCATAATAGACAGTCATGCGGATATGATCATAAGTTACGATGACTGCACCACACAAGATGGCCAAGCGCATATGTTGATGGCATTGCTAACAGCCCCAGCGTCGCTTCTGGCTATCTGATGCAGTAAACTTTCACGACTAATTCAGCAACTTTATGAATGATTGTGTGTTATGCACTAGTTACACCAAAACTAACTCTTACATCATCTCGCCAGTTTAACAGCCCTAACGACCTTATAATTCAGTCACATGATTAACTAGTATAGCAGTCGAGGAAACCCTTTCCGCATTGGTCAGTCTGTCACAACTACCCCAACATTGACAGCCATATCAGACAGATTAATAGTTATCCCCCCACGGTTAAAGCCGATACGCAGATTTTACTACTTACAAAAACTACAGTATTTCCTATCTATTGTCTCACAGTGCAATAATCTTGTCTAAAGTCAACACGACTAGTCTGTCAACTAGTGAAAACCAAGTTATGGGCTAAATTCTCTTGTCTGTCTTTTACAATCTTAATTTCATATTCAACAGCAACCTCAGAGGCTGATTTGGAAGTTTTCCAGACTAGTCAATTATTATGTAATTACTGCTGTGTATTGCAGACATACGAATCTAAGTTAATTTAGGTCTACCCAAATAACCAGTGGTATATAATGTGTGGTGTCACAGCGGTATATAGTCATACATAGAGAGGAATAAATATATATTATATTGTTATTATATTAATGAATTATATCGCTATTATTCTACCAGCTTTTAGCACTCAGTATCACCAAATTGTCACTTTATATAAACGTGCCCAGTGATTTCACGAGATACTGGGTTTGTAGTTCGTCTCTTTTGGTTACACTAGTGTTCTTTTTATCCCACAACTAATGGTTCGACGCAATACTACCCGCGTCACATGCTAAAATGTTTCTGCCCTTGTATATGAGTTAGGAATTACATTCTAGCCAGGAACACATGCTCATATTGCTGTCTAGATAGTAATACATTTTCAATGAGTGCAGATACATCCACGTTCAGTTAGTCATGTCTCATTACAAGGATCTTTTGTACACTTGGACTACACGACATTATACCTGCCTAACTGCCCACTACTTCTGTCAAAGGCTACGCTGTTTGATTGTTCCGTCTCACCACTAGTACCACTACTTTCCTACTAAGAATAAACTCTTTCTCTTTGCCAGTTTCTGCTGTCCAACTCTTTATGTTTCAGGTTCACCATACACGACGGATTTCGTGGGGTCCACAAAATCCTCCTACATACAGTAACTTCTGAGTCGAATCAACCGCAGTTGATTCTAGTGGGTAGTAATGCGGGGGATAAAAGAAGTTCATCAACTCAATTGGACCTCAGTTGTTTCACTGTCAGCCGTCAATTCGTTTGTCCGTGTGGGTCGAAACAAATCCATTCCTTGACTTGCCTCTTCTTCTTTACTAATACACCAATACATGTCTCCTATCACGCCTCCATCGTCTTCCTGATGATTGCGGTGATGATTTCTTTTGTAGTTCCGTTCTTCAGTTTTTGACTGTTGAACTTGGTCCTAATTATACGCCTGAGAGTTCCTTGCAGTGGATAATACTGTGATTCTACGTATGCTCCTCTTTGTAGTGTTGTTTCCACTTTATTGAGGTTGACAAGAAGTCTGATTTCCAGCGTGTCCACTTAGTAAAACCCACATCGACTTGTGTATGTCTTCATGCTTCTACATGTTACCTACATTCGGGAAATCACTGATGACGGAGAAGTCTGGAAACAGTTTTCCATTTTACCTAGCACCTCTCAAAAATAACCTACAAGCGTGTCATTCCACATTAAATGATTCAGTTATTTCAGTGTAAAATACACGCTATTCGTGTCAAAATTATTGGTACAGGTACGACCTATGGCTATATGGGTACAAATCCAGCCAGAAAACATCGATTCTTGAATGTGTTTCTTAATTTGGACGAATAAGTTGTTCCAACTAGACTTACTGACTCTTTTCTGGTCTGCGAGACAGAAGTATATTTGGGTTGACACAGTAGTACCAGCACACCCGAGCGTTTTCATATCCTTCCAATGGCAGCTCTGGCAAAAGCCAATTCGATTACGCAATAGCCACTGCCTCCAACTATCTTCAACTCAATGGATTAAACACCATCATAAGGATCTACCGAAGCTAAGATAAGCTAGTTGGAGGCCTCATCATACCATACTTAAGAACAGCACCCTAAGAACGAAAGAAAGGAACAAAATAAATTGAATTTGTTCATACTACCTAGTATGAAAAATGTTGGATATTGGAGGGCACAATCGGCCTTGACGCTGTTTGTAAACTTCGCGTTACATACCAGGTTCTTGAAGTTTATTTGTGCTTAAGGAGTCTGTCGTAGAGTGTGTGGTATAGTGCAGTCTGATAATTTACGCCATTTAGGAGAGGTACGATGTGGTTTATTTTAGGAAAATTAAACTATTACAACCAAAATCGCAGTTACCTCGGACAACCAGTTAGAATTCAAAAAAGTCACATAATCGTTTAAAAATACACTAAAAACCACTGCGAACATGATAATACACTAAATGTTCGTCGCTTTTGTGTTACTACGCAGATGATCTATAGAGAAAAACTACCATGGGCGATAGATGCATTCATCCAATTGACTGTAGGTCATGGTACTTTGTGGTCCATTGGTATTTCTGACACTGTTCTTTAATCCGAATTCTAGTCCTAACTTTAACCCTTGCCCTAGACCCTAAACCTTAATCTTAAAAGGCATAACCCTACATGACAGTATAGATTTGCAGAGGAAGTACCTAGAGAATAAATACAATTCTGTATCTACCCTCTCGAAGTTCAAAAAGGCAGGCATGATTTGTTTTGGAATGCTCTTTCGTGGAGTTCCCTGTTTTTGAGTGGTTCATGAACATCAGCTTTTGAAAGACCCTGACTTTGGCTATGATAATTTAACTTAATATTTATTTTGAATGCTTATAAAAGACTATATGTTCATGTAGATTGATGCTACACAACATAGTATTATAGTATATACCAGTATCACTTACAGAATTAATGCGAGATTTCGAGATCTGTCTGTTCTTACCAGTCTCTATATTTCTTGCAGGCTTAGTGAAGAATACATCAGACACAACTAACTAGCAAATTATATGCATATCAGAATTACGTACGTAACTGAGTTCACTGTTGCATGCTAATGACTGTGGGGATTTTATTCCAAAAGTTCACGACAAGAATTTCATTAGCTTGTGTATGTGGTACCTTTCGAATACTTTCGTCACATTAGGCTAAATTAACTGATTTAATTAGTGTGGATTTGCAATAATGCCCACCTGTAGTTAGTTTTTGACAGTATACTCACGTTTTTATACTGAATGTGAATGGAAAAATGTCTTATCTTAAATGACTTTTTCATGTAATCACAGGATTCTTTAACACACGGGAAGATAAATTATGAAATAAGTGACTATTTAGTTGACAATCCTTGCTTTCGACGGTAGAATCTTGGAGCTAAACAGACTAAAGTAGAAGGCTGGGAGCTCGTGATCATGGCTTGGTTAAGGAGTTGTGTGTTGAGTCAATGATGTTTAAAGCTGTTACTAGAACTTCAGTGAAGTGAACTAAATTTTCAACTTAAGACTAGGGCAGTTATCGCAATTCCCTTAGTGTACTTAAAAGTAGAGGAAAAAAGAATGCCAAGAAAAATAAACAAACGGAAGTGATTAAGAAGAACTATCAGCACATAGAGAATAATAAGAATTTAATAGATCTGGGAATCATATAGAATGAGTGCATCTGCGATAAAGTATGCTTTGGAACCAAGTTTGCTCTTAGACTCTCGAGGATATTTACCAGGTAGTTTTCAAACGTGCATGTCGTCCGGCCTAACAAACAAAAAACTGCATGAATTGATGCAATTTTTCTATATGACCACCTCTAACTCTTTTCCAATGTAACTGGACGTCAGTTAACATTGCTCGAAATGGAAGGCAAGCACTCGTCTTTCGGTCATCAGGCCTAGGGTTCAGTATGGGTTGCTGCGTAGGTAGCATCAGCCGTTACACAACAAATATGTCTCAGAACCTAATAATGGAAGTGTGTTCTACTTAACTAAGTCAGGTAGTGTGTTTAATTGTAGTCAGTTGATTGACTAATCAAATCAAAACTTTCCTACAAGCACACCTAAAATCCTTTATATCTGACAAAATTACAGTCTCCTCAGCAATGGAATCAAACATTTCAAACCTAGCCAGGCACGTATCAATGTACTTTTTATCTCAAGAAATGCGCAAATACCAACATTTCGCATTACCCACGTTTTTAAGATAAACTAAGTTTCGTGTTGGGCAAAACGGCTAGGTCGTTGAAGACTATGTAATTTATAACACCTATGTGGCTGAAAGCGAGCCAGTAAAGCATAAACATGCGCCAATTATAATAGCCAAATGCTTGCTGATATCAAAACCTATGGCTTTTCATACCAAAACACTGACCCAGCCATTGGAATCATTATCCTCATAAGAGCTGTGTGTGTGTCATGGCTTAAATCCACATAATAATATCTCAGACTGCTCTGTGAATGCATTATGCTCAAAACGTGACCTAGTTATTATGATTGTTATATCAAACAAACTTGCCCAAACCATTCTCTTACATTATTGTACAGTCTACTTGATGATATAGTGGGAAATATTTCTTTTTCGACGCAGCGGTGTTTCCCTATGACTGAATGAGCATATTCCGCTGTTTGAGAAGTAGCAAAGACCTCATGGCGATAGGGATGCTGAACAAGTTTTTGCGACTCTCCGTTGAGATTGTCAAAGGTAATGCAGAAATGCACTGCTGAGAGAAATATTTGGATACAGAAGTGTTTTGGGAGGATCTTAATAACATATGTCCAAACTCACATACACTAAGTCAACACGCCCTCAGCCATCCATTTGCCACTATCAGAATCTCACCTTCTTTATGAATTATCTACTAATGAAATAGCAGTACTTGGGAACCATATCGCTACTCTTATTAAGGTTGAAGCTGATGGTGCATAGAGTTAAGTAGGAGTCAAGTTTTAACCATCGAAACGGCCCTCCCTTCATACCCTGGAGAATATGCAAATGTGTCACCACCTTCAATTTAAATGTAAATTTTAGCTTAAATCTTTGTGTTAAATACTTACAGTCACAAAGGCTTCGTAACACTTTGCAGAAGTGTATATGTACTCACCATTCCGCCCACTTCACACTATAACCTTAAACTCTTTATTTTAGTATTTATTGTGACCTTCCGTTGGTTTTCTACTCTTTTTGGTTATTGAAGTTAGAATGGTTCTATTTCTATGGACAGTAGCATTATGTTCTCACATTCAAAAAATGTGGTTGTTTTTACTTTAAAATGAGTCCTGACACATATTAGTCATTAGTATTGTAACAACAGAAGACAAGGGCCAGGCAACAGATCGTTTATTAAGGAAATCAACACATATTTATAGATTTTCATATACATTATTGTTAGTAGACAAACACAGTCTTCTGATTGGTTGTCTCTCACTGAAAGTTAATCTTTCATCTCTTTGTGGCTGTTTCTTGAATGTCAGATCATCTCTCTGCTAATTGTATCCGCCTACGCAAAGTCTGCTGTGATTAGTTGTTGAGTCAGTCTTTGTTCTTGTTTTCACATGACCAATATTTGGGACATGAACATTGACGTAAATTACTGTCTACCAATTTGGCTAGCAGCCAGCTCTCACCACAGTATGACAATAACGTTACACATAAAATTAATATGCAGACATTAGTTACTAAACAAGATAGTTGGCTGTTTCCCCTGAATGCCTCATTAGATGGGAAATGCATCATATAAAAGGCCTTTTGAAATTAATTCAACACTTAGTGTTTCCAGAGAATTACGACAGTTCCACAAGAGAATATCTTACTTAGAAAAGTATTACTTATACATTAAATTCCTCGTTCATATTCATATGAAGGTACTCTAGTACTTCTCATTCTTTGGTTCATTTTTCGTAATGATTTCGAGTATTAGGTTGGGTAATTTTCCCACTTGAGGTGTACGTCTTAATCACAGTGCCCAAGTTCCATCGCCGTAAAAGTTATGTCTCCCTAGGTTAGGATTTTCATTCATCACTTTCCTAACACAGTGTGCTATTTTAAGCATAGCTTTTGATTAAAAACTCTTTAAATATATGTGATTTTGTTAGAGGGTAAACAAGTTTAATGGGCGTCGGTGGCATAGCGGTTAGGACGCTCGCCGACCATGCACATGGTCCGGGGTTCGAACCCCGGCCGACGCCCTCCTTTACCTCGCTAAGCCAGAAATAATGCTGGTGAAGAGGAAAGGTTGGGCATGAGGCTAGCAACCCCATCCTGTAAAATAAACACTGCTACAGAAACTTCAAGCCACTATCTTGAAGCCCTATGTTCCACTGGGAAACGTGAAGGATAAAAAAAAACAAGTTTAATGCATAGATGGACGTTATTACCACCACCTTTCAATTAAATTTCGAGCTTTCGTTTACTAAGAAAAACTCTTATGGTTTTCATCATTTAGAATTCCTCCTCATCAAAATGACGTATCATGAAATGTACAGAAGTACTACACTGGGGACTACTCTCAGAGAGGCGTTAGATGAGATGTTGGCGCATCACTTACTACAACCTGGTATGGATAATAAAGTAAGTATGCTTTCTAAAAATTACAAACATATATGCGTAATTATTGCAGGTAATGAAAAAATTTGACCAGTGTATTAGTAACGCGTTGGCGAAACGTGTTAAGAATCGTCTGTCTCTTCGCGGTCATTTGAATACCTACAGAAACTGTGATAATGTATGGACATTAGTAATGAACGATGTAGAAATAAAGGACTCATCTGCCATCATGACTGTTGATAAAGTAAGTCCCATGGTATGTATATAGTCTTCATTTCATACGTGTAATTCATCTGCGCTTCTTACTAGTTTACTTTATATAAGTGAAAAGTACATTTTCTTTAGTAAACACCTCATGATACCTAAACTGTCTGCTAACTAATTTTCGCAATGCTTTTTCTTACCCGATTATCAGATAAAAATTGTTGCATGCGAAGGGAAGAATGCAAAACCCGCATCCTCAAAACTAGGCACCACTTCAACGAATGATCGTCTGAGAACTGCTGGCGTCAGTGGGGAAGATAACGAACAACGTGAAGCATTTGGTTCCGGAGATGAAATGGAATGAAATGCTACTCTCTACTAAGCTGTTCTATTTTGTTAGAAATATCACAAAAAGAAAGATGTACAAAATAAACCTTTTCTTATTAAACATATCATTGCAAAAAAAATTACTTTTTGACATAATACTAGCATGTAAAAGCAATTTTACAAATATTCACTAAACTGATATATATATATATATATTCAAAAGAAGTATCCCCACTTTCCATTTAAATGATAAAGTTACGAGAAAGAAAGAAAGAAAGTCATCTACAAAGTACAGAAATTAAACTTGATATGTAGAAGAAGCTACAGAACCTCCATGACCAGTCCAATCAGCGTGGACAAATACGCCTGGATTATCTATTTTCTCGAATTGATGAGCACCAAAGTAATCACGTTGAGCCTAGAACATGAGAAAAACAAAACAACAATGACAGTGTAAGTTAATTCAGCAAAAATTCGACAGACACACATTAATGATATGTGATGTGTAACTGTGAATAGCAAAACAGGCTTACTTGTAGTAAATTAGCAGGTAGACTAGGACATATTATTCCATCGTAAAATGTTAATGCAGAACTAAACGCCGGTGTAGGAATTCCATTAAGTGCTGCATGAGAAACAACTTGACGCCATCCATTCTGAAAATAAATAAATCAACATTGGAATATATTGTGATGTTTATCTTTGTATTTTTAATAAATTTTCAAACAAAGTACTTTTAAATTGCATTACTTAGTGAAGAAACCGATAATTCATACTTCCTTATAATAGTAGCGAAAAACTAAGATGACATTAAACTATTTTTACAATTTGAGTATTTTTCACATGGAAGTAGTGGTCAAGAAAAATAAACAATTAAGAGGTTTGTGAGTCACTTCATTGAATTGACTGTAAGACTTGTTTTTCTCGTGATTTAGTCAAAGAGAGTGAGACAGAAGTCCCAGATTAGTTCAATTTACTCTGAAGACTTTTAAAATCCTTTTGAAATGTAGGTGTCTTTACTTGTGAATGGTCAGTGGCATTTCTTAGTTTGCCCGCCACTACTAACTTACTTTTACAGTATAAAACTTAAAAAAAAAAACGTAAGCATGATACATTTTATGGATGGATTTTAGTACAGCAAGACAGTCGTCCATTAGTTTTTTATACACAA
Source organism: Trichobilharzia szidati (assembly GCA_944472155.2). Taxonomy (NCBI): domain Eukaryota; kingdom Metazoa; phylum Platyhelminthes; class Trematoda; order Strigeidida; family Schistosomatidae; genus Trichobilharzia; species Trichobilharzia szidati. The sequence goes on from OX235272.1 coordinate 54,332,277, forward strand.
GTATCTTTGGTGAAGCAGGTCACTGGTTCTTATGAGCATTACAATATCATCTACTTTTTTTAAAGCATGGACTCAAAAGACTCAAATGTATTTTCTACAGCTATATTTAACCTTTAATGTCAATAAAACTGAGTAGAAAAAGTTTAATGTAAGTAATAATAAGTAGCTTTTGTATACTCAAAGCTTGTTATATTATGATGGACGTGATTTAACACGTTTACCTCTAAACACCTGTGAATCACGTCAGGTTTAATTTCACTGTGCTTTTTGTTGTAAAGTACTGTTACGTAACAGTTGGTCTGATGAATGATGACTCATTAAATGCAGTGGTGATGTGTGCTACATAAAAATGTTGAGTAACTTGTGACAGTTTACGCAAAACATCTTTTACAAAACACGAATTTTTCTTTCAGTAGATCACATGCGCAGGTAAATACACACAACTCGTGATTTTTTTTAAGTTAAAATATGGTAACATTTTTCTGAACAACTTACTTGACATTCATCGATAATTTGTTTGAAGAATGGGTCTAGAAGTAAATTACTGAGATTAGGATTGCGTTCATAGGCTTCTTTTATATTTCCAAGAAATTTGCTACAAAGTCAAAGAATACATTCTCATATTAGTATCCAATCATAAAAGTAGTATAAAGAATAGGTGGAAATTTGTAGAGGCTTTTTTACTACTTAAGTTTCGGTTTATGTTGGCAGTCTAGATGAAGTATTTGGCGCTCCGTTTAAAAGAGTGTGGTTTTATCAACATTAAAAAAACGCCGAAAGTCAGAAAACTGCGACAATAGGTACAATTAAGAAACAATTGCCATTTCTACGCAAATGAATGATTTCTGTTTAATTTCATCATGGATATTGGTACTAATGGACTTTACCCTGACTTCAGCGACCCAGGGATCGACTTGTTACCAGGGAATAACCTCGCTGTCTCAGAATATCCAGATGATATAGTCCTCCTAAGTGATGACGCTGACAAAGCGCAAAGTATTCTGAATACCTTGAGCAGCAATTTTCGAAAATTTGGCATGCGATTCGCTACCCTTGTCAAATGTAAGATGATGCTACAGGACTGGACTACATCGACTACTCCTAGCTTAAAGATAGGGAGTGAAGCGGTAGAGCATGTTGACCACTTCACTTATTTAGGGATTTGCATTAGTCAACGTCAGCGGGTTGATTGTTGACGAAATCTCAGCACGGATACAGAGGGCTCGTTTGACATACGCCAACTTATGCCATCTCTTAAGTAGACGTGATATCCGACTGGCTGTCGACCAAAGGGCGTGTGTACTGCTCAGCAGTTCGCCCCGTCCTCCTTTATGACTGTGAGACATTGCCATTGAAAGTGGGAAATGCGAAAAGGCTAGCTGTCTTTAATAATAGATGTCTGCGTTCTACCTCCCGTTTTAAGTGGTATATAAGGTGAGCAATATTGAGGTTAGGCGTCGAGTGCTAGGTAAGGAGGGGAAATCAATCGACGAGGTTGTGAAGTTACACCGATTGAGGTGGTTAGGACATGTGTTACGCATGCCTAGCCATCGCCTTCCTCGACAAGGCAATGTTAGCTGACATAGGATGGATCAGATTGGAAAAGAGTCATGGTGGTTAAACCAAAACATGACTTCATCAGTCAATGAAATTTACAGCAGTTAGTTTAAGCCAGCCATGTAGGGAGATGTAGACTTCCTGACTGGTTGGGGTCCTCGGGATGGTAAAAACCAATAGCTGGAGACAATTGGTGATATGGTTCAAAATCCTTGTTGTCAATAGCTGGCGCAGATGCATTCACTCTTTGTGATTTATAATATCCAATAAAATTCTATTGTTCTCCCATATTACTATTCTTTTTACCTCATATTTCTGTTTATTATCTCTCTTTTGAATGTCTCTTTAGTTTCTTCTCTTGCTTTGTGTGGTAAGTAAAGTGTGGCGACTGGAACTGCTGCACATCTATGCAAAGTTCTACGTTGAAAACAGTCAGTCAAATGAATGATTTATTTGGCATAACAGTAATAAAATATTGTTTACTGATGATAAAGAGGCCTCTGCTAAGAAATAACTACGATCTCATTTGCTTTAACTTGAACGTTATGGAATAAAGAGGTCTACAACTCTTCGCCTAACAAAAGCCGTTGTTTTATTCTTATCTATGCCAAACAATTTAGTGTCCTGTTCCATTGTAGCGATGGCACTACCTCAAAAGACTTAGTTTTACCCTAATAAACACCATCCAGGTTGCTCATTCACTAAGACTGACAGAATAGCAATCAACGTAAGTAAATAAGCTGTCCTTAAAGAATCAGGAAAATGATACTGGTGATGCAGTTTTATGTTTATTTGATGCGTCACGTTAATCAATTAGACTGCGATAAAGTCTCGCATAATTATGAGGGTAAAAGCATGTAATATGTATTGCAAAGACATATAACTATTTCCTATATACGGTTCAACTGACTTTTTCATCATGCGGGTTGTGTTTGGAGAAGTTAACAGAAGAACTCACTCTTCACCCTTTTTCGCCTGTGGAACAAGCTGCTTATAAATTATTTTATGCTAACTTTTTATTTCTCTTTACATTAGTCACTGATCAACTCAAATTCACTAGACTAAGGTGTTGACAGTTTACAGTGGACAAAATTATCAATCGAATCGAAATTAAACCAACCTGCGTATTATGCATCCACCACGCCACATAAGTGCAATTGAACCAAGATCTAGTTTCCAACCAAAAGTTTGATGAGCATGTTGCAAAAGCATAAATCCCTGAGCATAGGAAACTATTTTAGATGCATACAATGCCTGAAATAATAGGGGGAAAAAGAGCGTCAATAAAAGAGGAGAATTCGCTGAAAAAATGTGAAATCTCAATACATTACTGTGTATGAGCCACGTCTGAGATGTTGTCATCACTGTCTTTCAAACTGAGTTTTTTTAATTCTTTCGTTTGAATAAGATTATTATTTTATTTTATTTCTTTGCGCTCCCAGTGGAAAATAGGGCTTCAAGCTAGAACTTTGAAGTTTCGGTAGCAGTGGTGTTTATTTTTACGGAGTGGGATTGCTAGTCTCACGTCCAACCTTCCCTCTTTACCTGACTTATTGCCTACTAGGTAGGCGAGGTTTAGGAGTGCGTCAGCCGGGGATCGAACCCCAGACCACGTGTGGCGTGGCTGCCGGGGAGCATTCTACCTCTGCGCCACAGACGCATATTTTAATAAGATACTAGGTGCCATTTTTAAGCCTTTCTAGTAGAAATCTGGGAAATATCCAGTTACCAATTGGTTAGGAAAACAACGTATACACAGAAGTTCTGTTTATTTTCTGGAAACAATCAGAAAACTGTAAAGTGTAATAATCAATAATAAATAACTGCAATGAAAAGTATGTAAGTGTTGTTTACAACTCAAAGAGTGAGTAATGACTAGTTATTATAGTCTAGTTGTAGGCTGATTTTTACTTTTTATCAGGTGGCAATAAAATAAATGATTTACACACATATAGAACAGAATTAATTTACGCATATTATGTGTGGACACTATAAACAGCTTAATTTTCTACTAGATAGATAAAGTTGTAAAGACTGAAATTATTCTAGAACAAGTATGTAACAAAGAAAATTCACATGATTGTTTATGTGGCACAAATTTTCAACGAAAAAGTCTACATATTATTTGTTTATCTCTGGTTTTAGTAATTGAAATTGTAAGCAATAAGCTGAATACACTTAGAATAATGCAGAAGATTTGTAGCTCAAATGAATGCTTTTGATATGGTTTCGTTCTCACAGTTAGGTGATTTAATTCTGAAGCTTTCATTGCCTTTTCAGACAACATCTGTGTGAACTTCAATATGAGTTGAACTTATCTGAACTCTTTATGTATCTCATGACAATCTTTGACGTGACTGGTTATTGATTTGCATCACTGTTGAATTGAATGTCACTTAATAAATCGGGAAAGCTTCGTTTTCAGGTTTGGACAGCATAATGAAAGACTTTTAGCTACACTTATTATCTTTTTACGAGTTGATAACGGATTGTTATCAGTTAGAGAAACATTGAAAACAAGCAGGGAGTACTGGACAGCCAACTGTTTCATCCTAGTTTGGGAATCATCGGCAGTACGCACCCACTACAGGGGGGTTCGAACCCAGCACCTTCTGGTTATAAGGCAAGCTCGTATACCATTCAGCCAGGAGACCCAATTGGTTGGTGGTCACGTTAAAATCACGAATTGGTAGAAGTTAGAATTCATGGACTGGCCGGTGAATCGGGTCCCAGTGGCTGAATGGTATACGAGCTTGCCTTATAACCGGAAGGTCCTGGGTTCGAACCCCAGTGGGTGTGTATATACCTTAAGTTAGGTTAATTTGATGCATGTAAATACTTTCGTTTGAATCTAAAAGATACTGAAAAGCTATGCACCAATTAATCTATGCGACAGATGGTCTGAAGTGGTAGCAGTCGGTGTCAAGTGGATTACTGCCTTAGTTCATAGTAAGCCATCGGAACTTTCATTACTGTGTAGATTTTGTTTTAGCGGAAACAATTCTAAATGGCTACAAACATTTAACTTGAAAGCAAGTTGCTTCTTTTTCTTAACACGTCTTCGAATTCCCTTTTTCTTTAGTTATCAGTTATTGTGAGTTAAAATTTGGTATCCAGTGCCAATGTAAATAACCTATCCACCGATTTATTCAGTTACAGAAGTGTAAAGCTAATTAACCTACTTTAGAATATAATTTAGTACACAATATGAACAAAAACCCACCTTCCATATATCGTCAACTAACTGTTTTGCTTCATCAGGAGTGGAGCATTTAAACGGTTTGTCCTTCGGTCCCTGCAAAACCCTAGATGCTTCTAAGCGAACAGATCTCATTGACGACAATATGCGTGAAAATACAGCCTCAGCTATAGAAAAAGAAAGCAATATACAAACAAATATGAGGTAAAATCCAACGGGAATTTCGAAAAGATCAGATAATTTATCTGATGACACAGTCATCAATAAGTACATTTTGCCATTCATATCAGTAAAATTAGATAAGGATAGGCGACAATTCTTATTGATCTAACAAGTAATGCTTCCAGGAAATTGAGCCAGTTTACAAAATGAATTCTCAGAACTCTCAAATTTGACTGGGCAATTAGACATTAATGTGTCAGCCTGATGATAACATCATCAAGTACATTAACACTGACAGTCAGGAAGGTACACACGGTTTCTAAGATACAAGTAAATTAGAAACTTGTTACACTAAAAATCCTACGATCAGAAATGCTGCCTCCAAGTTGTGAACAAGAACTTGACAATGAGAAGACCCTACATTCGTAGTCTAGGAAAATCTGTTACCCTTATAGACAGCATGCACATTGTATTAAATAATTATAACGAAATATTTTACAGATGTCAACATTTGGTAGAAGATATGTACAGTTTTGTAACTAACTGCCTTATTACTATATATGTCCAAACCAAGTTCACTTTTAACAGTTTGAAAAAATTTGGGCATTGGGTATATGGTACTCATTATAATTTTTGTATTTTCCAATGAATGAAAAACAAAACGATATTGTTGTTTTTACTGACGTTTCGCTATTTAACGCTAACAGCTTTATCAAAGTAGTAATATTAAAGCAGAATTTATAAAATCTCAGCTTATATAGATAAGAACTTAATCATCGTTCCTCAGCGTGGGGTAATTTTCGCGTTGTGAAGTTGGCCAGTTGGTAAAGATAACAAAACCACGTGTAGATTGCTGGATTTGATACGTGTATAAAATTATAAAAGCAGCGTGTGTTTATATAATAGAATTGCTTATCACATTCGTGTTGATTGTACCGAGACTCTCAAGCAAAATAACTACGCAGAGAACTTCACCAACAAAGTCAACACTGACACTAAGTATGGTCGAAAACATGGGCCTCAACAGTTGTCATTCCATACAGAGCAGAGACGTCAGACGATATCAGAAGAGTAATCAATAAGCTCGACATCAGAGTTTTCTTCAAAACATCAGACACACTGCGAAACAACCTTGTCCACATAAAAGACCAAATCCCTAAAGATTCTCTATCTAATTGTGTCCACAAAATAAAATGCTTGGAATTTGATGCCATATACATCAGACAAACATCGCCAGAGAGAAATCAAAATCAGAAGAAATGAACACCATAGGGCATCTGTTCGACCACCGAGGAATCCAGTTAGTGAACTAGAAAAGCTTGAAAAATCATCAGCCATAGATCTGTCTACTCGCTATAGTCACAAAATTGATTTTGACAATATTGAAATCATCATCCAGAAAAATTTCAGAAATCACAAAGAACGTCTAATATCAGAAGCACTTCATATCAAATGGAATCCAAATTGTCTGAATAGGAATGATTGACTAAAACAGATTTTGACCTGGTTACAACACATCCCTCCCCCATGAAATTACAAAACTAACACGAATATGATAAGCAATTTCATTATGTGAACACATGTTGTATTTATAATTTTATACACTTATCAAATCCAACAATCTACACATGGTTTTGTTATCTTTACCAATTGGCCAAATTGACAACCCAAAACGGAACCATGCTGAGGAACGATGATTAAGTTAAGTTGTTATCTATATAAGGTGAGATTTTATAAATTTTGCTTTAATATTACTACTTTGATGAAGCTGTTGGCATTAAATAGCGAAACGTCAGTAAAAACAACAATATCGTTTTGTTTTTCATTTATTGGGAAATACAAAAAAGCCTTTATTTATTATAATGAAGCTTATGACTATTTTAATTTACGCTTGTATTAATTCAGCCTGAAACTCGTGATTGTAAACTGTGAATACAGTTGAATATGATCAAACAAAATGTGAGTTATAATTTCATCTAGTCATCACTGTGAGAACAACAAACTGGAATTTGGTGCTCAACTCTTAACACTGATGAGAAAAAATTGCTGACTGAAGGAGAATGCAGTGAACTTAAAGCAGTAAAAAATTCACATGAGAAATTCACACTACACATCACATGCAAGATTGTTCCAAATAGAAAAATAAAAAAAACAATTAAATTTTCTGTAGTTAACTATAGCGTTTCTTGAGTGGGTTTCAACTTGCTTTAACCTAATGCACTTTATTATTGAAACACATGAAACATTGAACTTTTTATCATTAACAGATATGTTATATATGATGAAAATCACTGCAAAGTTAAACAATATTCAGAGGAGTAAAGCCTCCATGAATTTGATGATGAAGTGATTTCCGTTAGTATGAAATCTGAGTTATTATCAACTTTCAAGTATTGGTTTTGTAGGTATTTTTGTTTGATTGGATGGAGGATTTCATCATGAGCTGACATCAGTTAGAGAACCATTGGAAAACCTGCCAGGGAGTACTGGACAGCTGTTTCGTCAGCCTAGTTTGGGGCTCCTCATCAGTATGCACCCACCGGGGTTCAAACTGGCAAAATTGAAGGACAGATAGATTTATTAGAAATTACGTATCTAGATTGATGATCCTGTAAAAGCTTATCCCTTTACCTCAAAGGACAATTATTTCGAAGTTCACGTTGCGCCGCCTCCACTCACTTCACCTATTAATATTATCACTTTTATCTCTCAATTTTCACTGACAGTTCTTTAATTTTCTTTTAGTCAGCTTTTATCCTGATAGATTGGCATGAAGCTTAATAATTATTTGCAATTACTTTAGGTCAATTGTCCTCCTATATATCTTCCTACTAATGTAATGTCATATATGCTCATAAAATAATGCCGAACTGAAGTTGTCTCTACAAACGCAGGAAAAACAAACGCCATTTCACAAGGGTGACTTTTAACATATCAGCTGATGAGCCCTAAATAGGGCGAAATTTATATTCTGGATTCTACTAATAATAGCCACCATCAACCAAATAACATAAACCACCATTACACAAAAAGATAACTCTCTCGTAGCCAAGTGGATAACACTTTGACGTTTGTGTTGACGGATGCTGGGTTCAAATTTCAATGACAGTACTGTAACTAACTCTCTCTCACTGGGGATGCATTTACATACAACTGACGAGTTTCAAATAGGACGAAATATGCATCCTGGATTCTACTACTAGCTACCACTGATTAAGTAACATAATGACTTCATTCTTAAAAATACGATAAAGATGAAGATATTGTCCAGATAACAAAAAAGAAGTAACTCAGATCAAAGATATTTTGAATACCCCAGTTGTTTCCTCATTACTTAGTAAAAATGTCTGTTTTTAGGGGAAATCAACTCCTGTGTAGTTTTTTCTTCATCATTTCGTACAACAAAGATCATATATCTAAACATTAAACAATATGACCTCATGTCCTTATAGAATGAATAGATAAAAAAAAAGAAATTTCAGAAACATTAAAAGAATGAAAGATTTTCCCTGTGGATTAAAATAACAAAGTTAACTAAAGCAAAGTAACCTTAGTCAACAATAAATTCAAATAATCAACCTTTTTTTTCCTCCTTTCTCTTTTCAACGTTACTCGGGAAATGTATAATTATCGAAACTTGTAATTTTCCTTTATGACGATTAGAGAAACGTGGACGCCCATGACAGGCACTATCAACTAGTTAATGTTTACTTACAAGGCTTGTTTGGTAGGCAAAAACGCAGTATACAATAATTATATACACATATATAATTACTGAGTACGGTGAAGTGTGTGTACTCGCTTGTAAACTAAGATTATTATTATGTGAGACATAAATACACCCCTTTTGATATTACTGGGAAGCAAGTGAGTTCGAAGCTACAATGCAGTGGCTGCCAGCCAACCTGCAACACTTAAGTTACAAGTAACTTCACGTTGTAGATCAGTGATAGTCGTAAGGGTATTCACACTCATCTTACTTAACTCAAGCTATAACACAGGCTCAGGAGGGCTTCGTGTGCTTTTGGACATGTGTGGGCGGTTGTTACTTCCCGGCTGCCCACACCGTGGAAGTTGATTAATTCTTCGGGTACCTGAAACAGAAAGAGGGTTAGTGTTGCATGACCGCAGAGCCCAGGGGACAACTGCTTGAGGCCGGTCACACACGGTCTGTATGAACTGGTTTCTTGGATTGGTTCCGTATTAGTAAATTTACCACCGGTTACGGACCATCGTAGGGTAAGTCGGCATGTACAATTTTTGGGGTCGATCTTTTCTAACCCCTTCTCTCCAGTGTGAAGAGACAGCGTAGGTGGCTGGCATGCTGGTCATCTGAGGGAAACACCTTACTGTGGCTGTTACATCCCTGTTCCTCAGCAGTACAACTTCGCCCACAGACCCCCAGAATGGCGTAAAAAATTCTTACACTTTGCGAGTAACTGCTTCTAGTCTAATCACTATCCTAACAACCTTCCTGGCATGGTAGGACCTGCAGGAACAATAGTTCCAGCTAGTGTAGCTTGTTGGGTCATTGCGATATACAAGCCCGACCACCACGTCAAGGTAGCAGCTATAACAGCTTATCCTACAACAGAAATGTCATCAAATGACTGCTAAAATCTTTTTTTATTCCTTTACATTCCCAGTGGAACATAGGGCTTCAAGCTAGAGGCTTGAAGTTTTGTAGTGTATATCTTTACAGGTGTTGTACCTCATCCAACTCCTCCTTACCAGTCTTCATGACTTAGGAGGTAAAGGAGTGCGTGGTGGCCGGGGATCGAACCCCAGACCACCTGCGTGGTCAGCGAGCACTCTACCGCTGTGCCACCAACGCAGTGCTAAAATCTCGGACAAGTAAAATTAAGACGTTAAAAACCCATAAGAATGTAGAGCTACTGGACACTGACTAAAACCGTTAAAAAATAGAGTTTATCTAATGAAGAGATGATTATCTTAGAAATATTTAAAAGATGTAAAATGATTCAATACACTCACTAACCTATAAGTGTTACAGGAACACCATGATCAAGAGCACAGATTGCAGTCCATTTACCAGTTCCTTTCTGAAAAATAATGAGGAGAGAAAGAATTTTGTTATATACTTGCCTTCTACAAATCCACTAACATTGACATTGACTTTGTTGAAGTCATTAATTAGACATATAAAAACATACAGGTATAATAAATTCAATTATTTAGAGGTCATATTTCAAAAACAATGAATTGTCACACGCCCCAGTCTAGTATAAACACTTTACACATCTTGCAAAAACTCCTCTCCTCCTAGTAAATTTTTAACTGTGTATGTGAAAAGTTTGGTGAATTTCTCCCATTTGACTACACCAGTATCACATATAACTTTTATCAAGTAAAAAAACTAATCTGGTGAGTAAGGCGTCATGCATTTTTGTTTTCATGATAATTTTAATAATCAGAAGTTTGTTAGTGAAATTTCCATGTTAGCCAGACGAGAAATAGACGACTTCAACACTTAAATCACATAGTTATCTAGAATGTACTAGAAGAGCTTAACAACATAGTATAGAACAGTGTGTTATTAGATTTTTTTAACAGTTTCAATCTATTTCTGTTTGCGACTAAAACCTGTGACCGAGATATCGTTAGTCTCTAGTTTATCGAACAAATTTCTTTTGAGCCATATTATATATATATATATATATCGATTACTATTGTTACTTTGCTCTTCAAAAAAATGTTAGTGATTCTCTATTCTAAACACGTCAACAAATAAACACACAGTGAACTCTGAATAGATTTACTAATTGATTAAATGAGAATAACTTGTAAAAGGTGTATAGGTATTTTATGTAGTGTAAGACATTTCAAGATATAACAAGTTGGTCTCAACGACTAACGAGTAATATTAGATGGTTGGAGGCAATCGGCAGGAAGCCTTGCTCTACCTAGGTTTCGTGCTAGTTGGGACTACTCACTAGTCAGCAAGGCGTATATCTGCAACCTCGAAGGAACTCATGTCCCTTCTGAGATTCGAACCCGCGTCACACAGTGCTGCCTGCAGTCAGAGACGTTACCATTGAGCTATTCGGGCTGGCTGTATTGGATACTTTGATTGGACACTAGTAACTAGTGTGATGTATCTAGTCCTTTCTTTGGTGCAGACTGAATTCTATCAGTCAGGTTAACGAGTAATGTTTTTTTGACAAATTACTGTTGATCCTATGAGTAGTCCTATTTTTTAAACCTATACTCGTTATTTTCATATAATTCAATGTAGCACTGAATAAGACTGGTCAAACAAAATATATTGGAAAATATACAAAGTATTTGTATTCATCACAACTTTTGAAGCTTGAAGAAAATCAATCAGCCGAGGCCTATGATAGATGTTTTCTCTAGACAATACCTAGTAGGGAAAGTTACTTGTCACTCTGAATAACATATTCGGACAAACTTAGATTAGTTGTATTGCTAACAATATTCTCTTTGATTTAAATGCATTACAGAGAACACTTCTATCAGTTGACGTTAGTTTACCAATTAAGGGGTGTAAAATGAAGCTTAGTGAATAAAAACGCGTAAAACAAATTTGGTTTCAGAAAAGAGCTACTGGTGGTCAAACCAAAACATGGCCTCATTAGTCAATGAAATCCACGACATTTATTTTAAGCCACATAGGGAGATACAGACTTCCTGACTGGTTGGGGTCCTCGGGATGGTAAAAACCAATAGCTCGAGACAATTGGTGATATTGTTCAAAATCCTTGTTGTCAATAGCTGGTGCAGATGCATTCACTCTTTGTGATTTATAATATCCAATAAAATTCTATTGTTCTTCCATATTACTATTCTTTCTACCTCATATTTCTGTTTATTATCTCTTTTTTGAATGTCTCTTTAGTTTCTTCTCTTGCTTTGTGTGCTAAGTAAAGTGTGGCGACTGGAAGTGCTGCACATCTATGTAAAGACCTACGTTGAGAACGGTCGGTCAGTCAAGACAAATTTGGTTTTAGATGCAGGAAAGCCCAGTGATCTCGAAGAAGTTTGATATACCTTAGGAATTAGTGTCCATATGGCTCATGAGAACAGTCGATTCTATCACTGTGCTTTTCATTCAAAAACTAAACACTGATAAGATAGCCAAACAGTAGGACATAATTAACTCAGATCTTCAAACTCACTTTAAAAACAAAACAGTAGGGTATAAAAGAAATAGTCAAGGCAAGACAATGAGGAAAGTTCGTACTATGACTTACCTGTCCGGCAGTATCCATTATTTTATCAATTAAGTGTTTACCATCCGACTCTCTGTATGCTAATATATTTCCAGTTATTTCTATAAGGTAAGATTCCAATGGACCTTCATTCCATTTTTTAAAAGCCTAATTTTCAAAGTAGGGAAGAAGAGAACACACAAAATCTATAAGAATGTCGGAGATGCTAAAAAAATAAAAGAGAACCTTCAAAATAAACAAAAATATCTGGACACAGTGAACAACAATTCGGTTACACAAACAGTACTGATTACAGCTGCAACGTTGGCCAAGCAGTCAATCAAAATTATTCATCACAGATATGCTGTCTAGGACACTTTTTTTTCCTGAATTTCTACCAAACCTGAAGGGTCGAATAATGAAAATTGAGGACAGAAGCACTAAGTACTGCATAATAACCAAACATCTATGGAAAAATTTATAATACTAACTGTATTGAAGTTCAGGAAATTTAATCATCCTTTCTACTTTAAGCAACCTGTGTCAGTACACAAATCTTTTCTAAGCATCGACTGACACAAGGACATTAAAATATCAAGCGTAAAGGTCTTACAAAGTGGGATAATGTCGACGACAGACAGAACGATTTGAGGAACAGTTCACGTGACTTCTCTTATTCAGCTGTTTACCATTCACAGTTTGCTTGTGATATCAATACAGAAACACCAACATCTCAAAAAGTCCATAAAGTTGTGGGTAATTTGAAACAACGGCAAGCAGTTGGATTTCCAAGATATCACTACAGATGTTTGAGGATGCTGGGTCAGGATTACTACATGGATCGTTTGAGATTTTAAATGGAGTGCCAGTCAGATACTTCCTGACTCATCTGAATCACAAACTGACACAATGTTCAAGGATGACAGTCCTATGATAACCACAGTAGTGTTAGTCAATATAGTTCCTAAAATTATAGGGTTCGTTATTAGAAAACGTTTGGCTTGAACTCAGTAACAATAATACATAACAACAATCAAGTCCAGGTGTTACATCTGGACGTGGACATATCGACCAGATATTTCCTATCGACTAAACCCTGGTAGACTTGTTATTCAGATTAGAATGTGCAGTTTAAGTTATTTTGAGTGAAGATGCTGACAAGAAGTAGTCTTGTGGACAATAAGTAACAGTTTGAGGATACGTTTTATTTCTTCAGTCCTTTGGTTTTCTCAAACTTCTGGTTACATTTTTCTTCTTTTTTTCCAGTAGAGATCTGCACAACCTTTTCAACAGGATCTATCAGTTTGGTGAGTTGAACAGCCAGCAAGAACGATATACCAACGATTTGGTGTACATATTTTTAATAACAGACTGCAACTACAACACCTAGAATTTAAGACCTAGTGGAAGCCTGATAGTCCTACAAAGATAGGCAGGATAATTGAATGAATAGTTAGTTATGCAAATGGAGATCTCTTCCTTGTAACACTGAATCGCACCCGTATTAAAAATAAATTTCTTTTCCCACAATAATGGGTAAGGAAAAGTAGTCCTCAAAATGCATAAGTATTTCATTTCTAAGAGGCCTGTAACCTACACACATCATAGGACACAAAAGGTACATTCTGTGGTGTATTCTACAAAAAAACTAAAACGCAATCCTGCATGAATAGACTAACTGACAAAAAGGATTGACATAGGTCAGTTAGAAACCAAAAGCAAAATAACGATACCTCAGCAATTGTTTACTGTGCTTCTCATTTAAACTAAAGCAACTACTCCCATGAAGGATATGTGTATCTGAATACAGTAAAAATTTATAGTATAGCTTAGTGATGCTGCGCAATAGTAAATATGAAGTTGTGAACTATAATAATGGTGAAAGACACCAAGGCCTCATCATACAGAGACACTAATAATCATTGGCGTACTGTTTAAATGTCAAATGCCTAAATCGATTGAAACCAGCTGAACATAAAGACGTCAAAGAAAGTTGACTTAAATAAAACAACGTAAAATCATAATCAACTAAAGACAAGTCCACGCGATTAATAATGAGCTATACCTGGAGAGTCAGTGGTGGTCAAACCAAAACATGGCCTCATCAGTCAATGAAATCCACAGCAGTTAGTTTAAGCCACCCATGTAGGGAGATGTAGACTTCCTGACTGGTTGGGGTCCTCGGGATGGTAAAAACCAATGAATGGTGGAGACAATCGGTGATATGGCTCAAAATCGTTCTCAATGGCTGGTGCAAACGCATTCACTCTTTGTGACTTATAGTATGCAATAAAACTATATTGTTCTCCCATATTACTATTCCTTTTGCCTCATATTTCTGTTTATTATCTCTCTATTTTTAATCTCTTTACTCTCTTCTCTTGCTCTGTGTGCTAAGTGAAGTGTGGCGACTCGAACTGCTGCATATCTGTGCAAAGTTCTACGTTGAAACCAGTCAGTTAGTCAGCTATAACTACTCTATGTGGGATGATAACATTGCCTGCCCAATCGAACTTTTGTAAGTGGGATATAATTCATAACTGTGAACCCGTAGCTACAAACCAAGTACCTAATATAGTGAGGTTGATTAGTTATTCAAGTGTAGGTAGTCGGTTTCAGAATGTGTCTGCCGATCGCCGTTTCGAATCTGCAGAACTTAGTGAGACAAATATTTTGCAGATTGAAAATTTGTACATGATTAAACACAGAGTATACAAGAAAAAGCTAAAAAGGTAAAAAAAGGTGGCAAGCCTCTATTGCTTTGAAAACTACTATTATTAATTGACTTGCTTAATGTGAACTTTAGAATTACAAAACACTTAAATATTCACGAGTTTATACACAAATGACATTTTAAACCACTCATTCTAGTTTTGATAGTTTAGTAAAATACAAATTAAGCATTAGTCATTAGGAATGGCGAAAATAGGAACTGAAAACAGAAGATTCCACGAAAGCACTTCATTTAATAGCCTAGTGTATAAATCGGAAGTATTTAAAATGATGAATACTGGGCTTGAGTGTGCTGAAGTATGGATCTTTGGTGGGATCCAGGCACAACTTGAATTATAATCCCTAGACAGACAAACAGTAGTTCTTTACTTTGTTGATAAGCCCAAATATGACTAAGAAAATCACGCATGTGAAATAGTAAACACAAGAAAAATAAAACAAATAAAAAACTCACTTTAGATATTTCATCGTTTGAAAAATGACCTAAAGCACGCATCAAATGGTAGGCCTCTGCTGTTAGCTGCATATCACCATATTCGATACCATTATGGACCATTTTGACAAAATGCCCAGCACCACCCGATCCTGTCTAGAAAAAGGAAGAGATGAAACAAACACGACATATTGAACAAATGCATACCTTAATTTTATGATGTAACTGAACATTTCATTTGAGATAACTGAAATTAAACTATGCACAGTTGAGTTCTAATGTACGGGTTTTTGATTGATAGGCACACCTCTACATAATTAACTCATGACTAATTTGACCCTTAGAATAGGTAGTGTTTACTAATCTTTATTCAATCTATTTTTAGAAATTTATGCCAATACCATTTTGGTGCTTCACAATTGCAATTTAAATATGACAATAACTTTAATGTGTGGTAGCCATGATTAAATTAGATTAACTTACCCAATCGCAACAAGGCTCTCCAGACTTGGCTTTGGCTGCAATAGACTGGAATATTGGCTTGATATGTGGCCTAAAGGACAGAAATCATAAGGGTAAGTAGCAATACCGAAATGTTACTAAGGATAAGAAGATTAACGAATGAAATTTTACTTATGATAAGAACCTACTTACATACAAAAAGAACAGAATACCTTCGGGGGTGAATGGGAATTAATTTAACTTAATCCTACAAGTGTATTCAATATTCTAAACAGTAGCAGAACTTTACATGGTCACTTGTCGGTTCCACTTTATATCAAATCAACGATAGGGAAGTCAACAGAGAAGAAAGAGAAGATACGTGAAAATGATGACACCAGCAGTAGAAAAAATAAATTAAAGCACACCAGACAATGTCACACAAATACAACAAAAACAATGAAACTTTCACTACTCAAATTTGAAAGACAAAAATAGAATACTACTTAGGAAAGACCAGTTACTTAGTGAACTTATGAAGCTTTCCTGACAAGTATTACTGGAACATGCTTAAATAATGCTTTACATACCTTTTTCTTACTTCCCTTTTGTTTAAGTTGTAAACCAGGTGACTGGAATGAAAATTATGCTCACTCATTCGTGCCAACTTAAAACTAAGACAAATTAAGTCCCGCTAGATGATTCCCTACCGTTTCAGTTAGCTTTCAATACTAGACCAGAGATTCGTGTTTTTATTAACGAAGACCACTTGTCAGGCAGGGTGAAGACAGTTAGACCTGGACGCCTTACTAGACTTTCGCTGAATGCTAATCGTATTTTCCTTCTACTTTCATAGCTAGAAGTGACCCTACGTTACTGAGGGATGAGTTATGCTATCGTGCTGAACAAATATTCTGATGAGCGTCAAAAAACTCAGTTTCTCGTTCTTGACTAGGAATTATACGGAATTTATTTGGCTTTGATTCAACGTGACGCAGATAAAGGAAAAAGATTGTCAGGTACTTTAAAAGAAATACGGGTCGGCTATTGACATTCCAAAATCACAAGTTATAACGATGTATGTTAACTGTTAGATAGAGACAAATTGGTGTCAACCAACTTATTTTTCATATAGACTTACCAAGCCTCGGGATTACCTCCAGGCATAAGACTTGGTCCATTTCGTGCACCCTCTTCTCCACCACTGACACCTGTGCCAACGTAGAGAATCCCCAACTTAGCTAGTTCCGAACAGCGTCTGTCAGTATCCGTATATTCTGAATTGCCTCCATCGATTATAATATCACCTTTCTCAAGTAAAGGCACCTGCAAAAGACGAACAGGTAGCAATCTAATTAAGAAATTGTTCCTTAGTTTGAAAGTATGCATCACAAATTGAAATCATTTTCATACAGTAGCAAAAACGATACAACGAGCTCAGTAGAACTAGAGAACCCGTGAAACAAGAAACAAAATTGACCTACCAACAGGTTACGCTGCATTACGTAACTTGACTTCAATCATACCACTGGATTATTGTTAACACGTAAGAAAGGAAAGACGATAAACAGAAGACGTGGTTTTAGAAGTTAAACAGATCAAGTATTTTATTATGCAAGGGATATCTTGTTGGGGTGCCAAATGCAGTAAATAGTTTTAAGAAGTGATAGGTACGCACCAAATAGTTTGTATGCAGAAATTTCTGTTACATAGTGCTTCACATCCATAGTGTTCAAATAAAAATATATAGCAACTTAAGCCGTGTGCATAGCGGTTTGTCATTACATTTCGCACAAATACAAGAAGAAATTTAAAACACGAAAAAACTGACTAACAAGTATTCTGCATGGCTGCAGTGTGTGGAGTTGAAAAGCGACAACACATCCTTAGAACAACTGACTACACACAACCACAGGTGTTTAAGTATGCTGCTATAGTAGTTACACTCGAAAAACGTCATGATAACATATGAATAAGCCAATTAAACCAGTTCAGTCTGTAAAAGGTGAAGAATTTGAGGTCTAAATTATCAACTGTGGCGCGATTTATTTCCATCGAATTGTATGTATGTACACGTCAAATCAATCATAAAACAGTGGATAAGTATCAACCATGACCTAGTGAAATCACAAGACACAAAAAAACACAATTTCAATATTTAAAAGAGTACAAGCCGAGAAATAAGACAAACACGTACCAGTTTGGATATAAAATCATCAACTGCCTGCCCTGCTTTAACAAGCATCATTGCTTTTCTCGGACGCTTTAAGCTTTGAACAAATTCTTCCAGAGACTTTGTCCCTATTACTTTCGTTCCTTTAGCTTCATTTTCAAGGAACTCAGTAACTTTTGATACTGTCCGGTTGTAAACTGAGACCTAGATTACTTTCAATAAATAAGAGATAGTTTCAAATACCGTGAATCCATGGTCATTCATGTTGAGCACAAGATTCTGGCCCATCACCGCCAAACCAATCATACCAATGTCAGCTTGGCCCATGTTTGAAAAAAAGCTAGAATGAGGCCAGAAATCAATGAGTCCGCTTGTAACAGGAGGTCTTTTATAAACTTCCTCGATGATTAAAACAAAATTCAATAGAAATTGTGATTCAAGTCAAATGTGGAAAATTTGGGTCTTCGTCATTTGAAATGCGCAATTTTAATCTTTCAGTTGCTATTCACATTCAGTTGTTTGTTATGAAGTACAATACTGGCCGTTAACATTCATGTGCACCCAGAAAAAGGATCTGTTCCTGTAACTTCTCATTTCCGCAGATTCAGTAAGACATCTTCAGGGTGCACAAATCTTCACCTTAGGTGCCTAGTTTTGTGAATGAGTTCGACAACTCTATTTTTAATAAAAGAAATCATATCATCAAATAATTCTCCACATTAAGGGAGGCTGGTAATCTATTGTAGCGGTAAATAATTCCCCAAAATTATTGACCACAGCAATCATCACTCAACATTGGATGCTGGCCCTCACTGTTTAAGTCGACTTGTTTAGCTGAGGGCTTCCGGTCAAGCATCCATGCCATTTGGTACTCCGTCGTGTCATTTGCGTGTACGATCACTCGCCAGCTATGCATTCACTTCAGCCGGCGATTTGGTCCCGAAATATATCTCGTACTTTGGACGATCAATCTTGCCTTTTGCTTTGTCTTTGGTACACGAGAAACGAATACTATAGAAGTTGTTGGTATAAGATCTTGCGTCAGTATACTCCGTACAATTCACGAAAGTTGATACCGTCAGCCTTCAAACTATCAGTGAATTAAATGTTGTTGGTCTACCGAGAAGATAGATTTCCTTCTGGTTAGTTTTCGTCCCCTTTTCGATTTATTCAAGCTGTTAAAATACATCGGATACTGAGTCTTCATGAAATCCTTTGACTCAGGAATCTTCCCAACACAGCAGAGATTTCTCTTTCGGTGGGGAAAATAAAGTGCTTGGAAATTAACTCTAAATTCAGCTGGATCCTGCGAAATTCATCTGAGACCATTACTTTGCACATTGATACAAACACAGTTCAATTCAAAGTGCTTTGTTGAATCAGTGTCTGTGAGAACTGAAAAATGATAATGCCAATTTGCCAAGATACATTAGTCGTGTGGCCTGTGATGATTTCGCCCATCTGAGAGCAGCTCTCCGCTGCAGTAAGTGCAATATTATTACTACAACAGCTCTCTGATGATTAGCCTTTTGTGCGTTTTTAGTAATACCATCTGAAAAAGGACTGCGTCTGCCTGTTGTTCTTGGGTCCATATTACAGTCGCTGGTGTCGGAAACCTGTGTGAGAACACCATAGCATGAGTACAGATCTCCCATGATTGATTTCAGCTATGTCAACGCAAGTAACAAACGTCAAAAAAGGTTATGGTGTCTACAGTGCTTCAGTTGCACATGCAACAGTCTCACTGTGCTTGCTGCTGGCGATAACTAATTTGGTTGTCCTAATGTAAAAATAATATCCATTTCAGCATTCCGAGTCAGCTTAACTAACTAGCTTTAACTTTAGTGGTTTGAAATTTCTGCCAGTCTATGTAAATTCTTGTTAAGTGTTGATGTGCGCATGGGAGACTTAGCTTTCGTTCTTCAATAGCCACCGGCATATCTTTCAGAAGTTAGAATGACACTGATTAACTAGTCTGACCTCCAGTATTTCTTACTAAGAAGGATTAAGTATTAATTGTTAATAATAACAGAATAAGAGAAACTTTTCAAATTGAAAACATTTCTTTCCCGTAGCAAAATTAAAGCAAGCAGTAGCAGTGAAAAAGTAGTATTTAGTAAATTAAGGTTAAATACATACAAGCACATGAACAGTGTGACAAAAAGTGAGGATCATTTTGAACAAATTTTAACATATGTAAATCACATAGAACCAGATGGCAAGATTTGGGCATGTCTGATCTGAAATCAAATGACACTTTGGGACTAATACTCAACAGTGACTTTTCGATGTGTACATATCCTAAGAAAACTAACAGTAAGACTGATAAAAATTTAATAACAATGATGGAAAAAACATTGTAAAGATAAAGAAGAAGGGAAGGAAAATTGTGATGGTAAGATAAAAGTATTCTACCAAGGTAGATTTAAGGTAATTACTGTCTCCTTTTGTGTACAGAGAAAGAAGCCAAGTGGAAATGCATTCTATACTGACATCCACCAGGGATATAAATGCTTATTATTATTGTATCCTTTAATTCCTACAGGAACATAGGGCTTCAGCCGTGCGTCTCCATTGCGTTCTGTTCTCTGCTAGAGTCTTCACCTGGCTCCAAGTCTGCCCACACGTTTTCATCTCCTCTTCACATGACCTCCTCCAAGTCACCCTTGCACTGACGACCAACTCGCTGCTTCCCTTTCGGGTTCCACTTGAGCAATGGCTTGTCTAATGATGTCACTTGATGGATTGTTTCCTCAGAGTATGGCCAATCCATCTCCATTTCTTCTTGCCTATTTGTTTCACAATCGGTTCCTGGCTGGTTCGCTCCCAGAGATCTCTGTTGCTGATCTTTTCTGGCCAGCCATCCGATCTTGAGTATTGAGCGAAGACAACTGTTGATGAAGGTCTGTAGTTTGTTTGAGATGCTCTTTATGACGCGCAGTGCAAGTCTCTGATCCGTATAGAGTAGCACTGACTTACTTCACATTGGAGTTGAAAATCCGGATCTTATTTTTGATGCTGAGTGTTGTTGACCTCCACACAGACTTGAGAGTAGTGAAAGCTTGTTTTGCTTTTCCGATTCTTGCTTTGATATCCTCGTCAGTTCCGCCGGCCTGTAGTTGAAACGATGCTTCCCAGGTAGGTAAAAGAGGTTGTTTTTTTCAGGTTCCTCCCATTTATGCTGATTGCTGTCAGTTGTTGTTGTTGCTGCTGGTGGTGTTGCCCAGGAATTTTCATCACCTCTGTTTTATCTATGTTCACCTGAAGTCCTATCTTTGATGCTTCTTCTGCTAACTTGTTGCTTTTCGTTTGCATGTCTTCCACTTTGTGGGAAATCAGACATATATCATCGGCGAAGTCCAGATCCTCCAAGATTTTTTGTGAGTCCATTTTATGCCTGTTTCCTCATTGCCCTCTGTGTGTCTGTCGCATCATCCATTCTACTGCAATCAGGAAAATCATTGGCGATAGTAGGCAGCCTTGTCTTACTCCTGTCCTCACTTCGAAGGGTTCCGTAAGTTTCCCGTTGTGGATTACTTGGCATGCAGCATTGTCGTACAGCTGTTGGATGAGATGTATTATTGTCGGTGGCACCCCGTAGTAGCGAAGTAGTTTCCAATTCACCTCTCGATCGACGCTGTCAAAGGCCTTTTCAAAGTCGATGAAGTTGAGATAGAGAGGTGACTGCCACTCCAAGCTTTGTTCAATGATGATCCGTAATGTGGCGATGTCATCAATGCATGACTTGTTTCTCCTGAATCCAGCATGTTCCGGTCGAAGTTTTTCATTCAGGGCATGTCTGATTCTCTCCAGGATGATGCGGCTTAGTATTTTGCTTGGGATGGACAGGAGCATAATTCCGCGCCAGTTCTTGCATTGACTTAGGTCTCCTTTCTTTGGTAGTTTGAATAAGTATCCTTTCTTACAATCCTCGGGTACTTTGCCTTCTTTCCACACCTTCTCCAGTAGTGGCGTCATCAAGTCTACTGTTGTCTCTGGATCCATCTTCAATGCTTCTGCTGGGATTCCACCTGGACCTGCTGCTTTTCCAGCGTTTAGCATCTTGATTGCCTTCAGGACTTCTGATTTCGTCGGGGGTTGGTGTTCACTGGTAGCTCTGTCTCCGTTGTTGGTATTGCTGGGCGCGTTGTAGGTGGTGGTCGATTTAGGAGTCTTTTGAAGTGTTCAGCCCAGTGTTTCCTTTGCTCCGTTTCTTTGTCGAGTGACTTTCCATTGTCATCCTTCACCGGCTTGATTTGTGTCAAACGTTTGCCCGATAGGTACCTAGTAGTTTGGTAGAGTGTTGCGAGGTCTCCTTTGCCTGCAGCTTGTTCTGCTTCACTTGCCATGGTTTCATAGTACTTTCTCTTGTCTTCTCTGGCACTCTTCCTTACTCTTTTGTTCAGTGTCTTGTAGCTTGCATTCAAATCCTGTTTCTGTTGCTCATCGGTGCACTGGATAATCTTTTGTTTCACCATCCCTCTCTCTTCTATTAGTTTCCAAGTGTCCGTAGTGAGCCACTGTTTGCCCTGTCTCTTCTTTCTGCCTAGAACTTCCATGCAGGTTTGACTCCACACTGTCTTCAAGTTGTTCCAGTGTTTTCGACGCTGACCTCTTCGCCAGTGTTGATTTGTGTCTCGGCTTTGTCTTTTATACTTGCAGTGAAGATGTCCTTTGTGTCCTGGTCCTTCAGTTTTTGAGTGTTGAACTTGGCTTGTGGTCTATCTGCAGCTCCTGATTCTCTGAAAGCTTTTAAATTGATTTGGATTGTCCCTTGTACGACATAGTGGTCTGAGCCAATGTCTGCTCCTCTTCTTACTTTTGTGTCCAGTAGGCTGCACCTCCACTTTCTTGAGATTGAGATGAAGTCGATTTGGTTTTTGGTTCGCCCATCTGGTGATACCCATGTAGCCTTGTGGATATCATTGTGTTTGTTACGCTGCCACCAATCACTAGTTCATTGAAGGCGCAGAAGTCGGCGAAGAGTTCTCTGTTTTCATTCATTTCTCCGAGAGCTTCTCTACCCATGATGAGTTCCCTTCCTGTGTTGTCTGATCCCAGTTTGGCGTTCATGTCTCCCATTAGTATTTTGATGTCACCAGCTGGAGTATTGTCCATTGTTGTCTGCAGTTGTCTGTAGAATTCTTCTTTCCTTTCGAGGTCTGCGTTGTTGGTCGGTGCATAGCATTGTATAAATGACACCTTCCTTCCTTTGGAGTTGAATCTGGCGGTTATTATCCTGGGCGAGATCGCCTCCCACTGCATCAGGGCCTTCGTTGCCGTTGGTGACATCATGGTAGCCACGCCCTCGGTGTGTGTGTGTGGTTATCTTCTGGGTGACCGGAGTAGATCACTGACTCACCCGTTGACAATTTGGTGAGTCCATTCCCGTTCCATCTGCTTTCACATATCCCCAGTACTTGAATTCCGTATCTTTTCATTTCATTTGCGATCTGGGCAGCTTTGCCAATCTCGTACATAGTACGAACATTCCATGTCCCCACAAAGACCTTTTCTTTTGTCTCAAGGAGATACATCGTGCTGAAGTTTCTGTAGCAGATTTGTTTACAGGGTGGGGTTGCTAGCCTCACGCCTGAGAAGGGGGGTTGTTACATCAATTTATAATTTAGAGAGAAGCGACCTTGTGGGTTGCTCCCCTTAAAACCGGGAAAACAGGGAATAAACAAGCAGAAAAACACCAGCACGGGAAAATAATTCACAACAAGAAGGGTAACAAGCGACAACAACAATAATAATATCACAGTCAATTACAGTTAACCAAAATGATACCAAAATCGTAGACTCACTGACTTGAGCCAACTTGAACATGTAAATCCATCAATATATATACAATTTTAGGTATTAGTTAGTGTTATGATTGCTTGTCACGAATACGACGATATACCCTTTTCACATATACTTATCTGATTCATTATAGAGGAGAAAACTGTTCATCTGAGTGCCATTAGACCTCGTTACGCACCCCATTGACAATAGTCAAAATCTATGCATTTTTATCACTGACATTGCACTTTGTGGTATCGCAAGAGTTAAACGATGAGTAAACGTCGTTTACATTACAGATGGAGTTTGAGTATATTTACTTCTTAACCTATGAGAACAAGTTGTAGCATATGCTTTTGTTCTTCTTAGGTAGCCTGGTTTAGGAAAATCAGTAGGCGTAGGCCTCAGAATCGGAAAAGGAAACCTAAACTTTTACAATTTCCAGTACATTTAAGAAGTCTACCCTAATGACCTTTACCAGAAAACGGCAGAACGGCTGTTCCAGTTTAATAATTTTGTTTTCCGTCTCATTACAGCCAGAAGACATCGGTTCCTTCAGGTTCGGTAAGGTCGGTAATCGGTATTTGGACGAGTAATTATTTGTAACTAAGCAAGCAAATGACCTTAACCAAGATGCGAACTCACACAACCTTACGTAATGACGAAATCAACAAACCAAGAGTTGTCTTGTATACAGCCATTCATAAAAAATATTTGGAAGGTGTAGACAGTGTTCTGCACAATGCACGCACATTCCTTAAAATTAAGATAACACACAACTTCATTGCTAAATCAATGTACAGGAAGGAATCGTATCTGTACGGAGAGGTAGATGTTGATGAACTCTATAACCGCTCTTTGTGATGCTGCACAGTGTGAGACTATACACACATAGAAAACAGTTAATTTCTTAACCTTCTTCATTAGCCTCCATATAGGGGGCCACCAAACACCTGTTAGCCCGGCCGTGGCAAAGAATATTTCTTTGGCGTTGTCTGCATGAACAGTAAGAGCTTCGTAATTTTGCCATCATGCTCATGAAATACGGTGTGGAATCGAGCTATAGTAAAAAATGCAATACTACAAATCAACTTTTAATGTAAGATTCTTTTCTCGAAATCGAAATCTCGTTAGAGGCGATCCACTATTTTATCTGAAAATCTACATGTGACCATCTATTTTCAGACGTTTAGTTTGGGGGGTGCACTGATAAGAATGCACAATGTGTGTTACGTCGCCTGTGCACTGCAAAGCTTAAATGCAGCCATCCATTCCTCTCTTAGGGATATTTTCATAGGAAGCATCTCTTGATGATTCATGCGTTGAAGTGCAGGCGATTTTTAGCTCCCGAACAGATAGATACCTCAGGATCTGACTGCTGTAGTGTCTTATTGTTAGCTATATTAATCTGATTGATGTGAAAGGATTTTTGTATGCGGATGTCTATTTTCCGTTTTCAGAAAGTTTGTTTCCCATAAGGCGTCAAAACTAATAAATCATACACTTCAGATTGACTCAGTATCTCATCAGGGCACATTGTCTGATGTACCGATCAGAAACTGCCAGATGAATATTCCGTAAGCTGTCAGTAAAGCTGCTGGGAATTAATGCTGTTATTAGATGAAAGCTATCCAGAGCCGAGAAAGCTATTACGGTACTTAATAATTAAACGAATTTCAGAGAGACGTGGAGGTTGAAGACTTATTGCTCCACTGCCAACAACGTCCAATATTGCACCTTCGAACATTAAAGTTATTCCTTACATACCATTTCCCATTTTGTGTTGATTAGGCCATTTTTAGCTCACTGGACTGATCTTGATATTTCGTTTGAATTCACCTTTTCGTTGACTAAGAACCATTTTGAGTACAGTCATTGTGTTCTTGGTATTTGGGCACGTGACAACCTCATAACTGAAGGTTTGCTGTATGTTTATCTGATGCATTTTGCTGAACTAAACAATGATCTTTCACTTCTTCAACAGTTTGTTATCAGTATAATTCTGTTTGAAAGAATAGTTTTATTTTTGATTTAGTCTCAGACTGTAACTCTGTTTCTTGGGAGCGCTACTCGCCCATTAGCTGTAACAAAATTAGTACTGCAAAGTTAATTACATGGCAGTTTTATCATCAAGTTCACAGCCGGTTAATTTAAAAACACTGGAGAAAGCCAACAAGCCTCATATTCCTGACGGCGTCTTTCCGTTTCGTTCACGGCCTCTCTGTATTCAACTCCTGGTGGAAGGGCCAAGTTGTGTTGTAACCATAGTCACGGTTTCCTCCCAAACATCAAATGAAATGGTGAATTCTTTCTTGTTTCCTGGGTGGACGCACGATGTGTTGGTAGAAACAATGGAAGCTCTGTCTCCCTTCGAGTCTAGCTACTCCTTCAGTGTACGGTTATTTCTATCTATCGGGCCATTATTTTATGGATGATATGGTGCTGTCTGGATCTTCTTGATACCCAATTGTCGCAAACGGGAATTGAATTCTTCGCTTTCAAAACAAGGGCCTTGATCTGTCAGTATCGTCTTTGGTACACCATGGTCTGTAACGATGTGTCAAACTACTAAGCCAGTCACGGTTTTCGCGCGTTGACCAGGAGTCGCGACGGCGTCTATCAGTTCTTTAGCGTGTTCCGTCATCAACAGGAGGTACTGACTGTCACTGGAGACGAACCCATCACATCTACGGACCACAAGCCAACCACTGTCGTAACTGAAGCTGACTGCAGAGAGAGTCGTATGCACCTATCTCCTTGCATCAACCGGCACCACAGACATCCAAGTGCACATTTTGCCACATCTTCCCTCATATCTAGCTAGTACACGCCTTGTCTCAAGAGGTCGGTTGTTCTGGCTAATTCCGTATGTGCTAGCTGGTGACATTCTTGTACCGTCTCATGGCGTAGAGACTGAGATACTACCTCCAGCCAATTTCTATCGTTCTCTCGCTAAGTCAGAGTTCCGTAGGCGTCTACTTGTAACCGATCTTTCTGTATGAGTAGGTTGGCCAGAGTCTTACCCACCGCAGGTTGATCCCCTCCTGTTCCGTTAGCGGTAGCCTTTATGACTGTATTCAGTGTAGGGTCTTATTTCTGACTACAGGAAAGTCTTAATGGGTCTTGTTCCAATGAATGCACTCTGTAAACAGTCTCCGGTAATGCATTTTCGTCTCCCTGTCTAGATAAAAAGGTTTGCCTAAACATTTTCTTTGCCAGGGATGTGTGGGATCGTGAAGTCATACTCCTGCAGGCGCAGCATCCACCGGGACAATTCCCCACGTGGGTCTCTCACTGCCCTTAAAAGAACGTAGTGACTTGTGATCAGTTTCCGTGTGGTACCGTTGGCCGAGTAAATACGGTCTCTATTTTTCTACTACCCATACTATAGCTAAATTTTCTTTTTCTATCGTTGAATACATCTGTTCTTTGTGTGTTAAAACACAACCAGCGTTTTCGAAAACTCATTCACCCTGTTTAAGTACTGCGTTTATGCAGTAGTCACTCACACATGTACACACTGTGGACTGTTCCCCGGGTACAGGCAGCTTTTGCGTCACTTTCTAGCGGTCCAAAAGCCGTTTATTGCTGTCGAATATCTTCTGGGTAACTGCTGACCGAACTCATCTAATAGCCTGCACAGTGGACTGTTATTTCGTTGAAAGTTTTCACGAATCTACTATAAAATGCTGCTTTCCTCAGGAACTGCCTTAGATTTCTCCTGGAATTAGGGGCCGTGATGGCCTTTATCGACAAGATTTTTTCCGGAAGCGGTTTCATCTCACCGTTGCCTACTTTACGACCAAACAGCGTATCACTGCGTTTGGCTATCTGAGATTTGATTTCGTTAATGCGCAGTCCAAGCTCTCCGATGCGCTTGAACATGGCTACGACATGGTTCACATGGTCGCTTTCGTTTTGTCTGTAGATGACAAGATCGTCACCGTACACTTCTAAATTCCGCAAGTTTCTAAGTAACAGCGTCATCAGTCGTCTGAAGGTAAACGGTGCACCTGCTGTTCCAAATGACATACGTTTAAAGCAATAGTGTTTCTGACTCACGATGAACGCCGTCATATCTCTGTCACTGTCTTATCGGTACCTGCCAATATCCTGACCGGAGGTCGAGCCCTGTAAACAACCACGTGCTTGTAGATGATCCATGGTCTCTACTACAGTTGACATGGTACATGGTTTGGACTCTCCCATGCTGTTTAGCTGTCGGAATTCGACGCAGAATCTGTATTTACCATTTACTTACTGCACTAAAAGAAGAGGAGAGTTATATGGGCTGTCAGCTACTTCAATGGTATCATCCTGTAACATTTTGTACGAAATATAAATTATTATTATCTCCCTCACTCGTCACTTAATTTCGCCTTCTAAATGACGTGGGACTCTTCGCGTTGTGAACGGTGCCATTGGTCGGTGGGATTTCATGCCTCACCTTATCACAGTAACAGTAGGAGTTCCCGTCTCCAGTGAATAGATGATCGTATTCTTTAAATAACACGGCCATATCTTGTGCTTTTGACGCCATGATGCCTGCTATCTCGCTTGTCTTATACATGCTGATAGGTCCGTGCTTCGTTATCACCGCCCTCTCCTTCGTGTTAATTACCGCACCAAACTGTGTCAAAAAGCCAGCGCATAGTATAGTTCAACGAAACTCGGGCACAACAATGAACGGAAACGTAATTTCGCAATCGCCAATAAAAACGCTACAGTTTCACATGCCTGTGATGCTTGACACGTATCCCCCTACGGTTTGAACTGTCAATAAACACGGGCTGACGCTGTGACACAGCTCCCGACCTGTTAGTGAGACTGCCGCCCATGTATCTATCAGACATGCGACTTCTCGGCTATTCACTCACAATTGTGTATACATTTTCCTCCTCTCAATAGACCCCACTACTTCTAGTCTGGCAGAAGAGAAGGAACACGCATTATACTGTTTGAAATTGTTTCTTCTCCTTCTTTCTGGGCAGTGCCTCATCCAGTGTCTTACTTTGCCACATTCAAAATGTCGGTATCTCATGACACTCATTCGTAGTGCCACTACTTCACGCTGCAAACCTTCCACTTTCTGTTCCCCTTCGTTCATTTTGGGTGGCTCTACCTGCCACCGTTGTACTCAGCAGCTGCCTTGGCCACCTTCGCCAGCTCGCCGATGTCCATGGTTTGCGCAGCATTAACCAGTTATTATTACTGAGAAATGTGGCCTGGGACACTGAATGAACTGGAACGCCAATAGCTGCCACTCCCACTCTTCATCCAATGGGAGGAGTGTACGACGTAGTAGTGTGGCCAGATCTGCCTGCCAGCCAAAATTGTAAACAACAATTTACGTCTATGTTTAAGCCCTGATTCGGGGTCATGAGGAAAAAAAAGAGCGAAGCCTAACCTTGAGGGAGTCAACAACCAATCACAGCGTGTGCAAATATGATTCGCGGATAAATAGATAACTTTGTATGCAACGATCACAAGCAATACAGAATAACCTTCAGTAAGAAACAACCAATCAGGAGATGTTGCTTCCTTATTTTTTATTATTTTGATAACAGCTTGATGCCACACAGCACTTGTAGTACAAGTATGAGATTTTCCGCATGTGATATCGGTGGCCCAAATTTTGCAGGCTGACGACTGATATCAGTTGTGTGGCGGCAGGCGAAAAGACGACTAATTATAAACCTAGTATTCTTCTGTAGGGTCCTGCGCAAAATATCATTCTCAGACAGTAAGGATATACAACTCACACAGGAAGGCTCTTACGATCTGCGTAACCAAACTTGCTCAGTGACAATAAAAGCCTTTAAGTCAGCACTCCGAGAAAACTTCTTCACAGTCATGCATTCTAAAATATGGAACAACCTGCCCCCAGAAGTCAGGAGCTGCAATAAGTTTCAAACACTCTCTGTACAGACTGTTTCACTCTACTGATTTTTTTTCCGCGTGGTTTTCGTTTTTATTATTCTGTGTAGTACTCCCACTTTTCAGGATATATCCTTAGTGTCACCGATTACTAATACAAATAGAAATATTTGTGTTATATCTGAACTTACCTTTATAGTCACAGGATATTATCCTTGCTACTTTTACTGTTTCAGATTACTGATTAAGGTATTACCACATCGAGCATCTGACTCTCAGTGCCCATATTACTCCTGTCTTTTGTTTTGACATAAAATCAAACAACCTAAGTCTCATATACTTGCAGTCCGACAGTTCTGTATTGAATTTATACAAAATGCCAGTTAAGCTATCGAAGCGTCGTGCTTCATTATCGGCTGAAAACTTCAGCAAAAGACATAAATCTAGCAAGCCTAAACAGCATGGCACTACACTTTCCCCTGATCTGACACAGGTGCTAAATATGTCAAAATCGGATATCATTACCTCTTCACCTTCTTGCGTTATAAATGATTTTATCAGGGATATTTGCAATAGTACAGGTTGTGAGCCAAGCATTTTGGATTCTTACCAAGTCACACTGGCTGTTAATAAAAAGCCTGACACTGGCTCCTCTGATGTGGTTGAATATACACCCTCCATTTGCCCTACTCAGGATTGTCAGTCAGAAGGTCCGAACACACATGTGGCCTCACTATCATCGATACATACTAATATCAAATCTTTTGACTGTGTCAAAAGAAATGTTAACTCCCCCAAATGCTTAGTAACCTTAGACGTTGACCTTGATAATCATTGCAATACACAGGCAGATTTACTGTCATCTAGTTCCATTCAATTGGATGCTTTTGAGCAGGCTACACATATGCCGGCACAGAGGGCAGAATGCAGCACCACCGCTACTGTTAACGATAAAGCCCCCCATCGCAAGAATTTCCATCGGTCATCAGCGACCCGTGGACACCAACCTAATGCCAAATTTGAAAAAACAAATTGCTCCTTGCCTACGCAAAACACATCCAACCAAGCCAATAGCCTGGATAGCACAAACATCCTTCCGTTAGTCCATGATCTCTTACCCCTTAGGTATCTGATAAAGCCTGCTGACTATCCTGACTATGATACGCTACAGTCTTGTGAGAGAATTATAGACCATATTTCCACGGAAGTGATCAAGCGGGTTCAGTGCATGTATAATGCAATTGTTTTCAATGTGCCCGACAGTACGAACATTAAAACACTGAAAAACGCACTTCTAAAGGCATGCGAAATACCAGATTCCCACTGTACCTGCAAACGACTGCGTAAATCTTCAGCTAATACATCTTGTCCAATAATGTTCGAGTTTAATAGCATTGTGGATGCTAGTCGCTTTGTAAATAACCAGCATCTCTTTAGGAAAGCAAGTAGCTTTAAAAATGTACGTATTATTCACGACAGGACACCAATCCAGCGTCGTGCCAAACAAAGTATCCCAGCAGATGAAATAAATCACCAAAAGGATACAACCGGCCCCACTGATGTCAATACAAAACACCACCTAAACCTTAAAAGAAGTCCTCCACCTAGTGACCCTAAAATGAAGCTTGATATGGTTACCAATACTAAATCTAGTATTTCTTCAGTTGTTAAACAACCTAAAAAGCACTCAATTGCTGCAAAAGATATCAATAAAAATCTCACTCGCCATGCTAGAACTATCGAAAACCCTTGTAATATCTTCACATCTAGCTCTAAGATTCCGAATAAAAATGTAAGGAACAAAACTCTTATGCCTGGCATACACTCCGTCAAGCCTGATTCAGCGTCTCTTATTACTCATACGCTTAAATCTCCCAAAAGGACGTCTATGGTATCAAATAGAACTGACACTAGTCAACCTATCTCATTCTCTTTTCCTCACCATTTTAATACAACCAGTTGCAGCTACCCAACTTCTACTATAAGGTTGCGTAATACCAAATATAACTATGCCCATATTCCTGGTGCACAGCCACATGGACTCAATCGCCTAAACTTTCAGCATAGCCTGCTTGGGGATCCACCCAGTAAATGCTACTTCCCCAGAAACACACTCCCCCGACACCAAAACAGTCTTTACAACTTTCCAACTAATCAATCCCCTCACCATTTTTTCTCTTTTCCGCACCCGGCAGTAATGCCACCAATCAACCTGATGTCAAACAGTCTGTTTCCTTACTCTCAAATGTGCCCTCTTCAGACACCCAGGATACCCCAGTTTCCGTATGCCTATCTCCATGCGATCGTGAACTGAGTGATCTACCATGGAAACCATCTTCTTTTTCACAGAACCTTAACGAAAACGATGAAGGCTTTATGGACCGAACACTCGATGTACCGGTCAGACTGTCATCTAATTTTCATTTAACCTCAGCTGAATCACATCATCATCTCCTTCACTTTGCCTCAGCCCTTACCACTGATCAAAGATCATTTACTCTTTTCCTTATAAACGCTCGTTCTATCTGCAATAAAATTCCATACCTTCACTCCTTACTTTCACTTTGTATGCCTTCTGTACTGTTAGTTACCGAGACCTGGTTACCATCTGACTTCAATGACAGACTGTTAGAATCACCAGGATACACACACTTTAGACATGGCAGAGAAGAAGGACGTGGTGGTGGTTGTCTTATCTTTGTTAGCAACAAATTCCACGCTGTAGAAGTTGATGATTTGGGTTGCTCACTTACAGACGCAGTATGGGTTACACTCAACACTAACTTCAATACAAAACTTTTATTGGGATGTATATACCGCCCGCCCAATTCTGATATTAATACAACGAACCATTTGTGTGAAATTTTCGAACACGTCTCCTCCCTAAACTTTGACTATAAAATAATAGCTGGCGACTTTAACATGCCTGGTATCCAGTGGAATAGGCTAAATGTTCCTAAATACACTGATCGTTTTATAAATTCGGTTGAATTCTATGGATGGACACAAAATGTGAATCACCCCACACGTAAATCCAACATCTTGGATCTAATCTTCACACACAACATCCTTCCCGTCAGCACTCGAGTTGGGCCTTTATTCCCTGGTAGCGACCACAACACGGTCATTTCCACCTTTAACCTAGCAGCAAATGGGTCAGGCAAAGACCGTCGTCGGACAGTAAAAGTCAGGGACTTTTCAAAGGCTAAGTGGGAAACAACGCAATCTTTTATTCGTTGCCAAGACTGGAATACCTTTTTCTCCTCGGTAGACATTGATACTGTCCTTGACAGTTTCTACTCCAACATTTCAGTTTGCTTCAACGAATCTATCCCTTGGTATACATCCAAAGGCAACCGTGTAAATCAACTATATATACCGATTGCTACCAGGAATAAGCTAAGAAGACTCCGTAAAACCTATAATAAATCTATGGACTTCTCCTCGCTCATTAGCATCCTAAAGGTATATGATAAAATCAGATCAGATAATGCCAGTAAAATTTACAAAGAAGAACTTGTCGCCCTTAAAAGTAGTTGCAAAATTAGCTCTCTATGTAAACTCTTCCAAAAAAGACTGCAACAAAAACAAGGCAACATTCCTTACATTCTTCATAATAATGTTGCTGTTAAGGATGATGCAGGCATAGCTGAACTCTTTAACAAGCACTTTTCTGACTCATACACGCACGATATTTCCGCATGCATTGAATTTGACTCTGTAACAGAAAAAACACTGTCTAATATATGCTTGACTGTTGATGTTATAAAAAGTGCAATCAGTTCATTGAAATTCTCCAATACTCCTGGACCTGACTCTATTCCCTCATCCTTCCTAAAAAATGGTGGCTCTGATCTCCCTCTCCTTTTGCTTAAGATATTCTCAACGTCCCTTGTGAATGGAGTTTATCCTTCTAAATGGAAGCAGACATATATTATTCCTAGATTTAAATCCGGCTCAAAATATGATGTAAAGAATTACAGGCCGATCAATATAACGTCTGTCTTGTCAAGGATACTTGAGAAGATAATCAGTACCAAAATCACTGACTTCTTATTGACAGAAAACCTCATAACACCTTCTCAGCATGGCTTTATAAAGTCCAGGTCATGTATGACTTGCCACTTAGAACTATTCGATTTTATAACTGGACTTACAGACCAAAAATTCGTTGTGCTCATTATGTATATTGATCTTAAGAAGGCCTTCGATAAAGTATGTCATAATTTACTCCTGCAAAAACTTAAGGCTTACGGTATATCTGGCAATCTCTTACAGTGGTGCAATTCATTTTTGTGTGGTAGGTCCCAGTCTGTTAAGATTAACGACACTTTTTCCAGTACCACTCCTATATCAAGTGGCGTGATTCAAGGTAGTGTACTAGGACCTCTCTTCTTTCTAATATACCTAAATGACGTCTGTGATGTTATAAAGCACGGCAGACCTTTCTTATATGCCGACGACTTGAAGATAGTCTACCACAGTACCACCCAAGAAGTGACAAATCTGTCTCATAAAATCCAATCGGATATTGATAATATTGAGACATGGTGTAAGTCGTGGATGATGCAGATCAACGTGGAGAAGTGTGGACTGTTATGCCCAGCTCGCTTACGTACCACACCACACATAACTATGTGCAACAAGCCTATCACTATCTTTCCTTCTGTACTTGACCTCGGGCTTCGTTACTCCGCTGACTTTAAATTCTCTCTCTATGTCACCAACCAAGTTTCTAAAGCCAGAAGATTACTTGGATTTATATTTCATAACTTTCAAACACAAGAATCTAAAATGTTACTTTATAAAACACACATACGGCCCCTCCTTGAGTACTGTCCATTTATCCTAGACAGCACCTCTGTTAAGGACAAACTAAAGATTGAAAGTGTTCAAAGGAGATTTACAAGTAGAATCCTAGGAACAAGTCTGAAAGTCCCCTACAACTATCGTTGCACAACTCTTAAGATCGAACCCCTTTGGTACAGGCGCCACCGACTTAACCTCATTCTCCTTTTTAAAATAATCAAAGGAATAGTATACTTTCCCAATAATAACCTTAACTTTACTTCTTCGACGTATGAACTACGCAGCAACGGGTCTTCTCTTAGTCATATTCTTTGTCGCACGAAATTACGTTCCAACTTCTTTACAGTCAAATATAGGCAAACATGGAACTTCTTGCCAAGTGAAATTAAAAATAGCACCACATTACAACGATTCACCTATCTAGTAAATAAATATTTCTCTGAAAACAGTCTTGAAACAGTTTGCCACATACTGAAAATTCGTGATATTGTTTCTTTCCCCTTTGAATTACGTACCTAAACAGCTTTGTTCACCGAAAGCATTAACAGAAACGGTCAGTATTATCGGACACATTTAAAATAATCAACGTTGCACTAATGCTGTTCTCAGTTCTTTCTTTTTTAGTTGATTCAATTGTTTGTCTAGCAAGCACCATCACAAAATATTCACAATCCTTTCATACAAACCTGGAGTGGAATACTCAGCCTGATATACCATGAAAGCTGCACTGAATCTACATGAACTACCCTCACACCTTATGTCATACCTTTTCAGTGATTCAACTCCATTTAATCCCAGCTGCTGACTGTCAAATTAATCAAATATTATGGTGAATGTCCCTGGCAAAACTGTATTTTGGGCAGTTCAGTGTTGTGGAAGTTCTACCTCAAGGTTGAGTTGTAAACAACCTGGATATAGCTGGGACTAAAATCTCCTCTGGTGACTAGCTAATGTTGTGAGTAAATACCACCTACGTCTACGCAAATTCCAGCCCTATGCCGGATTGCCTAAAAAATCAGCTTAACTTCACTGTGAGTTTTAAATATTAGCGGATTTTTATTTTACGGTTCTGTTATTATAATCCTTCATTCTTCTGAACCATCTATTATAATTAACTACTGCCTCTTTTTATGCATATATAATCATAACTGTGTACCTTTATGTATTTTTCTCTTCTCATACCATTTCATATTGCCCCTTCGTTTCATATGTTTATAACTAAAATCTAGAAGGTAGACTGCAAATCTCTGATTTCCTTACTTTTTTATTGTATATATATGTTTTTAAAATGCTGTTAGGGACGATGCATACAAAGTGGCTGACTGAAAGTAGTCGTTCATACCATGAGTTTCGTTGAGTAAGCTGGTGAAGGCGAAAACTGTCTATATGACACTTAGCAATAAAAAATTCTTCTAAAAACAAGAGGAGCATTTCGCCAGGGCCTAGCAGATTAAAAGGTGGGAGGGTGGTGACCGCTATTCAGCGGATATGATGGTGGGGACTTAAGAGAACCACCCTTATCTGTGGGAATGCGCTCTATTGCTAAGGTTCCTGAGTGTGAATGACTTCAAAAAAAAATAATAATAAAATAAAATAATAGCTGCCTGTATAACAAAGCTTGTGTATAAACTCTTTGAAAACAACCTCATGGTACGATTTCTCTACTTCAGGAGGACATCTAACTGTATAAATCAGAACATCAGCATAAATAAGTATCATCACTCTTTTTGTTTTTCTTCACTTCTATATATTTTATGTAATTTGGCGTTTGGATTTAGCTTCTCCACTTTCTATTCCCATTATCCTATATAGATCTAAAAATCATTATTCGTTTTGCCCTTGTTTTCTAAAAAATTTGTTATTCTATATTTTTTTTGTTGTTGTTTACTACCACAAACTTGAACTAACTGTTAGTATGTAACACTATAAAACTCAATGACTCTAAATTATTAGTAACAAAATAGGGGAATAAACCCTGCGTTTATCGCATATTGTTTGCTTAAATTATTATTATTTGCTGGCTGCCTCTGCACCTCTCTTTCTGTTTTCTTCTTCCTTCTCGAAGGTATTGCATTGATGCACTGCAAATGAACAGTAATGCTGCTTTCTACGTTTTTATTACTTGAGCGTTATTCAGAATGTTGTTGGCAGACACAACGAACAACGGAAGAAATTCCATTCTGAGTACTGTTTGTCATCGCAAAGTTGGTCCCTTGTATCTGTTATTACCAAAATAATGCTGTACTTACCCTCTACTGTGGAGTTGTTTTTTTTTAAATATTTGAACCCTTATTAATTGACAAAATGACAATGATCACAAGGCCTGTATCCTGTATGTCGTACTCTAGCACATGTTAATCACCTCTCTTCTTACCTTCCATTAACGCAACATTTCGTAATTCCCGCATGAATTTAACTGACTATAAGTATATTATAGACTATAAATTAGACTTGAACCAGTATATTGTAATCTATTCTAACAAAGTTTCTAGAGGTTTTTTTTCCATTTTTCCAATTTTTGATGTCAAAAAACGGTGTTCCATTTCAAATTGTACTTGTTGAATATGATCATGCCTGTACAAACGGTATGTTAATCATGTAAATGTTTAATTTATGTGAAATATATATATATAAACTATTTCTTCCTAGAACGAATCAACTATTAGTCTACTACAGTACTTAAACAACGCGCTTAAATACCTTTACTACTCTAAAAACTATAAACAAACTAGTAGCATAGATGCATAAAAAGACTTAGTAGGAATAAATATTTGTTCACCAAATTACAATGTACAACGAATATAAACATATATGTCCCACTCCACATACTTTTTCTCTGCCCTCTGGTACTTTTCTGCTCGCCTCTTCTGTTGTATTTGCCTTGTAGTAGAAGTTGCATTGATCTACATTCCGACTGAAGCTGAGAAACAATTGAAGTCACTTACTCATATATGATCCCTCAGGGTTTGGCTAGTAATGGCTCAGCATCCTTGATGAAATCCACTGTCACCATAACAAGACGCTGTACGGCATCTTATACAAGCACTGTCAGCGATCTAAAATGGCTTACATATAGCTTTCTACGTGTTATTCAACTTACTCGTACGGAACAACCATGCAGTAATA
The DNA here is from genome assembly GCA_944472155.2 of Trichobilharzia szidati. Lineage (NCBI taxonomy): Eukaryota > Metazoa > Platyhelminthes > Trematoda > Strigeidida > Schistosomatidae > Trichobilharzia > Trichobilharzia szidati. The sequence continues at coordinate 54,369,764 of OX235272.1, forward strand.
AATGGCGGGCTCTGGCTGACTTGGGTGCAGTAAAACAAATCTGCTTGACAATGACCAATATTAATTTGCATTCAGTTGAATTCACATCTGGTATTACTGGCAATAAAAATGATGTCAAATCATACAAATAAATCACTCATTTTAAATTAATACCCAGTTTGAACATAAAACAAGAACAAGATACGATGCCGCACACAACAAAGTTATATGGAGGAATAGACTTCAAGCTTTATTTTTTCACAAATATTTGTAATCTATCCGACACATACTTGGGTTTTTTGTTAATGCGAAGACAATATTTCTATATTTCTTAATGTGCTCCATTGAGCGACTAGCTATCAGATTGTACTCACTAACTGATGTCAGAGAGGACAGCAACCATGTAATTTCACTATGAATTAAATTCATGTAATGTAAATAATACTTATCCATGCCTGTAAAACCGGTGTGTCCTGCATAGATAGGAAAATATATATTATATATTACTATATCGGTGGCCCAAATTTTGCATGCCGACGGCTAATATCAGGTGTGCGGCGGCAGGGGATAGAACCCCGGACCATGTGCATGGTCGGTGACAGTCCTAACTGCTGTGCTACCGAAGCACCATTACTAAAATAAAGAATAGTAATGTACACAAAAGTCTATAAATATCTGTTGATTTTCTCAATAAACGATCTGTTGCCTGGCCCTTGTCTTATGTCGTTACAGTAAGTCCATCAGCTTCACCGCAAACACTAGTGGGTCTCTGTCCGGTCCCAGCTTCGCAGCATGGAACTGTTGAACCGCCAGCTACCTGTTCGTCGGGCTGTCGAGCTCTGCTATCAATCGTCCAGCCATACCTTCCAGGTTTCCATCTCACCTGACCGCTACGCACTGTCGTACGCCAACTATGCTTTATCTCCCAGCAGCACCCGCAGCACGACCGCCTTCGCCGTCGGATCATTGACACCCAATAAGTCGGAGATGGCTTCAATGCCCCACAAGAAGCCCCTGAAGTCTCCTTCCTCGAAAGCAGCCGGCCATGGGATCTTCGCTGTTTGGAGGAAGTGGCATTAATTGTAACCGTAGAAGACGAATACTTGGTAAAGGGACGTTTATTTGGAAATCGGTGTCGCTATATAGCAAAATTATGTACACCTTATCTTCAACGCATCATTTGCACAAAACATCGTGTTGTGGTGCTTCTGGACTTCACATTATGTTTCTTTGTGTCCCTTTCACGTCCCCCATGTGTCTCCACAACGCTGTGTCGCTTGCCTTCTCTGAAATCAAATGTATCTCCCTCCTTCTTGATGTTTATAGGCCGTGAACGTCTCCTTATATACTACGGATAAATCTTATCAGAAGAGCTGGCTACAGTATCACTCATAATATTTTGACGTCACTACCTGGCTGGAGTCATGATAGTTACTATTTTTATTCTTCTGCAGGAATCCCACTTCTTCCTTTGCTCTGCGTTGTTTTTAGGTGTTTAGAATGTCATAGTTGTGGCTTTGCTTCACTTGGGGTTGAATCCTGCTGTTGTCATCCTGGATGATATTGGTTCCCACCACATGAGAGTCTCTTACGCTGTCAAGAGCGTCATGACAGCCACTCGGTTGTTTTCTGGCTATGGTCTCTATGACTGTAGCAGATTATTCACTCTCCATGTAAAAATTAGGACACTTCCATTTGGTCTCAGAGATTTCTGATGATTATAAATAATATCCCTTCATTTCTTTCCAGTCTGAATAGGCTTTGCAAACTGCTTAGAATACGGTGAGAACATCCCATGGCCTTATGCATAGTTTTACTTTCATTAGAAGAGGAAACTTCAACCAGCTGACTTCCAGAAGGCCCTCTTTTGCGGACGTCTCCCCAATTTCAGCAGAGACCAGGTTTGCTTTTTATATTTTTTTTTGTGCTTTAATGCTACTGCAGAGATTTGATTGCTATTTGCATGTCCTCCATTCCCTCGTTTTCCATGCTTAGAACCGCCCAGTAAACTAGAGAACTGATGAACCAAGTGATGTTCAACAGAAGTGAAATGAGAGTGTTTAGAAACTGAATTTTCTATAGAAAAGCTTACTCGAATTTCCGACCGACTACCTGTAATATTGTAGAAGGCCTATGTTGTTTATGAACCTTAGTTTCTTAAAGCACGGCAGAGGAATACCTAGTCAAACAAACACGAGCGCATTCATTGTTCCATAGATAAAGAAAGCGTTACAAACCAGTTGGTATGTCAATGCATTTCACGATTTCTAAACAAAGTAAACATATATTTTTGTATACCACCCCTTGAGGACTCCCAGTGCTTCTCTATGTCCAACTGTCTTTTGTCTCTCTTTTTTGTTTTTTTAGCCTCTATTTGATTTGCTCATAAAAAATTAATTATTTGGCGACTTACGATAATAATCAAAGATATCTGAAAACCTTACTGGCCCGAAATCCTACAAATGCCTTACAAAAGCTTCAGACTTTCTCCTGTGATGCATCCCCGATGACAACTGTGGAATGTTACCTTTGTAAGAGTGATCAGATCCTATTATTATTATTAGAATGACGCTAAAAAGTCTATAGATTTTGTGAAACAAGGAAAATATGAGGAAAGTTCAATTTCATATCTCAGTGAATCATGTGATGGTAATTTTCATTTTCTTTATGCTTCATTTTTCATTAGTTTGACATTACTCTAGTTCCTAACTGCGTGTAAGTGGAAGACTGTGTGTTGGTGATTATTACTGAGTCGGTAATGCTTCTTTACATGTTTAACTGTTCACTGACTGCAGTGGTGGGCCTTTTGCAGTCAATAATTCTGCAGACACTACTGTCGGTAAACTAACTGACGCCTAACACGAATTTTACAGTTTTATAAATAACTTACCGCATTTGTGACTCAGCCTCTGATCGCGTGACTTAAATTAATTTCTAAATAGTGTAGATACCCGGGATTATAACGAGCACACTTCTTTTATCTCTGTAAAGCGACCTTGGCAATTTTATTTGTTAAACTCTGTTCTACTTATAGAATTGTGTTTTTGGAAAAAACTGCACACATGCCTACTCCGTATATGTTATCTGAAATATTGGTGACGCCCTTAGGCTGGCGCCCCGTCATGTGCACACAAATGAGAATATTATTATTATTATAAATTGTGGTTGCTTCAGTAAGACAGTACTTATGATGATTTATGGCAATGGTGTACTAAATGATAATAATGATAATCGCAACTCTTCCCTGAAAATCACGCTAGTACACACAGAAAAGTCAAGCTCGATC
>OX235272.1:54373525-54403254 GCA_944472155.2 Trichobilharzia szidati
CACTCAGACATATTACACGGAAAAAACATGCCATCTTAATGGAAACGATGCATTTCAAACATCCGTTTTAAAGAAGAAAACACTACAACATGAATTGGATAACGTAGGTCTCAGAATAGAAAAACAAATTGTAGTGAAAATAAGTACAAGAATATATTATTTCGAAGAATTTACGCTGAAATAAGAAAATACAGATCAGTTTTACGGGGATAAAGGCTTATTAAACCAAATTCATTTGGTTTGTTCCTCTCACATACAAAGGAAATATCATCAGTACCCTAATGTGTCGTACTAGAAAAATCTGCAAAACCATCACTCTTGACGATGAAATAAGGAAAATAGAAAACGTATTATATGAGGACGGATATCCAGAAATATTTGTTAAGACCTCCATGATGAGAACAGATAGAGAGAAATGCTAGCAAACTGTGCAGAAGAAACGCATACATTTACGACTTCACCGTTGAAAGGAGACACAGCCACCAAATTACTGGCATCAGAACCCCTGAAAGTAACAACTAATACATTTTTCTCATCAACAATATGTTTAAAATTTCCCACTCGTTTCGTCATTACAATCTAGGTGAAGGTCAAGTTACTGAGTTTGGATACCTGAATATGTATTTATAAATTTATATGTTCTTGTGGAGACAGTTGCATAGGTAGAACGACTCGGAAAGCCTACCGTCACCTTCTTGATCACTGTCCAGAGTGGTTAGGGAAAGGAGTTGTAAAGTTAGTCAACGGCCCCATATTGACACACTTTATGGATACGGAGCACAAGATTGATAAAAATTCAGCCCTTACAATTCTACACAAAGTGCCACCTTAATTCCCTAAGTTTGCACGCCTTCGATTGCTGAGCATAGCTGAGGCAGTTGGTATAAAAAATTTTCAACCCGATGTTTTTGTTCAGAATAAGTTTTCTCCATCCCTCTTCCCTACCACAGCCTTCAACCCCGATTTATTTGTCCTTATGACACCGGATAACTGTAAACATTATTTTTATTTGTTCATAATCAATGCTCTACTGTGTTATAGTTGTATATTTTAATCTTAGTTTCACATTTTATTACTATTATGGCTGTGAGACCTGGCCATTGAGAGTGGAAGACATGAAAAGATTAGCTGTGTTCGATCAAAGGTGTCTGCGTTCTATCTCCCGTGTGAAGTGGTATAATAGAGTGAGCAATATTGAGGTTGGGCGTCCAGTGCTAGGTAAGGAGGGGAAATCAATCGACGAAACTGTGAAACTACATCGACTGAGATGGTTAGGACATGTGTTACACATGCACACCTAGTCATCGCCTTTCTCGACGGGCAATATTAGCTGATATAGGGCCAGACTGGAAAAGAGCTAGCGGCGGTCAAACGAAAACATGGCACCAGTCAATGAAATCTACAAGTTAGTCTAAGCCACGTAGGAAGGTGTAGACTTCCTGGTTGGGGGTCCTCGGGACGGTAAAAACCAATGTTTGGAAACAATTGGTGACATGGCTCAAAATCGTTCTCAATGGCTGGTGCAGATGCATCCACTCCTTGTGACTTATGATTTCCGTTATTACTGTTCCTTTGTCTCACACCTCTCTTTACTGTCTCTAATATGCATTTCTCCTACTTCATTCTCTTGCTTTGTGTGCTACATGGAGTGTGGCTATTTGAACCGGTGCACATATGTGCAAAGTTCTATGTCGAAAACAGACAGACAGACATTCTCCTTGATTATATTTGATTCTATTGATTAATCCACATTGTTTCAAAAATATCTGTAACTGATATTTCATAATGTAATTGTAAAGCCTGATGATGAGAATTTACTCAAAATACATATTTGCTTGCTTAAACAGTGTTCTAAGATTTATAATGAGCGGTTTATTTAATCGTGAATACTAGAACTTTCCAACAGGTTGCAGACTTTCATCAACAGCTGCCTTCGCTGGCCCCATACTGAAGATCAAATGGCCAGCCAGTCAGAAAGAATAAGCACCAGGAAGGTATGGCAACAAGCGAGAACCGATCGCTCAACATATATGTGGGAGAAATTGGAGATGAATTGGGCATATATTGAGAGGACCACCGAATGACATCGCACTCCAGGCCATAGCTCGAGTGAAATCATGTTAGGAAGCGACGAGTGGGTCTACCTAGAGTGACATGGAGGAGATCGTGTGAGGAAGAGATGAGACAGTTTGGTCAATCATGGACCCAACTGAGTAGAACAAATTGGAGATGTGTTGTTGAAGCCCTGTGTTCCACACGGAAAGCAAAGGAATAATCATAATAAATAATAGTAGTATTAATATCATGAAAAAAATTATATTGAGCTGGTAGCAGATATAAGTCAAAATATAAATGATTAAGATGTACAGATGTGTATTTTCAATATTTTTGAAAGTGTATATAGTTGAATTTAACATTTTGTTAATTACAAGTGACGGGCTAGTCATACATGTGTCAGTTTTGTTGACTGAAAAATAAAAATTTAAAATATGAAGCTTTTGAAAATCTATAATTACCTCATGATTATATGTAGAAGAAATTATGACGAAAACACGACATTTTTGATGAAAAATAAAAATGTTTTCGTCTAAGAGATACATTCAAATTTGTTTTTATGAGAAATATAATGCAAATAGCTTTTCAGGATTCCATCATGAGGTGAAATTGGTTAGAGAACCACTAGAAAACCAAGGAGTACTGAACTGTTGTTTAGTCCTAGTTTGAAACTCCTCTCCAATATGCAACCACCGGGGTCCGGACACAGGACCTTCTGGTTATAATGCGAACTTGTAGACCATTAGGCCATTGGGACCCGAGTGTGGTGGCCAGGGATCGAACCCTGGACCACATGAGGCGTGGCTGGCAAACAGTCTACCTCTGTGCCACCGACACACTTTCCCCTTTAATACTGTTTAAAATGAAAAACATTATTGCTTGATAAGACTGTTTTGCCTTATACTTATTTATTACAAGTTATATGTTTAACAATCTACCTCTATTTTCAGCTCACTTTCGCCTTAGTTATCTAACTTACATGTTTGCCCAAAAGTATTGATATATTTGTCTATTCATTTTTATTATTAGTAATACATAAGTTATCCTTTTTATTATCCCCCTAATCAGTTCACATGTTTTATGATGACTATATATACATATTACTTTCAAGATTTATTTTTATTTCGTGGTAAACCTTGACGCAACATCCAACCCCTGATGACGCATATAAACTGTGCTGAATTTCAAGAAAGAAATCATCACATGTGAGTTTTAGCCAGTTATCACAGAATACTAATTTATATGTGGATAATACTAATTTTAACCAGAAAAGTCAAATTCTGTGAATTTATAGAAACGCTGGTTTCCAAAAGTCTTTATACTGTTGAATTTACTATCACTCCATGATATGTTTGGTACCTTGAATTTCGCGCCTTTGTTAACCATTTATTTTATTAAATCGTCTCTAGTAATATACAAAATTTATAGAATCATTGTTGTAGTCTTCTAGGCGCAGCGTATACCTTACCTACCAGCCAGACAGTACATACTTTCGAAAGCAAATAATAATAATGATATACGGCCAGACATTATTTTCAACAAAGGCGCCCGTCAGATAATGTATTATCATAAGATAAAAGGCATTTCTATGATATCAATTATTTATGATTATCTAGGTGGTTTAAAGGAGCCAAAATATGCAGGTTTATTACAACAGATGTTACCATAATATACAGAAGACTTTAAATAAATAAAAAGACGAACATCCAAAACATAAGTAAGTTACTGATTTTCAGAAATGCTTTCTCAAGATGTTATTCCAATCATTTCACTAAGCTGTTTTAATGAAGTTATCTAATTATGATGTTTAAAGAACCTGAAAAGTCTTTAAGAATGTTGAAGGGTTAGAGGTATATTTGTACCACTCCTTCTTCTAATAAACCAACTTTGAAAGTTTTAAAACTATATGTAAAGGCAATTTCACTGCTTAGACTAGTTCTCTAGCTATTTCATACATTTTTAAGCATTTATTATTGAGTAAAATCTCAGTGAATTTCTGTATTCCCTTCAAAAACTACATTTTCATAATTCATCTTGAGAAAAACTTTCTCTTTTCTTTCTTTCTACATGACTTACCATCTTCAAATGACATTAATTTAGTTAAATATGCTGACGATCTGACTGTATTTTTGTCTGTCAAGTGTCAAAGTGACTGCTCCAAACTAAATGGCTTTTTATCAGAAATCAGCCAATGGTCCGAGGAAAACGGTCTTACCTAAAATCCCTGTAAATGTCAAACAGTCAATTTCACCTTTAGGCATAAATCTGACCTAAACAAACGAGGTGTGCAACATATATGGCAACGAAATAGAGACCATGTCGGAAATTAAATACCTAGGCGTCATTCTATCTGCTGATCGTTCCTGGTCTTCTCATATCTTGATGATTTCTAAGAAAATATTCCGTCTTACCTTCTCTATCAAGAAGTTAATACATTCTGGTATAACCCAACCCTTACTCTTATAATTCGTTAACTCTTGCATCCTACCTATTATTCTTTATTGTTCCCCAGTAGTTTTTCCCGGGCTACTGAAGAAAGACTATAACATATTACGCAGGGTGTTAAAGGTTGTCAGCAGGGTAAGCAACGTGCCACTTAACCAGCTTGTTAATATTCTGGTCGACAGGCACATGGACTCATGTGAAAAATGGACCAAATCCATTCTATCTAACTCACATCACCCTCTTCATTCACAACTCTCCCCTTGCATCTCATCAGGCAGGACCAGAAGCCTATATAGAAAATTATATGCTCGCACTAGCAAGTACAAAAACTCAACCATACCCTACTTAGCTCGTGTTCTGTGCGATAAACAAAGCATTAGGCTTGAAACTTATAACATTAAATAATCAGTAGAACAACTGGATCTCGTCTTTGCAACTCATATCATTTATGGAAATAACGTTTTCTTTTTTTCCTTTTCTCTTTTTTCAGTTATGTGCTGTTTTGTTTCTCTCTTCCTTATAAACTCTACTTAAAACATTCTTCTTCGTTCTTTCACACTCTGTATATCTCGACCTTTTTGTTACCTATTACGCCAGTAAATACGCTAGTATCTACTTTTCTAACACTCTCAAACATTCTGTTCACTTTTAGCTTTGCTACCGATATGCTAATATGTTGTTGTCAAAACTAACTGAGACTACACACAATCTATTTAGAATTGTATTTATAGTTAATGTACAAACTGGATGCAATACTGTAGTGAAATGCTGCGAATTCCATTCTGTATCACAAGTACTGTTTTGGAATAAAGCAAATTATTATTATTGATAAGTACTTGGACTTATGAGCCAGAGAAAAAGCGCTTCATTCTACGCGTCTGATGATGTTTTCTAGACCTGAAGACACTCGATGATAAGTTTAACTATTGCAATGAATACTTAAACCTCACCCGAAATTAGATGCCAAAACTGAAGAATCGGATCGATTTCTTAAACCATGTTTTGTGATCGAAAATCATATATATATATATACAGCACCCTACTGTTCTAAATCACCGGTCTCCATCAGCTTTTTATTATTGCCCATAATAAAATCAAAATGAATTTACACCAGATCCTTTTTTTCTTAAATGTAGGTTTGTGTGAATTAATTTACTGCTTTTACAAACAATCTTAAAATCTATTCTAATGTGGCGACTATAAGATGGAGTGGATAAAACTGGTGCATTTCATTACATGCTGCAATCTTATCGAGTGTATTAACAGCACTTAATAGGAAGAAAAGAGTTTATTTAGAGACAGTTAGCATCCTAAAATTATTACATCTCTATTTTCAGATCTTAATTTTTTGGGAAACACCCCGATGAATACAATTCCCTTTCCTCTCACATACAGTTATTAGTGTTATCAATACTTTGGTCCAATCAGTTGATGGAAATAAATAATTAGTAAGATCTGTTGTACAAGAGTTAGCTCTCATGGCTTAAGTGGTCTAGTGCATAACGCTTTGGCGTTTGAAACTATGGACACTGGGTTCAAGCCTCTGTGGGAACAACATCTTTCAGTGACTGGGGAATGCAGGCGCATCCAGATGGCGAGTCCCAAATAGGACAAAACGCACATCCTGGATTCCACTGCTAGTCACTATCCACCAAGTGACTTCAAGTTATATAACCAGACATCGTTGAAGCATCTGCACAAGAAGTCGAAAATGTTTACCTGAGACCGAGCACCTCGGTCCAATCAATCGACAGGAAAATCTAAAATTGAATTAAATCTCATTATTGTTTGAAATTTTCAACAAATTTCTGACTGTTGTCTTGGTAAATTCAGTTTGTTTATTACATTCTAATATTGGTAAGTATGAATACAATCATGCCTGATCAAGTGATAAAAATACGAAATAACAAAGAAAAACACGACGATATCATAAAGGCCGACCGATAAAGCGGATGATTTTATCAGAAATATTTAATGAAATAGCAAAACTGTTGGTGATTTACGAAAAGAATGACAGTTTTCATTGATAATTGCACTTTCATTTCCACACGTTAACTGTTTCACACTTAGATTCATTATCTGGTAGTTTTGATTGACTTTTAAAAATAAATGTGCAATAGGAGTTGTACTGTAACAACAGAAGACGAGAGCCAGGCAACAGATCGTTTATTAAGGAAAATCAACACATATTTATAGATTTTAATATACATTATTGTAGATTATTGTTAGTAGAAAATACAGTTTTGATTGGTTGTTTTTGTCACAGAAATTTAACCTTGCATCTCTTTGTGGCTGTGTCAGATCATCCATATGCTAACTGTACCCGCCTTCGCGAAGCCTTTGTTCTCATTTTCTCACCACCAATACTGGGGACATAAACATTGACGTCAATAACTGTCTACCAACTTTGGCTAGCAGCCAGCTCTCACCACAGTACTTTACAAAATTTATTAAGTACAAGTGTGCGTCAGTGGCACAGCGGTAGATTGCTCGTCAACCACATAGGTGGTCAGAGGTTCGATCCCCTGACGACGCATTCCTTTACCTCACTAAGCCGGTAATAAGACTGGTGAAGAGGGAAGGTTGGGCATGAAGCCAGCAACTCTATCCCGTAAAAATAAACACCACTGCTACCGAAACTTCAAGCCCTTAGTTTGAAGCGCTATGTCCCACTCGGAACGTAAGTGAATTAAAAAATTAAGTACAAATATACCAAAGCTTATTTTCATTAATAGTTTTTCTGTGTGGTTATAAAATATCCCATTTAGTAGCACGTGTCGGTGTGAGACAAAATGATTTTTGACATCTATCATTCCTAAAAACTGATGTTACTTGAAGTGTTATAACTTTATGATAAATTGGATGGACAACCTGGAAATCTATTTCCGGTATTGCGATGCCGAAAACCTTAAAGCTTTAAGTATAATTTCCTAGTTTTTGTTAGAAAAAGAAGAGAACTCATATGATGTATAACTTTACAACGTTCTTGTGAAATGAACGAGAAATCTAACAGATTTCTTAAAAACGTGTTGAGGAATACGCTTGGCCAGTGAATTTGGGTGTAAATTCCTGAACCGATTAGTGCTATGAGTTGTGTTGTGTCACAAGTCGTCAGAAGATTAAACACCATCGGTTGCCGAATACCAAGACGTCGGTTAAGTGGTATAGTATTCCCCATGACTGCTAAAAAGTGTGGATTAGATTCACTGTGGAATAGTGGGTGTCCATTGGCGAATGGTTGAAATTCAGAACAAAACAGGTACTGCCCGGTGCTAATATTCATTCTTCGATAAAATCTGTTACTATCAATTTACAAAATAACTTTCATTTGCATACTATTTAAATCCCTGATAATGAAAACTAGAGAAATAATTTAATGCCCATTAATGACCGAAAATGGGATGAATTTCACTGAAGTTCTAGTGAGAAGTCACGATCTTCGGGACTCATTAAGTTGGATATGATAATAGATACTCCCTGAAGATACTGTATGGCGGTGGCGTCAATAAATCACAGATATTCAGAAGATTGAATTAGTAGTCCACTGAGATCCTTCCGTGTGTCTGAATAGTCAGAAAGCTTGACCTACAACATGAAGGTCCTGGATTCAATCCATTCTGAGGTGCTTGCCGCTGAAGAATCTCAAACTACGACAAAACAGATTTCCAGCACTCGCTGGTTTCCAGTGGTTCTCCAACTAAAGCCGATTCGTGTTCAAACTTGAAATCATTCGAATTCCTGCTGAACAACACTTGAAAACTAGTGTCAAACATTGTAATTTTCAAGAAGTGGAGATTTACACTTACAAGGTAAACAAGCGTTTTTGAAATCGCTGTTCATAAACATAATCATTCCCATCCTTTGCGTCACCTATGTTTCATCTGCTTTGAAGTAAATAATATTGTCTTATTGGTTATCCTTTAATAACACTGCAATATCGAACACATATAATTGGTCCAAAATGATACACGTTTAAAACAAAGTAAGCCTTATACTAATAATAATGGTAACAATAGCTCTATTATGCACAATAACTTTACACAATATGCGTAATTTTCAGCGTTGCTTATGGCAAAGTATTTTCTCTTCATCAAGGAGTTTCAAGTAAAACAGGCATCTCCAGTATATCATGTGATATCGCGATGTTAGATATTTGGTGAACCAGAGACGTAACTGAGTGATAACACCAACGAGAACTAAATGAAGAAAGACGAGTCATCTCTGATTAAAATTAAGGTAGCCTTGTGATTCGAGCAGGAAACCGTCAGGGAAGAAAGAAAACTGAATCTTTCAGTAGCTTACAATCATTCAAAATTACGCAATCAATTAAAGTGTACTTATCATTCAAACAGTTTAGCGATTACAGGAAACGACAGTTTGTTCAAAAAGCATTAAAACATGTTACAGAACTGCGTTGTTAAGAACAAAACAGTAAGGAGAGCGATAAATGAATGATTTTTATTTTTTATTATAGCCTGATTCCACGCCGTATTATTGGTACAAGTATAGAATTTTCAGCATGTGATATCGGTAGCCCAAATGTGCAGGCCAATCAGCTGATATCAGGTGTGCGTCAGATGGGGATCGAACCCCAGACCATCTGCATGGTTGGCGAGAGTCCTAACCGCTGTGCCTCACAAAAGGTCTTCCGGTGTAGCAAACGACTGACACCTCCGGAGAGTGAGCAACAAGTGCCCTATCCAACCTTGTGCAGGGGAGTACTATCCATCTCTCCTTCTCTCACACACGATCAATATAATATAAATATAAATTTTAAGAATATAATAAATACTGAAATCGAAAGGACTTTGCCTTATTTGGAATTAAATCACCATCATGCAATGCATTTCTATCTAACATTCTATCATCTTTATGTAACGATGGACAACTTACATTGATTGGTTAGGCAATCAGTTATCCTGTGCACTTTTTTTCTTTCAGAATAAAATGTGATAAAAATAGATTTATGTACTATATAAGTGCACACTATGATATTCATTATTATTTTATGAATGAAATCTATCCCAGTTTTTGGATTCACATTACCTTTTAGTCAATACAAGTATATATATATCTGTAATCTAGATCAGCATTCACAGCAGTATACCAAACTGTACATAGTTAGAACAAAATAGGAATTTAAAAATATCATAATATGAATATAAAACATTACATTGGATTGCATTTTCTTTACTTAGCTGTGGTAATTTTTAAAAAAAAAACGAATTCTTTGTTTCCTGTATCAACTCAAGAAAATGTTCAGTTGTTGGTATTATATAGCTGGAGGCAATCGGAACGAAGCCTTGCTCAACCTAGATTTCTTGCTAGTTAGCATTTGTCAGCAAGGCGTATCTGCAACCTTGAAGGAATTCATATCCTTTCTGAGATTTGAACCCGCGTCACCTAGTACTGTAGTCATTGACGTTACCACTGAGCTATTCGGACTCTCAATTGACCTCCTGTAGGACTGTATTGGATACTTTTGATTGGACACTAAGACTATCAGCCATCTAATAGCAACAATTCGTGACGGCCAAACATCTAACACGATGGTCACATTGCAAAATTGACTGATAGAATTTTCGTCTTCACCAAAGAAAGGACTAGAAACAGTACACTAATTACTGACTAGTGTCCAATGAAAAATGTTCAATGGAAATTGAAAATTGTGGTCTGGAATTTTCCATTTTTCTATTTTATAAGCGTATTATAAGGTGAAAGCTTTATAAAAACGTTCTAATAGTTCATTCAACAAGTTATTAGATTCACGATGGAATCAGAAAATAAACGAAGAAGTCGTAGTATTCGATGTTTTTATCATAACAAATTCCTAGAAAGCACCACTGAGTATCTAAGTAACATTAAAATAATCTGCAGGAAACATCTATAGTAGAAGAACTTGTACACATTCAAAAGGTCGATATTGGTTAACTGATAGATGGGGTAGATAAAACTATCATCTCCTTAAAGGACAATACAAACCACAACTACTAAACTGTGTCGTGTAACTTAAAGATTTTTGAATTATTTCATCGTTCATTGCATAAGTATGTAAAAAGTTTAAGTTGGCATTTCCTTCCACAGTAAAACATGAGGACATTAGTTCCATGTGGATTGTGCATACACCCTACTGATGAGTTCGTTCAGGGCTACTTGCCTATCAGCCATCATCAACGAACATTGATACTATAAGCTGTAATAATCAGATAACACATGTAAATTTTCACATTTTCGTCTCACTACATGGGATTCTATATAAACTGATGTATAAAATGTTATACATGTTGATACCTGTTTCATGACTAATATGAGTGAACACAGATTTTAAAAACAAGAGATGTCCTTTTTATATATATAACTTCTGTTATGTTAATTTCGATTAATTTCCCTGGAGAAGTTTGGACCAGTTTGCCAAACGAAACGTTGGAATTACTCATCATAATTTTGCTTAAATTTTACAATTGTCTACTTCTCACTCGGAGCCAAATTATTTTGGAACTATTCGGTCAAATCTTGATCACAGTTCATTTGAATAACTTTGTAATTCTTATCCGTTTTTTCCTTACACTGTATACCATTGTTCTGACACTTGCATATCAGCTGTTATCTTGACCCTTATTATTCATCTTTGTTGTTGCTTCATCTCTAATTTGTGTGCTTCTGTTTCTGGTTGTGTGATGGTATGTTTTTTACAATGTGACCTTGTTAGAGTGAACTAAGTTGATTCTGACCTTGAAGTGCCTGCAGGAATGTTTGGTGCATATTTCTTTGGACAAACTTTTGATCCCACCTTTTCGAGTATATTCTTCTTGATTCTCAGGTAATTCTTACGGGCAATTTGCTGGAACAGTTTAGCTGCACAGTACTTAGTCTGCAATTGAGAAGGTATTTGATCTGTATAGCTGCCTAACGGCATTGTTTAGGCAATTTCGCCTGATGACGTGTTATTGGTTGTAAAAAAGTACCTCAAATTTGATTGCAAATAACTGTACTCCTTTTGCTTTCATTGGGGCATTTTACCACTTTCAGTAACTCAATGAAGTTCTGATCAGCTTTGCAGTAGAACGCAAAGATCGGTTTTCTGTGTTCAGATCATAACACGTTGGTTTTGATCTTCACAATAAGTTTCAGCTTTTAATCAAATAAGCAACTAATTACCATCTGTAAAAATAGATGCCAGTTGTCATTTGAATATTTTTCCTAAAAGCTTAGACTGCAATTATGGGGAGATATATGCACGAACTTAAACTAAAAAGGTTTCCAATCTATATATGCTTCATACTGCCTTTAAATTTTGCGTATGATTACTAATGCAAAAAGTAGAATGTGCTCAGAATACCTACTTTTTCTCCTGCACTGAGTATTCAAATATAAAGGTGATTGGCTTTACACTTAGGTGAACCATTTCGACAGTATAGCATTTTAATAAACTAATAACTAGAGTGCCGATTCAGAGCAAAAGAAATTCAAATAGTAATCAATATTTGCAACTAATGAGAAATGGTATACTCGGTCAGAAGCCAAGAGTCACGTTGTGGTGGTGTGATCTAGACAATGTAATCCAACGGAATATTATTCTCACAGTAGGAGTCATTGTATTCGTTGGTTAACTACTGCATTAGCAACAGAATACTATAAATATGTGAACATTCTATTTGATGTTGGAGACAAAGTACTTTCCCCCACAGTTCAGTACTGCATTGGAAACAGAATAATATATGTATTTTAACATTAAATTTCATGTCGTTTAATATAAACCAAAATCACACGCTCAATATAGACATAAATAGCTGTTTCATCACCCAAAGATATACCTTTGATTCTGTGTTTTGCCCTCTGCAGTTACAATTTTACTCAAGTAACTTAGTTTTTCCCCACTCATGTCTAGTTACATCATCATGTGTTCAGCCAAGTGTTTCATATTTCTGAATTTAATTAAATGACCTTCACCCACTACAATTTTGCATATTTGACCCAGTGACTTACATAATCTTATGGACTCTGTCTCTTAATATCGTGTTTCCGTGTTAACCCTATTCCGAGAATCTTCAGTAACATTAGTTTATATAACCATAGTAACTCGTCGTACTTTACTGACTTGACATTATGATTCCTCTGTAGACCATTATTATTCCTAATAACAACCAGCAATTAAATCTCCCTAGCAAAGTATGTTAAAATTATAATCAATCTATTACATTTCACTTATGAGGTTGAAGCTATACGGATCAGAAACTTGGCGGGTCACAAAGAATATTTCCAACAGCCTGTTGCAGACCTTTATCAACAACTATCTTCGTTCTATAGTGAAGATCAGATGGCCGGAAAGAATCACCAACAAGAAACTATTGGAACAAACAAAACAAGAACCAATCGACCAACAAATATGCAAGAGAAATTGGAGATGGATTGGACACTCGCTGAGGAGACCGCTGGGTGACATCGTGCGTCAGGCCAGTGCTCGAGTGGAACCCGAAAGGGAAGTGGCGAGTGTGACGTCCAAGGGTGACATGGAGGAGGTCGTGTGAAGAGGAATTGAAACAATATGGACTAACATGGATGCAGGTGAGAAGTACAGCACAAGACAGAAGCAAGTGGAGACGTGCAGCTGAAGCCCTATGTTCCACTAGGAACCCAAGGGAACAATAATAATAATAACAATATGAGATTGAAGGCAGTTACCAAGGCAACACCAAAATAAAATGAATTAATTTCATCCTGCATCATTTGTTATTATTACATGGTTTAAATCTATGAATATTGTTCCGTCCAGCACCGACACTGATACTATTACCACTTAAGATTGGTTATACCAACACAGTGGATTATTAATTCAACGGTTATTCAGTTCACTTACTAAAAACTTCCATACTAAACCTTCCGAAAGTTGCTAATGGCTTTGGCAGAATTATGCCTTGATTGTTGTAAAATTTCAGTTGCATCTTCTTCTAAAAGAAGACTCATCAAATTACTTTACAGTCACCTACTATTTTAAAAATAAGTATGGTGTTTCATAGAGTCAAAAGATCAAAGCCTTAAGAGATTCAAGTGTTAAAGATAGTTAAAGCAAAACATTTTCTGTTCAATAAACGCGTTTAGTTAGCAGTACATTCATAAATATATAACAACAAGCCAAAGCATTTCCAGCCAGCAGTCATAACATATTGAGTAACGAAATTATTCTGCATACTGCATGAAAAGCAATTAGAGTATAAAATCAATAGATGGTCATGAGGATAAAAATAATTTCGGTAGCCATCATATCCATGACAAAGACAAACACGAGTCAATTTTCTTGATACAACAACGAGTTGAGGATTTGAACTGAATTTCTTATATTAGGCTCGTCAGGTTTTGAAGAGAGGTCACAAGATCTAGGTCCAAGTATTCTTTAAAATTTTTATTTTTAATTATAGCTTGATTCCACACCGTATTATTGGTACAAGTACAGCATGTGATATCAGTAGCCCAAATTTTGCAGGCCGATCAATTGATATCAGGTGTGCGTCGGCAGGGGATCGAACCCCAGACTATGTGCATGTTTGGCGAGAGTCCTGACCGCAGTTCCACCGACGCATTACATTTGAGGGTAGTAAGACATCTGAATAATTGGACTTATATTCTATAAAAGCCTCTTCTTGAAACTGATTTTTATTGATAAATTATAAACCTAATAAACATCACTTTATTCCAACAGGATTTCCTAAATTTAAATTTTTAGATTACAAAGCAAGTTCTTATCTAATCAGAGTTTATTCTGATAAGCATCATATTATAATAGTGTACAAATTCACCTAAAGAGTTATGGCAGAATTCATCTTACAGTAAGGACAGCATATCTGTCTTAGTAGCATCACCATCAGGATGATATATACATATATATATACATCAGTGAAGATTTGGTCACAAACCAACTTCATTTAGAGATCACTGCAAACTAGGGAGCACTAGACAAATGTTTCGTTCCGGTCTAGAATTCTTCAGTAGTGCACACACACGCTCCTACAGGGGATAGAACTCAGGGTCTTCAGGCTACGAAACCAGGTCAGCTGACCATTCACCCATATAGGGCAAAACTCAGAGACCTGTGAACTCTGCATCCAAGTCCCTACAAATGAAATGCATAATCTAAATATCAATCTCTGGCTCATTGATGACTAATAAATGGATGTCCTGAAACCATACTGAGAAGATGTGGCCATTGATGTCCACCAAAGCGGATGCTGACCGAAGAAATCGGTTCAGAGTAGCCCTATATCATGGAGTGACAAACTTAGAATTCACACACCAGCATAAGTGACTGAATGGCCAACTGGCTTGGTATCGCAGTTTTAACCTCCAGGGTTCCATCGCTTACGGGGTCGTAGTTATACACTACTGAACAGTTTCAAACTAAAACGAAACAGCTTTCCAGCAGTCCCCAGTATTCAGTGATCTGTCAAAATGATGTTAGTTCGTGAAAAAATCTATCTTGAGATCAATCTTAAGTTCTACAAAACCCCATTATACATATACAAATATATAATTGAATACATTATCTAAATTTCCAAGACTTCTTCAGCCCGATTAAACGCATATGTAGCTGCATTTCTGTGATTCGAAAGCGAAACTCGGAATTAGGTTTCAAAATATTTCTCAGGTTAAAATAAAGAAACTTTGGAAATTTATGCAAATATCCACAACCAGGTAGGTATCTATTAGCCTACTTATAGACATCCTTGATTTAACTTCTGATTCTGTAACAAATATTCAATTCCCTAGAAATTAAAAAAAAGCATTTAATGCTTTCCTAATGAACGGTTGTATAGACTTAAGTTTATTCAAATCAGCTCCCTTGACTTAATGTATAGAGTCAATCAACAGTGATACAGTAATTGTTTAACATAAGCACTAGTCTCATGTGTTCAAGATTCAAGGAAAAATACGTTTACCAAAACTATCAGAAATTTTTTCACAAAGATTGATGTAATTCTGTGTACAAATGTACCGAGTAATTGATTTCCAACAATTGTTTCATTTTTTTTAAACATTTTTGTAGGACAAGAATAAAATCACCCACTGTGAGATGAACTGAATTCATTTTATTTTATCTGTTCCCAGCTTTTACATTCCCACTTGATTCCAAATTTGGGTGTGTTTTTACTAGTTCAAGATATCATTATCATTTGAAAGTAATTCGATATTATAAAATCAATCAAAAAAATAATAATAATACAAAATTCTATTTCCTCAAAACGGTCTTGAAGTGTGGTTAAAGTTCAGGGTTGTAAGGCACATATCTGACAAGTTATCATATCGCCCAAGTGACAACGTTACCGCTGATCTTCCCATATTAGTGTTTAGATTTGAAAAGACTTATTCACTACTGATTTTATCGTTAAAAGGTATTATTATCCTTCAAGGTACCGACTGGAAAATAATAATAATAATCTACTTTATTCCAAAAGAGCAGTACTTATAATACAGAATGGAATTGTCAGCATTTGTCACAATATTGCATCTGATTTACTTAAAATATAAATAAAATTAAAACAAAATTAACCAGAGGAATTTGTCCACATTTACGATATAAAGTCAAAAATACTCGAAGTACGAATTGGGAATAATAAATATTATAATAATAATAACAAGAGTGAGTTTGTTTCAAACAGTATTGTCGATTCAGTTTGAAAATTTCAGCATTTTGTAGATTATTGAACCCATTGTTCTCTTGATATAGTATGGTGAGGAGATATGCAAAATTAACAGTTATAACACACCTTAAATGATGTTCACACTTATGAAAAAATAAACAAATAAAAACAAAAACTTGAGAGGATTATAAATATAAGAAGAACAATAACAATAAAGGTTGATGTTGTAAGGGCGGAGGAAATGGTTTATTTAGTAGTGGAAAGAAGGTTACTTAGTTCATGCTTGACACTATTTTCATCACATAAAATATGTGCTAAATATGGTATAGTGGAATTTTTCTACTTAGACGTGCGTGCATAAATTCTTCGGAAAAGACTTCTTGTTATATCTGAGGAGACAGAAAGTTAGAGCTGCGGGTAGAGTGGGTGCTCAGAGTCTGACAAAATTCCTTTAGCAAATTTGTTGCATGACATCAAGTGACTATCAGTGACAATGTCAACGATATGGCCTAACTGGATATCACTCGTCCTACTGACAGTCTTCAGAGTTCTACGAAGTATGACATATTCCTTTTTAAGCAATCCACAAAAGAATAAGGGTGAACAGTAAAGAAGAATAGGTAAAATACACGAGTTGACAAACTGTAAGAGGAGGGGTTCAGTTATGCCTGAGTGCCTTAACTTCTTAATGTAAAAAGTCAGGCGAAATATTCTTTTAGAAATCACTAAGACATGAGAAGACCAGGATAGGGCTTCAACAGCACACCTTTATTTCATCCTCCTCTCTGCAGTCCTTTTTGGCTGATTCCACGACTGCGCATGAGCTCTCATCCCACACAGGTTACCCTCGAATACCTAACTTGTCGTTTGTCATTTGGGCTCCACCCGAGTGGTGGCCTTGCGTGTGATGTCACCCAACCGTTTCCTCACTGTGTGTCCAATCCATCTCCATTTTCTTCGGCAAATTTATTGAGCAATAGGCTCTTAACTGCGTCATTCTCAGAGTTCTTTGTTACTGATACTTTCTGGCAAACCACCTGATCTTCATTATCGAGCCAGAGAACGTAGCTGTTAATAAAACTCTGAAGTAACCTGTTGAAAACGCCAAATTCCTGAACCATGTCGAAGAATCGACTTCACATTAGTGTTGAAAATCCGAATCATTCTCTTAATGCTGTGTGCAGCAGATTTCCACACTGATTTCAAAGTTGTTTCTTTCTTTCATGCCTTTGATATCCTCTTTCGTGTCGCCTGTAATTTACACAATGTTGTTTAGATAAATTGAGGAAGCGACTTCCTTCAAATTTCTCTTGTTAATGATGATTGGTGCCTGCAGTTGTTGGTCAAGTAGCTTTTATCATTCGAACCCATATATCAAATTACTTGCATTTGATGATGATAAATTAAACTACAGAGAATTATCCTCACATCTACTATTCAGTAAGATTTTAAATATCTAAGCAATAGAAGTTACAGTGAGTTGGAATAATTTGAGCGTCAAGTGAGACTCAGTCATTATAGATGATTTTAATAATATGGAATGCTATTAATCGGAGACTCGATTGAAACAAAACACATAAAAAAATTTTCAAGTATTGGTTTGTAGGGATTTGGTTGATTGGTTACAGGATTTCTTCATGAGCTGACATTGGTTAGAGAACCACTGGAAAACCTAGGAGTACTGGACAGCTGTTTCGTCCCAGTTTTGGGACTCTTCATCAGTATGCACCCACCAGAGTCTGAACCCAGGACCTCCTGGTTACAAGGCGAGCTCGTATACCATTAAGCCGCTGGGACCCGATCCAACGGCCCATGAAGGTCCTCGGTTCGAACTTTGGTGAGTGCTTATTGATGAAGAGTCCCAAAACTAGGACGAAACAGCCATCCAGTACTCCCAGGTTTTCCAATGGTTCTTTAACCAATGTCAGCGCTGGATAATCATCATGATTATCACTTAGGAATTTATGTGCTTCCCATACAATAAGCAACACGCACATATACAGGCAGATATACACACATAAACGTAATCTTAATATCAATCATCAATTCACTGATTGCTACTGTATGAAATTCCTGAAGTTGCAGTGGGAAGTCTTGAACACTTTATTCCTTTTTGTTCCCAGTGGAACATAAGGCTTCAAAATAGAGGCTTGAAGTTTTGAGTAGCAGTGGGGTTTATTTTTACGGGATAGGGTTGCTAGTGTCATGCTCAACCTTCCCTCTTTACCAGTTTTATTACTGGCTTAGTGAGATAAAGGAGTGCGTCGGCCGGGGATCAAACCTCAAGCCACATGCGTGGTTAGTGAGCATTCTACCGCTGTGCCATCAACGCTCTTGACCACTGGGGTTCACCATATCAAGTTGAAGTAGGTGCTCATCGAAGGTATTGGTAACAGCAGCGCATTATTAGCAGTTCACAAAGTTAGAATTTAGAAGTTATTGGATGTCAGACCAAATGACTGAATGATCAACGAGCTTGGCTGCGTAAACTGTAGGTCCCGAATTCGATTCCTGGTGTGGCTGCGGATATTCACTGCTGAATAGTCCAGAAATAGGACGAAACGGCAGTTTATCGGTCCTTGGTTTTCAATAATCTCTTCGAATGGTGTTAGTTTGTGGTGAAAGTCTAACAACTGAGACATATAACTATATAAAAAATGACAATATCATAACAAATATATGATGACCGATTACATATATTCAATCAGTGCAAATATATGCCACCGAATGACCTTCAAACAAGTTTTTTATGATTTGGTCACGGATTGGCACTGGTATACCATGTCAGACTTGAGGACAATTGCACGACGATGACATTGCCTGGAGGTGGCGCTTACCCCACAACCTGATAGAAGTTAGGATTCACAGGCCACTGGATTCCATACTATTAGCCCAATAGTCAACAATCTGGCCTTTTAACTTAAAGATTCTGAGTCAATATCCGGTCATGGGTGCTTTCTACTGAACAGCCCCCAAACTAGGACAAAATAACTGTCCAGTACTCCTTGGCTTTCCATTGGTTCTCCAACTGATATCTACTCGTGATCAAACTAGAAGTTCACTTTAGTTTTTGTACACTTTGACCATATATTTTGATGGTTAATAAAATCCGAGTAATTCCATTAAAGAAGCTGCGGCGTGCACAGTGAAACGTCCAGAGAAAGCTTGTATGTATTTTTTAAACATGCAAGGATTATTTTACGAAACTGTATATTGATTCTTATTAAGTATGGAAAAACAGGTATGCATTGGTGGCATAGTGGTTAGAACTCTCACCGACCATGCACAAGGTCCGGGATTCGATGCCCTGCCGACGCACACCTGATATCAACTGGTTGGCTTGCAAAATTTAGGCTACCAATATCACATGCTGAAAACTCCATACTTGTACCAAAAATACGGTGTGGAATCAAGCCGTTTCTCTAGGAACTTGATTTTTCAGGCTCGAGAATATCTCCCAGTATGGATAAGTAAAGGTGCAGTGAAAACCATTAACAGTTCGATATTGGACCATCTGGTGCAAAGCAGCCAAAAAGCCAGCGTTGAAGAATCCTTCTCTATCATCTACCGGGTACCTAATAAATTGCCAGATCATCGAAGCATCGCATGCTCCAAACAGCAGAGGCTATTGCGATTCGCCTCAAACAACCAGTGGTCTGTGTTCAAAAGAAGCAAGTCCAGCCCCTACTACTGCCCTAACCTTCAGTAGAGACTATATACTCATGAATTTGTACTATTATCTTTCATAATTCTTCTGAAATTCAGCTTATTTTATGTTGATGCTACTGAACTTTAATCCATTGATATTATTATTGATTCGATGTTATTTAAACAACATTAATGTTGTTCATAACAGAAATTCATTCATTTACTATAATATATATAATTGTAGAGCCTGATAGTGAAGTTATCGAAAAGAGTACTCTTTGTTCAGTATCCATTCTTTTGAAAATAAAAATATTCCGTAATCTGACAAGCAGAGTTTATTTATACTGCTACTTGACAAAAGACTAAAACAGAGTATAGACGTTTAGTTGTCCGGGTAGTGGAAGATTAATCACTCTACCTTTCTGCATTCAGATAATAGGCTGCAACCTTTTGATAGCAATGACTTCTTCAAAACGAAATACCCAGGGTTTTCTCTGTATAGTGATTATTTTTCAGGCTTCAATGATATTGACTGAATGCCCCGTGTCAATCTGGAGCTTCGTCACTGCACTAACTAACAATTTCTTATTTTGCATGTGAAGATTTTTCGGAATATGCTTAGAAAATCTACTAGAAGCTCTCCCCTAATCCTTCGTATACACTTGCCACCTCAAGTACATGTGAATCGATAAAAACAGTTGGAGTTGACTTGAGCAAGTCACGTATCTATTTTGGACTGTATTAGTGATCATTTCGTGATATAAAGGGGAATCTATCATGTTTTAGGCTGTTAAAAGGCTGATAAAAAGCTGTGAAATGGAAAAAATGTGAACACTGTTTATCTTGCAAATATGTTTATTTTCCCCTTTTCAAGCTAAAATATCTATTATTTAACTATTTTTTTATTCCTTCACGTTCCCAGTGGAACATAGGGCTTCAAGCTAGTGGCTTGAAGTTTCTGTAGCAGTGATGATTACTTTTACAGGATGGGGTTGCTAGCCTCATGTCCAACCTTTCCTCTTCACCAGCTTTAATACTGGCTTAGTGAGGTAAAGGAGTGCACCGGCCGAGGATCGAACCCCGGACCATGTGCATGGTCGGCGAGCGTCCTAACCGCTATGCCACCGACGCACCATTGTTTAACTATAATCTACAGTAATATGTTCAGCATATTTCAAGGCTTTTTGAAGAAAGGCCTTGTTTTGTTTGTTACACGAAACTTTATTGCAACCATTCAACGTATGAGGACAGATGTTGACATGGAAATGCTTACACAATAGGTAGGGGGAAATGTGGGATATAGTAGACTGTATATGTGTATGACTTGTTGCAATACTCTAATATCATGTATGGAGTAAAAAACTATCTTTTAGTATTGATCAAACTAATGTATATGCAGATGAATGTAGCCGACAAAATTACCAGATTCAGAATTCGTTTACATCAAAATGCTTTTAATTGTTAAACCAATAGAAGGCAATAAACATACTATCTTGAAAAGATAAAAAAGATACATTATACTTCACAACTGTTACAACAATGGTGACCCTGTACTTTGTAAAACAGTATACATCACATGTCAATGTTTGACTGCATTATTGTTCACTCTATCTATGTAGTTGTTTGTTTTTAGTTCTAAAAGATTTTAGCACATATACTAAATGAACAAGCATTGCTACTTGTTGACATGGTTTTGGTTGCATGTTTAGCCTTCAGCACATGTAAGTTATTTAAAACTTTATTCTCAGAGCAAATTAAAAAGGCTTACGTATAACATAATGAAGTTACAAGTTAGATTTCAACGCGAAAAGGCAACGGTTAAAGGATGCCTGAAAAGTAGTAACTACTTGACTGCCGTTTCATTCTAGTTTGAGGCTCCTAATCAGCCTACATATTAAGTGACGCTTTCATCTACTAAACTTAAGGTTCTGACTTTATTCTACAGTGAGGTAACATAGGTGCATTATTGAAGAGTCCAAAAATAGGACGAAATGGCTTTCCTGTAATCCATGTTTTTCAATAATCCTTTAACTGATGTTTGTTGGTGGTGAAATCCCAACTGGATTGAATCAAATCACTAAGAAATAAAACTTAAAAATACTCAAGTTTGGTTTTCTTTGGATTGTTCATCATTTAAACCGTATCTATAACTTCACGTCCGTGCATTTATCTAGTTCTTAAAACTGATTGATGGACAAAAACCAGATTTAGCCTGTCAGATAGTAGTTAACGTGCTTCTCACTTCCACTTCCTTCGAAATTAACTTTATGCAGTTTAAGGTTTCTGTCTTCTGTAACTAATTTTGTTTTTACTCAGCTTCGACATTTTCAGCATTACCTGAAAATATTTCTGGTGCTTTTACACTTTTTATGATGCTCTGCTTGCATTTCTTCTTATTGTACAATTCTAAAATCCAAACAGGAATTTTAGACTATATCAAAAGGTGTTAAAAAATAAACCCCATGTTTAGATGGTTTCATGAAAAAAATATATACCACGAGTTGAAGATTGAGTGGCAGATGAATGAAAATTAAATCAGCAGAATGAATGCATGAAAGCAGGTGAAGAAATATTTATAATCCATCAGTTAATACTAGAGATTATCAAATTTATTCTAACCTCATTTTCGGATACAGACTTATTATAATAACTCGAATAAAAATCCATCATTCATCTGATAATCAACTTTCTGAAAACAATATACATTCATAGAATCCAGTCTATAACCATATATAAGTAACTCTAGAAACGTTTTGTAAATACTACTAGTTATTTCATACATTTATTCCCCTTAATGAATTTGAACAAAGCAAGAACTACAGTTTTAGCAGAATAAAATGGTACCATCTTTTATTTCGTTGCCTTCTCGTCAGCTGCTTACAGGCCAAAGGTATTATTAAATATATCTACGAAAGCAATTTTAACATACTTGCACAGAGTTCATTTTAAACAAAAATCAATCGATCAGCATATGCATTAATCGTTTCGCAGTCCACTTTATTACAAATCAGCAAATTTGATAGACAACAATCAACATAAACAGGAGGAATCTGAAAGAAGCAACCTCATTCATCTACCTACCTACCTACCTACCTAAGAAGCATCGTTTCAACTACAGGCGGATGGAACTGATGACGATATCAAAGCAGCGAGGATTGGGAAAGTAAGGCAAGCTTTCATTTCTCTCAAGTCTGTGTGGAGGTCAACAGCACTCAGCATGAAAATGAAAATAAGATCCGGATTTTCAACTTCAATTTGAAGTCAGTTTTACTTACTATACAGATCAGAGACTTGCTCTGCGCATCACGAAGGCCACTTTGAACTAACTACAGACCTTCATCAACAACTGTCTTCGCTCAATACTACTCGAGATCGGATAGCTGATCAGAAAAGATCAGCAACAGTTAGGGATCTCTGGGAGCTAACCAACCCAGCAGGAACCAATTGTGCAACAAATGTGCTGGAGGAAACGGAGGTAGATTGGTCATACTCTGAGAAAGTGAGTGACATTACATGCTAGGCCATCGTTCGAGTGGAACCCGAATGGGAAATGGCGAGTTGGTCGTCAGTGTGAGGGTGACATGGAGGAGGAGGTCATGTGAAGAGGAAATGAAAGCTTGTGAGCAGACATGAAGCCAGGTGAAAACGTTGTCGGAGAACCGAACGTAATGGAGACGTGCCGCTGAAGCTCTATTTTCTTCCAGGAACTAAAGGAAACAATAATAATATAATAATAAATTTGAATGAAATATCACCTTCCTCCAGTTAAATATACTTTGAAAACGAGCCAATAAATAAGGTGTATGGAGTATGTCATGAAAATTTAAACCCATACTGATTGTTTTACCCGTCAATGATTTAGTAGTAAAACTTCTGAATATTATTTATAAAGGATATTTGTAGTGAATGACAAGCTACTGATTTTATACATTTGTTTGTTCTACAATGCTGACAGTATATTTTGTTATAATAAAGAGTGCTATTTCAGTATAACAGGTGACATACAATGTATGTAAGAAACAAGATGTAAATTTTCAACATTATTGCCAATTATTACTTCTAGATGTTTCAGAGACTTGGCGTGCACCACAGTGAAAGCATATCCTACAGGTTACAGACTTTGAACATCACCTAGTTTCGCTTGAAACTGAAGATAAAATGACTGACCCGAAAGGATATGCACCAAGGAACTCTGAAATGTAGCTTACAAGCCAACAACCTATTACCGAACATATATGCAGAATGGAATGGAGATACAATGATAACTTGCTGAGAGCATTCTCAGATAACAACACAGGCTTGGCCTACAAAAAGAACCCAAATGAGACGCGACAAGCTAGGCGTGGGCTTGAATGACACGGAAAATATCATATGAAGATGAATTTAAAGATGGTGGGGAGTTGTTAAGCTACCTGACATTTAACTATGATCATAATCTATGTGCATTAATCAATTCAACTGCACCTGCGGTGACAGTTATATTGGGTGTACTACTTGACAACTTAGCCAACGTGTAAGTGAACATCTCCCATCGTGGTTTGGCAAAGGACAGACAAAAACAATCCGTAGCTCAATTTTGTCACACTTAATTGATAGTGGTCATGTAATCGAGAAGACGAGAGCCTTCAAAGTAATTCATTGTATCCCACCGAATCTTTCCAATAGACTTCGTATTTGTTTACTGCACACAGCTGAGGCGAAAGGCATTCGAACTATTAAACCTAAACTATGCATTCAAAAAAGTTCGTACAGCCATTATCCCTCCCTTGGCCTATTAAGACATAACCAACTGATGACTTCTACACCACCCTTTGTTTATATTTTCAACCCCTTTCTTATCATCCCTTAATCTTATCTTCATTATAAACGTGTTTCATTTACTTCCCTTACAATCTTGCCTTAATTAATCGGTTAATTTGTTTTTACTAGCCTTTATCGACTACTTCCACCTGAAGAGTTGTTTGTTTAATCATACTGGGTTTTCATTATTCATATTATCACAGATTGCCTCACTTTTTCATCCTTATTATTGATAAGACCATTTTTATTATTATTACTATTGTTATTATTATTGTTATCATTACTACTATTATGATTAATTGCACAATTTATATTCACCATCGTATTATCCTATAGACAAAACACCACGATTGTTTTATATTTGAGTTTTTATTTGTAAAGTTATATATATTAGAGTTAAGCCTGATGAGATCTAATTGAAAATAATATTGGTCGCTTAAATGTGCTGTTCTAAATTTAATGTATGTAATGTACTATATTCTTTAACTAAGTAGAACTGAAGAAACAAACCACTAAATAGTTAGGAGACTGTTACATATCCTCTCAATTGTATGAGCGAAAAAACAAAGCAATTAGTCTAATAATGAACTCTTGGTGAAATCAGAAGACCCTTTTTCAACTACAGCTCTCCACATTCATTTCATTCCCCTAAATTTTTTGTCGGATAATGATCAAAGGATATCAAGCTGTTAGGGAGAATACTGTGTACGTCCTCATCAGAATAAACAATTTGGGAGGGCTATACCAACTGATAACTTTTAGCTTCTTAGAAATTAAAAAAATGCACATGAATTCCCTCTTCCCTAAAACTTATCTACATTAAAAGTTGCTTCCAGAATATTAAAGGTTCCGGTGTTTCTTACATTAGTATCTAACAAATTTTTACTTAACAGAAGGAACAGCTGTTCATCAGTTTACCGACTTAAGGAACTACATTTAAAAAAAAATAAAAACCTACCTATAAACTATCGGGTTTTAAAGGCCTAAGAGTCTCATTTTACTACGTTTCATCTTTTTTTCCACTTTTACCTGTAGATAAACCTCCTCTTCCGAAGGGAAAATGCAAGAAGCACTTTTTATGTAAGCATACACAAAAATTTGTTTTCTAAAGCTTCGATATGCATTTCTCAATTAAATGACTTCAAACTTAGAAAGTATTTTCTTCACCAATAAACCAAAAGGGCATTAGTCTACAGGTTTCTTGAACATGCTCAGAAATAAATGTAAGTTATCCAAATATTTGATGCACTACATAATTGTGGTATAGCAAACCAGATATCTGTTTCAGAGCGTAAACGGGGGAAAAAGATCAGCTTAGACATTGGGAAACATTTTAAGTACCACTGACCTGATTAGTTTATTTATTTTCAAGTGTTAGTTTGTAGGGATTTGACTAGTCTCATGTTCGACAGCTAACTGATACCAGTTTGGTAGCCACTGGAAACCCTGTAGTACTGAAAAGTCGCTTCATCCTAGTTCGGGACTCTTCAGCATTACGTGCACATTATCTTACTGTTGATTGAACGCAGGACCTTGAAGTTATTAGGCGAGCTGGTTGACATTTCAGCCAGTGGGACGAGATCCAACGGCCTACAAGTTCTAACTTCTGTTTATTTGTGTCAACAAGCTAGAAGTATTACGTCTATAGATTTAAAAAGATTTAATCGTTTTATGAGTAATATGATTTCGGTACTATTCAACATCATCGGTGAGTGAAAAACGTCATACCTGAAAGTGACAGACGAAACTGGTAGACGAAATATGTTAGAATCTCATGATACCCATCTCCAATGTGGTCAGTGTTAAGGAATGAACAAATATTTCCTTTTTACTCTTCCAGAAGTTCAATAAATTTTGTTTTTAGTTCATCAGAAATGATCACTGTAGGCTTTATACGTCTAAGGTGTTGTTTGTAGCATAATAATACGCTGAGAAACATATAAAGAACCCTACCTATGAACTAGTTATTAACTTGACAGCTATTTCGTCCTAGTCTGGGACTCTTCAGAAATGCTCACCCTCTGGAATTCGAACCCAGGACCTTCAGGTTACGAAGCGTGCTCGTTGACCTTTCAGACACTGAGACTCGAATGGCCCATGAACGAAAATTTCTACCACTTCGTGATTTTAGCACGACCAGTAGACAATGTCACTGGTGAGTATTTTTCCTCACACCCGACCTGGTGGATCTCATTGGTCATGACTTCTCACTGGAACTACAGACAACTTCGTCCTTTGGCCAGTCATCTGCAAGTATCAGAATAATTTTCAAGAGTAGTTTTGTAGGGATCTGATCTGTTCCAGGCATTATTCGCAACTCTTAGTTAAGTGAAAGAAGTATGCTGGAAATTCAGCGTTTCTGAATTCCTGTGGGATACCTAACAAAAGGAATCGCGGTTCTGAAACTGCTTTTATGACTTCGCTTTTTAATTTTCACATCCGCAAGTATTTCCAAATCTATTATAAGGTAGCCTTAGCAAGCCATAAGTATCCAGTCCTTCAAAGAATTAATTCTATCGCCTGAAAATGACTGACAGGAGTCAGCTGTTGAATAAAACAAACAAAGAATATGAAACTAGTACAAAATTATAGTTGAATTAAAAAGTCTAGAAATAAATTTTGCCATATTTAATCAGTTTTACTATTTTTTTTACAACAACAAAAAAACCTGTTTGAATTCGTTTATCCTAATTGACATTAATTGAAAAAGTATGTCTTATATAGATAGGCGCATTAAACAGACAGACAGAGCGCATTTATGTTAAATAAACGGAACAACAAATGCAATTACTACAAGCAGAGGACATTTGTTCTGCCTAGTTATGCACTTAAAGTAACAGCTGCATGCAAGAACAAGACTTACTGCGCAATTGTGAATGCAAACTACTGTCGTTCAAACACAATTGCGCAGTGTGTAATGGAAAATCCCTCTTGAACGAACTTATCACAGTAGTTATACTTATTTGCATGTTTCAACTAACATTTTAATTTTCAAGTATTGGTATTGTAGGGATTTTGTTTGATTGGTTGGAGGATTTCATTATGAGCTAAAATCAGTTAGACAACCATTGGAAAACCCACCTGGGAGTACTGGACAGCTGTTTCGTTCTAGTTTGAGACTCTTCAGAAGTACGCACCCTCCACCACGGTTCGAACCCACGGCCCTCTAGTTACAAAGCGAACTCGTGGACCATTGAGCCACTGAGACCCAGGCAGTTACCTGAGGTCCTAGTGGGAAGCCGTGACCAGTAGGGTACAGCAGGTTGAAGGTGAGGCAGTAACTCATCGAAGAAGACATTGCGAAGTGGTCGCACTACGTCATGAATTGGCAGAAGTTAGAATTCATGGGCTGGCCACTGGATTGGCGTCCTAGTGCTTAATGGTCTACGAGCTCGCCTTGTAGCCAGAAGGTGCCAGGTTTGAACCCTGGCGGCGGGTGCGTACTGATGAAGGGTTAGTCCCAAACTAGGATGAAACAGCTGTCCAGTACTCCCAGGTAGTTTTCCAGTGGTTGTCTAATTGATGTCAGCTCATAATGAAATCCTCTACGTTTTTAATTATTATTCTTTTTTCCCCTAAACTGTATACCATTGTTCTGAAATTTGCATGTCAATTGTTGACTTGATACTTATTATTTGCCTTTGCCCCTCTATGATCTCTAATTTCAATGTGATATACTGATAATGTGTTGTTTTACGACGTCATTTTGTTTGTCCACAACACATCAATTTTGGTCGTTGCACAGTAGATGAAGATGATTTTGAAATCTCTAAACAACTGAAACACCTTTGAAAAAGATTTAAAAAGTAGTCATAAAATTAAGTAAATATTTTTTTTTAAATATATTTTGATTCCACCCAGTATTTTGGTAAAACAATGGAATTCTCAGCATGTGATACTGGTAGCCCAAATTTAGTAGGCCGACCATTGGCATCATGTGTACATCGGCCGGGTTTTTGAACCCCGGGCCATGTACATGGTCGGCGAGTGTCCTAACCACTACCAACACGCATTAAAATACTCTGTCCAAAGACAGACCTGGAAAAAATGAGATAAGACTCATTGTACGGTGCCTCCTCATGGAAATCTTTAGTAAAAGGAGAAAGATTTATCCACAAATGATGAGACACCAGAGGTATTTACGAGCTGAATGTCGCGTAAGGATTATATTAATTCCTGCCCTCCTTCCCCTGGCAGTGTTACGCTGATGACATTTAAATATGAATGCTACCGTTTCTGAAGAAAACAGTAGATGACTTTAGAATCTACGACTTTTGGATTTAGGTTAACATTTTTTTAATTATGTGGAGTTTTAAATTACTAAAACTACCTTACAAAAATAATGCTATCCTGACACCGTAAATATGGCTGAATAGAGTATTTCGTTTAGAATAATAATAATAATTTACTTTATTCCAAAAACAGTACTTATAATACAGAATGGAATTCTCAGCATTTGTCACAATATTGCATCTGATTTACTCAAAATATAAATAAAATTAAAACTAAATTAACCGGAGGTATTTATCCACATTTACGACATAATTATTAGATATAATAATAATAATAAATAATAATAACAGTGAGTTTGTTTCAAACGGTATTGTCGATTCAGTTTGGGAACTTTAGCATGTTATAGATTATTGGGTCTAATGTTCTGTTGATATAGTATAGTGAGGGGAAATACAAAATTAACAGTTATAATACAGCTTAAAATTATGTCCACACTTATGAAAAAAATAAACAAAACGAAAAATTGAGAGGATTATAAATATAAGAAATACAATAACAATAAAGAATGATGCTTTAAGGGTAAAGGAAATGGTTTAGTAGTGCAAAGAAGGTTACTTAGTTCATGTCTGACACTATTTTCATCACATAAAGTACTTGCTAAATATGTTATAGTGGAATTTTTATACTTAGATGTACGTGCATAAAGTCTTCTGAAAAGACTTCTTGTTTTACCTGAGGAGACACAAGGTTGAAGCTGCTGGTAGAGTGGGTGCTCAGAGTCTGACAAACTTCCTGTAGCAAATTTGTTGCATGACATCAAGTTCCTATCAGTGACAATGTCAACGATATGGCCCAATTGGATACCACTCGTCCTACTGACAGTCTTCAGAGTTCTACGAAGTATGACATAGTCCT
>OX235272.1:54403754-54686458 GCA_944472155.2 Trichobilharzia szidati
CACAGAAGTGTAAGAGTTGGACTTAGGGTTTGCTTCTAACTGACAACAACACTCTTACAAAACTCCTTCACCGTTTATAACCTTAATTAGTACTCTGCCTACGTGCAAGTACTAAAGAAACGGAATTGAAGTTAGGAGACTCAAAATGCCAAGTTTAACCGGACCGGAATTATATTTACACAACGAGATATGCAATTTGATAAGGAATAAAAAATACACACTTATCTGGATGTGAGACGGCTGTCGGCTCGTAGAGTGTACTAGGTGAAAGTACAGCGAGAGAGCGAGACAGTAACCGTACAGGAGGAACCGGAGTACAAAGCGGAAGTGGAAGTGAAGTTCAACATGTCAGGTTGCATTCATTCAAACAAAAGTTCAAAGGTACAATGTACACTACAGGTTATCCCCCCCTTAGAAGGTTGGTGGGATAACAGCAAGCTTCGATATATAAAAGTAACAAGGTGGCGTACAATCACGGTGAATGAACAAGAAAATGTGAAGATAGTAATAAAATAGCTGTTTTTCTTCTTTTTTTAAAAAAAATATATATATTGAGAAAGGAAAGAATGAAGGAAAAAAAATTAAGGCAATTTATGAGCACTATGTACATGATCGCTGGAGTAAGATGGAATATAAGAAGGAATAACGCTGGTGCCTTGGTGCGATTTTTTTTTAAATTTTTTTTTGAACATCGTTTATTTATACGTATCTTTTTATTTTTTTGTTTTTATTTTATTTATTTATTTAGTTTTTTTTTGTTGACGACTCACTAATACGAGCTGGGTTATGTGGAGGTGTGATGGTTTACCTCCGTTACCCACGTTGTTATAACTGGAAGGTGACTCATTAAGTCTAAGTTTCCTCTTAGACTAATGCTCCATCCTTCCTCATCAACTAAAACTAGTAGTAACACCAAAGGCAATCAATATACCAGCGTATTAGGAGGAATAAAGTAAAAGCAACAGAAAAGAATAGAAGAAGAGGTTAAGATTTAAAAATCAGCATAGGGTGTTAACAAAAAAAATTAAGCGGAATAAATGCGAAGGAACTAGTGTAACATGGAAACGGTACGCCAAATTGAAATAAAACAAGGGAAATTGCTAACACTGTGGAAACTTATGCAAGGTACAGAGAAGAGTGTGTACAACCAATAGCTATGAATAAGTATAATCACCATTTGTTAAAAAAAATGTAGCGAGCTGCATAATTAAAGTGATGCAAAGTAATTACAAGTATGGGTCACAAAATAAATAAGTTTCGTCATGACATAACTCGAGTGAAAATAGTAAGATCTGTGAAAATAGATTGAGCGGATTAAACTGTACAGCATAGAAGTGACGTATTTACATACCAAAAATATTTCACGGTCCGTTTAACTATACAGTGAAAGTTTTTGTTTTTACATTTTATTATTTTTTATTTATTTTATTATTTTTTTTTATCGGGTCCATATTTTTGGTCGTTTGGTTTGTAATTCCACGAGTGTTGGTAGTCACCATACGACGATAGAGTTGATTGATGTAGTTAGCTGTTCGAGTGTAAGGCCGAAAATAAAATGCTAGAACACTCTGTAAAGAGAAAGAAATCTAACAAGGTTAGTAACTGTAAAAGCGGCTACTGCCCACAAACTAAATCAAAAGGGTAAATACCATGGAAAATGAATGTAAACTGCGACAAAGAAAGAAAAAAAATGAGAGTATGAACTACTCTTATACGTAAAAGTGTTTAGTTAACGAATTCGCAGTATCGCTTAGGCCAGTGCACACGCCGACCGGCGCGTGTAACTGTTGCCTTACTTGTCTCATCCGAGGAACTGCTAGGTTTAGCAGGATTGTTGACCATCGGACTTGGCTGGGGTGTGAGTGCGGGCGTAGTTGCCGGTTGCGTAGGCGTCAGGGGTACCGAGTCTTCAATGTAGGCCGCTTTAAGTCGGTCTACACTTACGGTGTCTTGCCGGCCAAATCGATCAATAACAAAAAATTTTTCTTTTCTACTGACGACCTTGAATGGTCCATCGTAAGGAGGTTGTAGGGGTCTACGGACGGTGTCACAACGCACAAAAACGTGGGTACAGCCATCGAGTCTAGCGTCTACTTGCACTCTCCTGTTTTGTGTGCGAGTGGGAGTTGGTTGCAGGCGTTGCATTAGGCGCTTGAGGTTCTGAGCATAACCCTGTACATCCGTAGCACCTGGTTCACCACTTTCAGGTGAGATAATTTCACCCGGTAGACGGAGGGTGGTACCAAACACCAACTCTGCGGAAGTGCACTGTAAGTCTGCTTTGAGTGTGGAACGGATACTAAGTAGCACTAGGGGAAGAGACTCAGTCCACTTAGTATTCTCTGTAGCCATTAACGAAGCTTTCAGTTGACGGTGAAAACGCTCCACAAGTCCATTTGCTGCTGGATGGTACGCGGTTGTTCGGATGCGTTTGCACCCCAGTAGCTCTAAGAGCTTCTTGAAGTGGGTTGATTCAAACTGCTGTCCACGGTCTGTAGTCACCGTAGATGGACATCCGAATTGAGATACCCAGCGTTCCATGAACACTCGGCAAATGGTTTCCGCAGTCGTATCGGGGATGGGAATAGCTTCTGGCCAACGAGTGAACCTGTCGACACATGTCAACAAGTAACAGTGACCATTTGATGGTGGTAGAGGACCCACTATGTCTAGATGAACGTGGCTAAAGCGAGCGTCGGGTGTGGAGAAGGAACCCACTGGAGTGATGTTGTGCTTGTGGACTTTAGCCCGTTGACACGGCACACAGGCACGTGCCCAGATACGCACGTCTCGATTGATACCAGGCCAGACAAATCTAGCTGACACTAGTTTGTCCGTTGCCCGGATACCTGGGTGGGAAAGGTTGTGTAGGCTATCAAAAACTGTACGGCGCAATGAAGGTGGAACGATGGGTCTCGGGGTACCGGTGGACAGATCACAGAGGATGGTACCCTCGCTATTAACGAGCGGGATACGCTTGATATGTAAGGAGGTATTTGACGACAGCTTATCAAGGTCTAACTCTGTAAGCTGACGTTGCGCCATTAGTTTCAAGTCAATGGTTGGAGGCGCCGATATGGTACATATCCGAGACAAGGCGTCTGCCACAGCATTGTCAACCCCCGAAATATGTCTAATATCCGAGGTGAATTGAGAGATATAATCCAAGTGACGCAGTTCGCGTGGGGAATACCTATCCGTAGTAGTGTGGAGGGCATACGTCAGTGGCTTGTGATCGGTAAATACTGTGAATTTCCGACCTTCAACAAAGTGGCGAAAATGTTTGATAGCCGCGTATATGGCGAGGAGTTCTCTGCCAAAGGTGCTATACCTCGCTTCAGCGGCGGACAACTTCCGGGAGAAAAAGGCGACTGGTATCCATGAAGTATGTACCAGTTGCTGTAGAACAGCTCCAATGGCTGTGTTAGATGCGTCGACTGAGATGCTAAGTGGAAGATGGACGTCAAGGTGGACTAGCATGGTGGCGTCTGCAATTGCCGACTTTATATTCTGGAAGGCTTCTCGAGCCTCCGATGTCATGTTGAACGTTTTGTTCCTACCCTTTAGTAGGTCTGTGAGTGGCAGTAAAATACGTGCACATTGGGGAACGAACCGTCGATAATAGCTCACCATGCCGAGAAATGTGCGTAAAGATTTCATTGACACAGGTTCCGGGAAGTCGCGTATTGCCTGTACCTTCTCAGGTAGCGGGCGAATTCCCTGCTCATTAATGACATGTCCCAGGAAGGTCAATGAATGGACGCCAATCTGACATTTGGACATGTTTAGCGTCAAACCATGGGCTGTTAGCCGCTCGAAAACCATCTGGAGATGCGTACGGTGGCTAGCTTCGTCTGGGCTAGCCACGAGAATATCGTCGAGGTAAGCATGTGCGCAATCTAATCCTCGCAAAACATCGTGAATAAACCGCTGGAATGTTTGTGCGGCGTTGCGGAGTCCAAACGGCATTCGAAGAAATTCGAAAAGACCAAACGGGGTGATCACTGCCGTTTTAGGGATATCATCTGGGTGAACTGGAATCTGGTGATAGGCCCTGGTTAAGTCCAGTTTACTGAATACCGTGGCACCCTTGAGAGACGACGTAAGGTCATGAATATGTGGTACGGGGTAACGATCAGGTACGGTCTGTGCGTTAAGCCTGCGGTAGTCACCACAAGGCCTCCAATCTATCCCGTTAGGCTTTGGTACCACGTGTAAAGGGGAAGACCACGGGCTGCTGGAAGGACGGATTATCCCCATATCTAACATATGTTCGAATTCAGCCTTCACGGCTTGTAGTTTTTCTGGGGACAATCGCCGTGGTTTAGCGAAGACCGGTGGACCAGTGGTCACGATATGATGAGTGACAGTAGACGTCACACAAGGAAGTTTAGAAACCGGTTTGAACAGATTGGCAAAGGACTGAAGAACTTCAGCGTAAGGGCCGTTAGAGGCAGGGGTTGAGTATACTGGGCTTAATGCAGGTGTGAGTGTCACAACACCGGAGATCGAAAGGCTTGTAGCTGAATCGATCAGTTTGTGTTTGCCAGTATCAACCAGTAGCTGATAGTGTTGCATGAGATCCATGCCAATAATACCAGTAGTTACATCTGCTACAAGGAAAACCCATCGAAATGACCTACGTAGGCCTATGTTAAGGTCCAGGAACTTTTTGCCATACGTTGCGATTGGCGAACCATTTGCGGCGCGAAGCTGTAAGGAAAGTGGCCGCTTGCGCTCTTCAGATGTTGGTGGGATCACGCTAACTTCCGCCCCAGTGTCAACTAGGAAGCGTGTCCCAGTGGTACGGTCGGTAACATAGAAGAGGCGACATGGAAGTGGTTCGCCAGCGACGTTAGTCGCCAATACGTGCTGGCTTACAGGTTTCCCGATTGCTGGCCATCAAAGGTGCACGGGCGAGTGCACTTTTGGGCCTTCTCACCATAACGCCGGTGATACCAGCACACTCCAGGCTGGGAATTTTGAGGCCTACAACGTCTGCTGCCAGCTCGTGAAGAAAATCTGCCACGAGTCGAGCTGGTGCGGCTATGTGAACGACCTGTAGGTGTCCTCTCCTGTTTTAACTTATCTATCTCTTCATAAAGCTTAGCTATGTAGGCCACCACATCTAATTTTGACGACCCTTCGGTAGAGGAGTCGTTCGTCTGAGTTACAGTTACAGCCATCCCGCGAACAAGACGATATATAAATAGAATGATAACAACAAATATGATAACAAAAAATATGAGTAAAAACAAGACAAATAAAATTTATAACTCTGTGTGAAAAACAAATTACCAATATGAAAAAGGACTATTTACACTTTAGGCTACTAAGTAGGCAAACGGTGAAAACTCGGGCTCACCACTTGTAAGAGTTGGACTTAGGGTTTGCTTCTAACTGACAATAACACTCTTACAAAACTCCTTCACCGTTTATAACCTTAATTAGTACTCTGCCTACGTGCAAGTACTAAAGAAACGGAATTGAAGCTAGGAGACTCAAAATGCTAAGTTTAACCGGACCGGAATTATATTTACACAACGAGATATGCAATTTGATAAGGAATAAAAAATACACACTTATCTGGATGTGAGACGGCTGTCGGCTCGTAGAGTGTACTAGGTGAAAGTACAGCGAGAGAGCGAGACAGTAACCGTACAGGAGGAACCGGAGTACAAAGCGGAAGTGGAAGTGAAGTTCAACATGTCAGGTTGCATTCATTCAAACAAAAGTTCAAAGGTACAATGTACACTACACATATTGAAAAGTCAAGCTCGATGGAATTACAGTTCAAGAAGGATGAGCAAGTTCTAATAAGGATACAAATGTAATAACATATTGAATATCAGATAAATCTGAGTAAATTTATGCAACATTTAAGACTAGTTAAAATATTAATGGCAAAGGTATTACGTTTACAATCTTATTATAAATTGTGCATCTTTCTTGCTGTGTAATTCCACTGATCGTAGCAAACCAGTACTATTTAGAAACACCAATAATAAGGAGCCTAAGTTTTGTGTGCGAAATAAGCTTGTTCTCACGCTTTCCTTAACTTGGCCATCAATGTTTTAACTGTGTTGAATTGTTGCATAAATTTTCTTAATTTTAATCTGATATTCAGTGCAGTATTGTAACGACAGAAGACAAGGGCCAGGCAACAGATTATTTATTGAGAAAATCAACAGGTATTTATAGATTTTTATGTACATTATTGTTCGTTATTGTTAACAGAGAAGCAACGTCTTCTGATTGGTTGTTTCTTGCTGAAGGTTATTCTGTCATCTCTTTGTGGCCGTTTCTTAGACAGTCAGGCGATATATCTGCGAATCGTATTAGCATACGTTAAGTCTGCTGTGAGTGGTTGGTGAGTTCCTCAAGGTTAAGCTTTGTTATTGTGTTTTTTCTCATGACCCCGATTCGGGATGTAAACATTGACGTAAATTGTTGTCTACAATTTTGGCTAGCGGACAGCTCTCACCACAGTATGACATTTTTATGCTTGTTATATTACAAAATTCTCAGTATGTTCCATTGCGAATTATTTACTCTTTGTGTAGAATCTTCAAGTAACTTAATAACTGTAAGCGCATCACCTGAAGCAGTATGGCGACTACTACCAATAACTTGACCTAAGGACTTTCAAGTGACCCTGAGGCAACCAGTAACACCATTCATCATGAATTCCGTGCATGTATTACCTTCGTGGTTTGCTCTTCATTTGGTTTCCTAGTGTTGTCTAGATCTTTTATCAAATATCATGTTTAACTGGGGAACTTTACTACAGTACTTAAGGAGGATATGGCTATTTACCGGTGCGGGAATACAATTAATTAACAAATTTACTAGACTAAATATCGGTTTACTATGATTGGTTGTTTAAGTTAATTTAGAAGGTACTTGGTGTTTGTTGCCATAATCTAACTTCACCAGTATCATCCTATTCAGAGCTCTCTTCAATGACCTGCTACAATTTTTACTCATTTTCCTCGAAAATTCCATATCAGTAGGTTGAAATGTATTTGAAAATATGCGAATCAAACGTGAAACTGGATAATTAAAGCAACGTAAATTGAGGAAATTCAGTATCCAATGGTTGTTTGCTATCTAGTATAGACGAGACTGATTTCTTCGGGTGATAATCAGCATGCATACTGATGGATGAATAATTAAGTAGCTCATTGACGGAATCCGGGCGCTAGGTAAGTTGATGAAGCGTTTCTAAGTAGAGAAACTCAGTAGCTAGCACAAGAGAGAGAATTTTGTATACATGAATGGACTGACAGGTATATTTTACCATTGTGGTTAACGGGGTCCCGAAAATAATATAAGACTTCTGATTAACTCATGAAAAATGTCTTGGGAGAGAAGGGATGTTGACGTTTACGCAAAATACTCTGCATACAACTTAAGTTCCCATCCTCCAACTCCTACAGTATTTGTTTAGCTTAGGCCAAAGACAAATCAAAACGCAGAACTAATCACGTGAAAAAACTCGCTGCATGCATGGATGGTATTTCACACGTTTGGTGACACATAGCGGATAAAAAAGCCGGTTGGCGAAAGGGGAATGCTGCATGTTACATAAACGTGTTACAGTGGATAGCGATCTGGAGCATTTCTGGCGTTCAGGTGTCGGTAATCACCGACAGTTCACTAATCGTTGCTATCCTTCTTCGGTGCCTTGTGGGGTATGG
The DNA here is from genome assembly GCA_944472155.2 of Trichobilharzia szidati. Taxonomy (NCBI): domain Eukaryota; kingdom Metazoa; phylum Platyhelminthes; class Trematoda; order Strigeidida; family Schistosomatidae; genus Trichobilharzia; species Trichobilharzia szidati. The sequence goes on from OX235272.1 coordinate 54,411,455, forward strand.
TTGCCCATCATGTGGTCGACGGCCAAATAGGGCCGAGATTTAGCATAGCCTTTCCGGAACTAGTTAGTGAGCTTTGGAGTTCATAGTTTTTCTTGTGGCTGACATGTCCTGCATAACATTCTTGGTTACAACTGTGTTTTGTTCGCAGAATCTTCACACAAATGAGGTTATTAATGATGAACGCTTAATAATTTCTCAGTAGATTTTCCCTTACTCAAACTAGTAATATTGGAAGCGTGTATTTCCAACTAGCGAGTGAATGGGAGCGTAATTATGAACACATAATTACAGTAGTCATACAAAAAGTATCACGGACTAATTATACACTGTAACATTGAGATGATTATTGGGCTTCTTTAAACGTGGTGGAATCTGATTGGTTGGTTATCTGATTGATATACAGGAAACCAATATTTGTACTATTTAAATACTGACTGACAGACAGTCAGGCTACTTGTGTAGATATCTACACTCTCACAGGCGAATTTTGCATTGGCTTTGGTAAATTAGACAAGGACAACTCTCTGATATGTCCTTCAGAAAAGTTTTAGCACCCTATGACTTCATGCATTTGTGAAGGACTGTTTGTGTTTTTGACATGTACACCATACCAACCTTACTTAGCTCAACGTACGTAATTACCCACTTAATCAGTACATTACATGACCTTCCAGTAATGATAGGAAAACACGAATAAAAACAACCCTGTTATTTAGAATAACAGAATAAAATGCTACAGTTATTTGGGGAAAATATTTTAGGACTTGTCTGGTTAGTGTAGCTAAACTACGGACTCCGAGGGTGTGCATGTTAGAATAATTCTTATACGATACTTGTGACTGAGTGACTGGTTTCGTATTTCTAGTTTTTGTAATTACTAACCATACTAAACTTCTTTGTTTAGTTTGGTCATTGTGGTTATTGGCATTTTCTTAAATAATTAGGGATAATACGTAAAGTCAGAATCGTCAGAGATATAAACAGCTCATATGTTTGACAGACATCCACGTGACACAAGGTGATCGAAGGTAATCGGCCAAAAGTCATGGACCTGGATTTTATTCTCATTGTTATTTATCAGTAAAGTGTAGGTGGAAACACCAAGAGACTGATGTCCCTTTAAATATTCGAACTTGTTACCCAGTGCTGTTGTCACAGACGCTACCGATGAATTATTCGTGTGTCGATTGACATCCTGTAGGATATATTGACTAGACACAAGAAATTAGTTAACCTCTAGTGACCAGTCGGTGTAGATACTCCTTTTTTGGATAGGTTTATTCAACCTAGGAATCACTACTGACTGAAATCTGGCTATTTATATATACCAGAAGTATTGATATACATATAATTTATTATCGACCCAATAAATTTATCACTGCCGTATTTATTTTAATTCCGTATTCACGGTGCACTGTGGCAATAAATACTAGCTGATTTGTGATTACAGTACATATACTGACATACGTTTTCTTCTTCAACATAAGCAGTACTAGTGTGTCTATGTCACTATATATATATGATATTAGATGGTTGGAGGCAATCGGCAAGAAGTCTCGACTGACCTACGTTTCGTGCTAGTTGGCACTCACCAGTCAGCAAGGCATATCTGCAACCTCAAAGGAACTCATGTCCCTTCTGAGATTCGAACCCGTACCACCCAGTGCTGCCTGCAGTCAGAGACGTTACCACTGAGCTATTCGGGCTGGTTCGCGATTGACCTTCTGTAGGACTGTATTGAATACTTTTGTGGTGAGAGCTGGCTGCTAGCCAAATAGGTAGACAGTAATTTACGTCAATGTTAACGTCTCCAATATTGGTCTTGAGATAAATAAGAACCAAGACTGATTCAACAACCAACCACAGCAGTTTTCGCGTAGGTGGATACAGTTAGCATATAGATGATCTGACATTCAAGAAACAGCCACAAAGAGATGGAAGATTAACTTTCAGTGAGAAACAACCAATCAGAAGACTGTGTTTTTCTGCTAACAATAATCTATAATAATGTACATGAAAATCCATAAATATGTGTTGATTTCCTTAATAAACAATCTTTGCCTGGCCCTTGTCTTCTGTCTTACATTTGATTGGACACTAGTAACAAGTGTGATGTGTCTAGTCCTTTCTTTGGTGCAGACTGAATTCTATCAGTCAGGTTTGTAATGTGGCCACCATTCTAGGTAGCTCGCCATCACAGTCATACAGAGGTCAATCACCAACCCGAATAGCTCAGTAGTAGCGTCTCTGACTGCAGGACTGGGTGACGCGGGTTTGGATCTCAGTAGGGACATGATACGCCTTGCTGACTAGTGAGTGCCAATTAGCACAAAACCTGGGTCCAAGGCTTCCTGTCGACTGCCTCCAACCATCTAATATCATCAAATCAATGTGTACCGTGATGGCGAGCTACCTAGAATGGTGGCCACATTGCAAACCTGACTGATAGAATTCAGTCTGCACCAAAGAAAGGACTAGACACATCACACTAGTTACTAGTGTCCAATGAATATATATATGTTTAAATTCTTTTTTTTCCATTGCCATAATATTTTGTTAATCCTCTTTTTTGTTAAGCAAGACCATAACAAAGTACATGAATGAAGAAAAATATTTTATCAGTATTCATATTTGTTTATTCATTTAACAGGGTTATTCTTGCACACAGGGTACATTGATTATCACAGTACGTTAGGCCACCCAGAAATATATCACATAAATGAGGTCAAGGTTACAGTTATTGAATTGAACATATGCTTTTGACTAGGATCGCAGAATATATCAGTACATTATTTCTAGAATATATATATGGCTTTCTTCAGTTCATTATTTATGAATATTTTAACTTTAAAAATGTCACTCATCTACGAATCAATTATCGGAGATGAAATAAGCATTAGGCTACAGCTGGGTAATATGAAAAAAGTTAAACTTTCAATTTTCAGTAGTGGTCTGTGTAAACAAATTAAATGGGTAGTAAAGGACTGCTCTCTGGGTTATATACTTTCAAACTTACAATTACTAATACAGAGTGAAAAACTTGTGCGGTGAAAATCCTCCTGTTGGATATTATGAGTATGCTTTAGCTTGTCGTGGTAAGAACATTTCTTTTATTCCTTCACTTTAACAGTAGAACATAAGAATTCAAGCTTTGGCTTTGAAGTTCGGTTGCCTGGGGCTTTGGGGTTGCCCAACCTCCCATTTTTGTCGGGATTATAACCTGCTAAGGGAGGTAAAGGTGTGCGCTGGCCGGGACTCGAACCCCGGACGACATGCATGGTCGGCCAGCAATCTACCTCTGAACCACCGACTCAGTAAACACTATCAGGGCGAGGTGCATGCATATAGCACACAGCCTTCTTCAAACTTTGGACACAACCATTAAGTGACGAACTATCCCATCGCCCTTGGTAGATCTAGCAACACAGGTCACGAGAAAACCATCAGTGACAGCTAGGTAAGAACACTAGCTTAAATTATTTTGTCGTGATACTGTGAGAAACACATTCAGAGTATTTTTCATAGTGTTCTTCTGATAAAGGACAGCTCATTGATTCAGGCCGTTTTTTCAGTCTTCTACATCACCATTTATTTGAAATAGGAAATCCGAAAAGGGACTTATTTGAAGATTAATACTGTCACGACCATCAATACAGCCTGGTAGTTAATGAGTCTCTTCTGCTAACGAACTTCTTAGCTAGTAGATTTGCGAGCCTACTGTTCTAAACACTATTCTCAATGATACCAGCACAACACGATACCACTGACATGCAAGGCAAAGAAGAAAAGAAGACAGACCATTCAGTAGAGAGCTTTTGCTGTCTCGCATCAACAGTTCAAAACTAGCAGTAATAATAATAATATACCATAATATGTATACAGAGAGATTTAGAAAGACAGAATCAATTAACAGACTAAATAGACTAAATATCAATCCAATGTCATTTTTGTTTTATTCCTTTACGTTCCCAGTGGAACACAGGGCTTCAAGATAGAGCCTTGAAGTTTCAGTAGCAGTGGTGTTTTTTTACAGGATGGAGTTGCTAGCCTCATGCCCAACCTTCCCTCTTTACCAGTCTTATTGCTGGCCTAGAGGGGTAAAGAAGTGCGTCGGCTGGGGACCGAACCCCAAACCACATGCGTGGCTGACGAGCATTCCACCTTTGTGCCACCAACACACTCTGCAATATCATTTAGCAGTCATTATTTGAAAAAGGTAAAATCAAGTGACATGCTTAATAGTAGATCATGTTAACACGGAATTAAGGACATACAACAACAATACTAGGGGTATATAACACATACTGATGAACAAATACGCAACACATCAAACACATTCTAAAGAAAAAATACCCGAAGATTTTCAATGAGAAGAGCATGACATAAGGAGCTGCAAAAATGGTGTCTCCATCAGGTCCAATTTACAATTATTCCTAAGCCTTTGGTTCACGTGATATCAGTTAGTCCAGATACTCAGAAATAAACTTCAAAGAATTTTGAATATTAAGATTACAGTACATCGCCATTAGTGAATATTATTTCAATACTATAGTTAAATGACTAATTTCCTTATATGTTCGAATCAATTTATTCATAAATTCAAGCTCTTCCGTAGATCGGTATCACGGGTAAAATAAAGGTTTTCTAGTGTGCTTAGTAAAGAAGAAGGAATGAAATATTCTGTAGCTCTAATCAATTGATACTAAACTCAAAATTCAATTTACTAAAAGCCCACAATATGCCTAATATCACTTAATATTCACCACTTCAACGTGTGTTTATAAATGTACCTGCTCCTATGGAGCTAGTTATACTGGCCACACAAAGCGGACATTCATCTCTGAACATTATCCAGCATGGTTAGCAAAAGGACAATGCAAGACAGTTACTAGCTCAATCCTCGAGCACTTGGTGAACTCAAGCCACGCGGCTGCACCAGCGTCGTCTTTCAAGATTATCTACAAGGTGAGAATAAAAAGTACAAAGGGCGTTAGGTTTCGGCTTTTGTGTATGACGGAGGCGTTGGCGCTTCATCAATACAACCCCGAACTCTGTAGACAGAAAACGTTGGTCCAGTCTCTTGTTCTACCATGGTCTTAACATCTTCATTAGCCGTTCCTTGTAAATTTTTATTTTTAATGATTATGCTTTTACTTTGATAATTAATTCACTATTATCACTCTCACATGTTCCTTTTGTACGTTTTCTTACCCTCTTCATGCTTGTTAAATGAACACTCAGCTACCTTTCTTCTCACTCAATAACAATTTTGACCTTATCAAATTTCTAACACTTTCTTCCTTTGTGTCGTTGAGGATTACGTAATTTACAACTTTTTACTTTCGAAGCCACATCTAAGAAATTGTATCAATTATGTTACCCCCTATTACTCATTAATGGAATAATATACATTTTTGGTAAATATAAATACAACTGTACAGCCTCTGAAGATGATTTCATCGATAAAGAAAATTTCCTTCGCTGAATTGTCTTTTATTTTCTTCATGACTCAAGGGGAATTTTCGGTGAATTATAGTTAGGTTTTAATTGTTATAGATCCATTCTGTTAGATATTGATTATGACTATCTCTGTCATTTAGTTCTTTTATTGACTAGTTATTTAAGCTTTTGAGTGATTAATTAATTTGACTGACAGTGAGGAACAGTTTTCCATTTGCTCTGGTAAGTGGCTCAATAGTTATTCTAGAAAATGATGTACTGTCAGTACTGAAGGAGTACAAGCACAAGATTTGAACTTGGTACCTTGGTTCACTGTACTGTAATTTAATTTTAGGCGTTAGAAGTAGACCGCCAAAACGACTTGCAATTCAATTTTGTGTTTAAATTGGATGATAGATCTGGCTGACTAGTACCAGCAATGAAGTTTATTAAACTTTGTTTGACTGTCATCCAAAATTCAATGCATTAACTAAAACCACGAGTAGATTTTCATCACATTTGGTTGATAATTAGGTGTTTTATCCCTCAGTTCACAAACCTTTTACCTGTATTCAAGTGTTGGTTTGCGAGGCTTTAGTCTGATTGGTTACAGGATTTCATCATGAGCTGACATCAGTTAGAGAACTATTGGAAAACCCACTTACGAGTAATGGACAGCCAGCTGTTTCGTCCTAGTTTGGGACCGACTCTTCATCAGTACGCACCCACCTGTATATTTAGGAAAAACAGTATTCCTGTTAAGGCTATCAGATATCTATGCTAAACAGAAACTGAATTTACGTATTTCAAAATTTCTATTATCAAATACGTCATACAAGTTGTCATTACAAGGTATATGCAGCTAAGTTATCCGTATCTGAGGGTAAATGATAATAATAATGACAAAAATAACAGCATTATTCAGGACAAAATGTTTACACAATGTACACAATTTTCAGTGTAATTTATCGCACAATATATTCGCTTCATCCAGGATCTTCAAGTAAAATAGCAATCTACGGTTTATCATGCGACTCAGTGCTGTTCAATACGTAGCTTAGGCTAATCCCTTTTGGTATTTTCCTTCGTTTGTTAGGAATGCTCATTGGTAGTTAGAAAGCTAATTGGAAATGTGCGTGAGTACATTTAGTAACTCAGCTACATAAATAACTAAATGCTTAGAACAATAAGAGTGCGAGATAATATAATACGTTGTGTTGAATAAAAGTATAGATAATCCAGTGATTCAAGCAAGCCACCACATGTACGAATATTCATCAAGTTCTGATTGTTCTAAATTATTCAAAATTATGTATGAAAACAAAACTTAGGTTAAATTTCCAAATATATATCTATAATAAAACAGGAACAACTGAGATGAAAGTAATGAACATTCAGTTTTGAAGTCCCGTCAGAAGCAGCATATGAAAAAAATAATTTACAAACAAAGTGAACTGAAGCACATCAAAACATTGAGCGATTTTATATGCAGCAAACAGTAAACGATATTAAAACTTATCAGACTATGTGTGTTTATCAATTCACCTGCTCGTGTGGAGCTAGGTATATCGGTCGTTCGACTCGAGTTTTGTCCAATAGGGTGCAAGAACACTATCCCGCATGGTTATGAAGAGGTAGAAGTGGAGCAATACGAAGCGCGATCATTGAACATCTGGTCGATAATGATCACCCTATCTCTATAGCCTCTACCTTTAAAGCATCTACAAGGCAAGAGTAATTTACCCAAATCCCTACGTACCCGACTCATCTGTATTGCTGAAGCTTTGGCTATCGAAACAGAAAAGCCAGATCTCTGTGTACAGAAAAAGTTCGTTCAACCCCTCCAACTTTCATGGTCTTAATCCCTCTATGCTAAAGTATGGTAATCCCCAATCATATTTTGGCTCTACCAGTTTTACATTTTTCCATCCTTTCATTTTATCTATTCAATTTGTATTCTCTTCCTTTATTACGTCAATTGTTACTATTACTATTCTCACTTTGAACTGTCCCCGGTATTATTTCACTTGTTCCACTTGTCATTCTAAATCAATTCTGTTTTGCAACGTTAAATTCTATGTTATCAAATTTCACACAATATTACATACCTTTTTTATTTTATTCGACTTGTCTAATAATCCTATTAAGATTTTACGCAAAAAACTAACAAAAACGAGGGAAATGATTTTGAACAATGGGCTGGATCATATTGTTTGTAACAAAAGATATAAACTGAAATAATAGAGATTTGTAGCTCGGGTGGGTGATTTTGAATTAGTTGTGTTCTCTGAGGAGCTGGTTGATATAATTGCGGAGATTTCGTCTTCGTTCTGGACAACACCTTCAGCGCAGGTTTTAGTATAAAATGAACTCATTTAAACTCTCCATGAATGATTTAATTGTCTCTCTTGGCAACCACCTTCGTGATTGGTTGTTAATTTGCATATCTATTGATCATTTTTATTTACTTGGAATTCAAACTTTCTTGTCATGTGATTTACTTTTCATTAGCTCGTAAATTTGGTCTATATTAAAATGTTTGTTAATCGCTTGAGTACCAGGCTTCTAGAAATTTTCTGGCACTTTCGATGTTTCCTCTGTCTAAAATTTCGACATTGTCCCAATCAAATTGGCGTCCATAATTATCTACATGTATTGATATGAAAGTATATATCATGCCTTTTTACAGATAATTCATGTTCTGAGGTTCGAATTCTAAAGGGACGCCCACTTTGATCAATGTAGTGTTTATTACAGTTCATACAATTTATTTTGTAAGTGGTATTAATTTTATCTTCTTTTTCTGTTGGATCCTTCGGTCTGTACAATATCGAATTAATTGATTGTGCTGGCTGGCTTATGTGCTATATCTATTTCAAACGGTTTTAATATTGTAGCTGTTATTCCAGAGATATTTTTTATATATGGTGGAATGAATTTTCTTGTAGTCTTTGATGATAGTTTCTTGTTGGTGTTATGACTGGATTATAAACACTTTTTGATGAAATTGTGAGGATATCCATTCTTTTTGAAGATGGTTGATAGGAAAAATACCTTCTAACCGAATCCGAATCCAAGAACACAAATTGCCAGGAGACACAATTAAATCATTCATAGAGAATTCAAAATGAGTTCATTTTATACTGAAACCTGCGCTGAAGATGTTGTCCAGAAAGACGATGAAATCTTCGCAGCTCCTCAGAGAACACAGCTAATTCAGAAGATATAATCATATGTCACACATATCATTGAAAGAATCATTGAATGATGTGGTATATGCTCATAATTATCAGCTAACTGTGCTCTGAATTCGTGCAGAAAGACCAATCTAATGTAGTAATTGGTATGTTAATGATGTATGATGAAGTAATAGCTGGCTAATGTAGAACAGTTTCTCAAGCAGGAGCGCTGCATTAATTTGGTATGGAGACTACTGAATGAGAAAGAAATGCAATCAGTTCGTCTAAATTCATTAAATTAATATACAAAACATCTAATGTGCTTAGAATAAATAATCTGATGAAACGCTATAGAGAAGAGTGTCTAATAAAACCTGAAAAGCACTGATTGAATACATCAATATGTATGTTACTCTTTTTCCTACCAATACACTACAACCAAGATGAGACATTTGGCAAACAATGATTGGCAAATCCATTCGAAATACTAAAGTGGCTTAAACACAATAAGAACATCAGAAAATAAGAAGTATTAATCATATTTGACATCAATATTTCATATGGCAAATGACCAATAAAAGTAGCTACGAGTACTTGTAAAAAAATTAGAGTTAAGGTGTGGTGAGAGCTGTCTGCGAGCCGAAATTGTGGACAACAATTTATGTCAATGTTACGTCCCGAATCGGGGTCACGAGAAAAAAAAGTAACAAAGCTTCACCTTGAGGAACTCACCAACCAATCACAGCAGACTTAATGTATGCTAATACGATTCGCAGATATATCGCCTGACTTTCTAAGAAACGGCCACAAAGAGATGACAGAATAACCTTCAGCAAGAAACAACCAATCAGAAGACGTTGCTTCTCTGTTAACAATAACGAACAATAATGTACATAAAAATCTATAAATACCTGTTGATTTTCTCAATAAACGATCTGTTGCCTGGCCCTTGTCTTCTGTGTTACAAAGATAGAAAAATAACAACTAGTAGAAGGCATCACATTCAATAATAATAATAGCTTTATTCTGAACAGCGCTCATATATTGTAAAACATTTTCAGCATTGTTTACTGCATGATATTTTCCCTTCATCCAGGATCTTCAAATGAAGTATCACATGATGGTAGACCAAGTGAAAAATTTCTGCCTGACATGAAGTGCATACCAAGATATTACGACGTCTCTCCTTTGTCTTCTCCGATAAATGCATGTAATTTCGTTGAATAACAATTAGAAAAGTTTCAGGAATCCATTCTGTAAACCTTGGACACAACCCAATAACAGCGCTATCCCTTGCATTTCAATACGCCCCAACCCACGATTATATTTTTTTGTCACGATAACTAGAAACTTGCGAATCAGCAAGTTGTAAACACAGTAAATACTAGCCAGAGGATAAAACGTAATTAAGGGCCATATTTTATCATATTTAAACAAACTGAACGGGAGAAAATATTTGTGAAATGTCGATGGGATTTTTCGGTAGTCTAAATTTAAGCAGGCCATCAATGAAAACTCATATATGAAACCTAAGAACATCTTTAGGATAATCTGTGTAGAATATAAATAAAGTTTTGGGAAGAAGACGCCTCAAAGTTGTTCGCAACTTTGATTCTTATTCGACAGAATATATACTAATGATATACAATTTATAAGAAAGTAGAAAACTATTAGGAGACTGAATTCACATAAAAACAGTCAAGTGACTTCATTAAGATTCAGCACTTAGATCGTGAATAAATTGGAAGGACTATCCATGGTTGATTGTTTAGTGGAAAGAACAATAATTAATGGTCTGAAAACTACAGCAAAATGGAAAATCAGTTGAATCAGTAGAACTTCTGATTTACCGTTCACCATATCGAGTCGCGGTTAGGACGCTCGCCGACCATGCACACGGTCCGGGGTTCGATCCCCATCCACCGACGCACTCCTTTACCTCACTAAGTCAGAAATAATGCTGGTGAAGAGGAAAGGTTGGGCATGAGGCTAGCAACCCCATCCTGTAAAATAAGCACTGCTACAGAAACTTCAAGCCACTAGCTTGAGGCCCTATGTTCCACTGGGGAACGTGAAGGAAAAAAAATACTTTGTAATACACTATTTAAAGTGTTCGCTTTACATCAGACTTTAGTGGTCATGTTCGACTGAAGTTTATGGTAATGGATGACTGAATATAAAAATACATTTATGCGACATAATATTATGTACGTGTGCATGGGAGAATATTTATATATCAGTTGTTAGCCTTCCCACCAGAAGATATATATATATAGTCCACTAGATAGATTAGGCATGAGAAATCAGTGATACATATGCATATTATTGATTAATCAGGACATGCCATGTATCACTTAGAATTACACCGTCACACCTGTTCAAACTTCTGGGATTCATCCTTACATTTAGGGCTTTATATGAACCAAAACCTTTTCATTGGACTTTAATCCTGTCAAAGTTTCTCTCGTGTCCCGTTTCTATCGAATACAGGGCAATCGCTAATGTATAATTATAATAATATTTTATGTTAAACATTATTCGAACACATAGTACAGCAATTTTCAGCTTATTTAGTTCCGAAACATTTCCTCTTCATACAGGACTTATATGTAAAGGGATAATCTGAAGTATATCATATGATGTAGTGTTGTTGCATATAAAGAGAGAATCATTTCTCCAATTTTTTCATCATTTCTTTCAAAAATTGCATAGCGTTTTATTGAAAGCTAATTACATATGCGCACGAGTTCATGTAATGGTCATTTGACATGACTGCTCGATTAAAACAACAAGAAATGCAGAAGACTTTAAGCATTTTAATGGATGGAAATTCTAGTAGCCCAGAGATTTAAGCAGACTACAGTGTTCTGGGAACTGTATCCTTACATATATATGTGCCTTTGTTATTTTAATTTTGATTATTTTTCCTGAAGAAGTTAAGACCAATTTACTGACCTAAACGTTGAAATTATTTATTTCAAATTCACTGGCTTTTTACAAGTTTATAACAGTTCTTCACAGTTACGTAAGGAGTAGTGTTCTCCGATGATCCATTGGTCTGAAGTAGCCTTAAGGATAAGTTCCCGCATCTGGCCATTTCTATGTGCAGTTCCGCTGTTCGTGTTGAGTCAGGTAATTGGTAATTCGACGCGCATCCTGTCTAAAAGTGTTGAAAAGAACACCATCCCAAATGTTTGCTGAAGTGCGATAACCAAACACATTGTCAACATTGGTCATTCTGTCTCAACAAATTCATCCTTCACAGTAATCTACAAAGTGAAGAACAACCTACCAAAGACAATTCGCTTTCATCTCCTCTGCACTGCTCAGGCTCTAGCCACTTAGATACACAAACTGGAGCTCTGCATATAGAAGCGAATTATTCGACAACCCTCTTCTTTCATGGTAACAGTCTCGTTGTTTTCTACCAAATTGATCCTTTTTCTTTGTTTATTTTTCAACCCTTGATCACTCTTGCATTTCTTTCAAAACCTTACTTAATTTCATATTTTTCTTCGTTTCTATGTGGATACCAACTAGAGATCATTCACTGAGAATGTTTATCTTATCACATAACTCTCATAAAAATATCCAACTCATCTTATGCATTGAGGACTACTAAGAGCTACGATTATGACAAAAGTCATTCCTTTGTTTACTAATCCCTTTCATGAAAAGTTGTACATAAATGAGGTTGTACAGTTAAGGAAAGTGAAATGGGCGAAAACAGACCCTTGCCTGAACTATTTGGTTTGTTTTCATGTATGCTGATGCGTGAAGTCAGAATTTAATTGGTGGATGGTGACTAGCAGTGGAATCCAGGATGCGCATTTCCTCCTATTTTGGACTCGTCATCTGGTTGTGCCTGCATTTCCAAGCGAGTGTTTATGTTCCCACCGATGCTCGAACCCAGTGCCCATAGTTTCAAACGCCAAAGCGTTATCCACTAGACGTGAAGTCGTTGGGATGGCTTTAACATGCTTAAGTCTAAAAATAATACATAAAATGTCAAACTAACAAGAAAACCCATATTTATGCATATGACGTGGAGTCTGGAACAATATGATTGTACAGTTTTTTGTTAGATGTTAAAAATGAAAACACTGAACATAACTTTTGTTTAAAACGATTCGTTGTAAAATATACATAACTTCGAAGTACAATCTAAAATGCAGTGTGCTGCTCGACACTTCGTCTTCTCGTTGGTCAATACTGTCTGTTTGCTTCTTTACTAACTGTTGTATCCTTTGGATTTTGCAGGAACCTCTCATCCTCATCCGAAAACTGTTCTACAACCGGTGCACAGCTTCTACTAGTAGACACGACTCCAGCAGTGAACGCTTCTGTGGATTATATTTATAATTTGTAGCAGCGGACTTTAACTGTATCACCAAGTAACCATTAATTTATATAACTGATTAACTGTATTTTTTATAATATACTGTTACACTGTTATTACCGAGCTCGCTATTAAATCCCTTTACAATGATTTTTAGGTGGCATAGCGGTTAGGACGCTCGCCGACCATAGACATGGTCCGGGGTTCGATCCCCATCCACCGACGCACTCCTTTACCTCGCTAAGCCAGAAATAATGCTGGTGAAGAGGAAAGGTTGGGCATGAGGATAGCAACCCCATCCCGTAAAATAAACATTGCTAAAGAAATTTCAAGCGACTAGCTTGAAGCCCTATGTTTCACTGGGGAACGTGAAGAAAAAAAACAAACAAAGATTCCTAACACACGTAGCAAAGGCGAATCAACGTAACTTTTAAATTAAAGTGAACTTCTGAAATAAACTGATCAACTACTTAATAAACCAGAAGGACTGTTTATGATAGTTAATGATGCATAAATAAAATTATAGATATTGGCTTGATTATGGCCAGCTTTTTGCTGAAAATATTATCAAAATAAAAGAATTATCAGTGCTTTTAAAGTTTTGCTAAACATTTATTCAAAATATATTGATCTATTTCATAACAAACAAGTGTTTTACTGTAATGTCTTTAGCCTGCAGTTACAGTGATGTGAACAGAAACATGTTTCCGTGAAGTCCCCTAAAGTGAAAAATCAAATAAATCATGAGATGACTTCAGAAGTAAATCTATTTTTGTAACAGTTATTATTAATACAAATGACATTACATTGTTCCTATTCTATAGCAGAGTTTGGCAATTTTGACAATTTGAAGTAGAAAATAAATCATTTTTTAAAGTTCATATTTTCGGAATGCATGAAACTATAAGCTAACAAAATATTTCGTCATAAATCAAGATTTGTTATTCTACGTGAAAATATGTATCCACCGGATAACCACCTATTACTGTAACGAAAACATACATATAATTTTATAACTGTAATGACCTGAAGAGAACCTCGCCTAGTTAACTAGCTTGCTAGTTTTATAGCCGGTCCCAAGCCAGGGGTAAAGAGGGAGGGCTCGGCGTGGGACTAGCAATCCCACACCACTAAACCTATCGAACTGCTAGAGAAACATCAACACACAGAAAAATATTAATAATGACCTGAAGAGGATTTATGAAAAAAGAATATTCTCCGTTCAGAATAACTTTACCATTTGAGGTATATGTCACACTCTTCAAATCAACGTAAGACAGATCATTAGCAGTTTATATTCACAATATCTGATAGTCATACTTTCAATGTGTGGAAATCTTATAAGTGTGCACTGTCAATTAGTTTATATCAAAAATCAGATTCACACTTCGCAGTGTGCACAGTTCAAGGGGTGGAATTTCATCATAGTTTCCTTTGGAAACTAAATTATCCACATCGCGATTTGTGATGTGGTTGATACGATAAATGGTATTCAAGAAACCAAGAATAAATGCATAAAACGATATACTAATGATTAATTGAGATGAATAGTTGTCTACCGACCATATCAGTTAGTTTCCCCTCGTACACTGCAAACTGTGAATTTGATTTATGGTATCACCCGTCCGTCCAAATATCTGGCCATCTAGAAATCGGATGCTTTGAATTGATTCACTTCTCTGAACTGAGTCAAACCCGGTTATACCACCGATGAACTAAGCCCCAAACGAGCGAAACTATCGTCCGGTGTTCGAATCACCTCGATCCGGTTAGCAAACACTACTGGTTGATATGAGTGGTGTACAACTACTCATCCTAATCAATCAGTAGTATATATATGTGTAAAACTTGGGCACTGTGGTAGTAAGTAATTCCATAATAGTTTGTTTATTAGATGTATCACAAAGTGAAACAGTATTATTCACTGGATGACGTTTCGAACAAAATTTATTGCTGTTCATAATCATATCAATTATAATCACACGACTTCGAAACTTGAGTTTTATAGTCTTCTTTGTTCTCTCCTATTTGTCGTCGTACGGGTAGTAGGATTTTCCAGATGTCCGATTGGACAGGTGTTGAATCATTCCTATTACACGTATTTGCAGTTGATTCGATAAACAAAGCTTCCGTTGACATCAATCTCTCCCTCCACCCTGTGACATTAGATTTTAAAACTTTCATCTTATCCCATCCATCCTATTGTATGGTTGTGTGTAATTGCATGTAGTGCTATACTTATACTATACACTGTAATTAGAACACAGGATGTAGATAGATTTTTCGAACACATTGACTCAAAGGTGGAGGCAATTCAATTCACTTATGAATTGGAAAGTCAGGAAGGGGAACTTCCAATGTTAGATTGTAGCGTAAAAAGGAAAGAAGATGGGAAGTTAAACACTAGTGTTTACAGGAAACCCATACATTCAAACAGATATTTAGACTTCCGATCATCCCATCCTATGTCAGTGAAATTAGGATTGGTGAAATGTTTAAGTAATAGAGCACAAAAACTAAGCAGTACCAAGGAAAATCTAAGACAGGAAGTGAGGCATATAAGAGAAGTTTTGAAACTTAATAATTACCCTGATAAATTAGTCAGAAAGTATGTAGGAAATGTAAAAATAAAATAAATAGTGATAGTAATGATAGTAATAGTAGTAATAATAATAGTAATGACGACATGCATGTCAAACATGCGCAAGACAACACCAACAATAAGGAATCTAAATCATCAGTAGTAATTCCATACAAGGAAGGAACCTCGGAAACTTCACGCAGAATTCTTAACAGGGCAGGAATAAAAGTGGCTGGCATTCAAACCCACAAACTCAATTAGAAACAAGCTTTGTGGGTTAAAGGATCAATCCTGTGGAGCCTTTAAAACAAAACAATTTAGTTTATCTAATACCCTGCCTGCAATGATTGTCAGGCCAAATACATTGGTGAAAGTAGTAGGACAGGTGCAGTTCGACTAGCTGAGCATAAAAACGTAGTAGCTGAATCTAGATTAGTTGACCCGAATAAGATAAGAAATCTAGAGAATAGTTCAACCGTAGATAGCACTACATGCAATTACACACAACCATACAATAGGATGGATGGGATAAGATGAAAGTTTTAAAATCTAATGTCACAGGGTGGAGGGAGAGATTGATGTCAACGGAAGCTTTGTTTATCGAATCAACTGCAAATACGTGTAATAGGAATGATTCAACACCTGTCCAATCGGACATCTGGAAAATCCTACTACCCATACGATGACAAATAGGAGAGAACAAAGAAGACTATAAAACTCAAGTTTCGAAGTCGTGTGATTATAACTGATGGCATGATTATGAACAGCAATAAATTCTGTTCGAAACGTCATCCAGTAGTATATAGTTTTGTGAAAGTTTTTGCCAAACTGTAAAATTTGTTCAGTGTTATTCCTTAGCTAACTTTGGATGGTGAAGGAATTCACCTTTAAATTAATTAAAGTTCTACACACTCACCTTTTGATTATATAATGGTATTGACTACAAGCAGATAACAACCTGCCAGTAATATATGTGTAGGATAAATTTCGCGTTGTTTCTTCACTCACCGTTTTTTTCAAGAAAGAATAAACATCTGTTTCGATATATGAAGTGGGATTATGTAATAATTTTTAAGGTGGAGAGGAAAACTCCTCACTGTAATATTTTGTCTAGTACAAATATGTGTTATATATAGTCAAAAATGTGTCTTTCTGTTCAACTATCACACTCTTGTCTGTATCGATAATAATAATATCTCGACAGATACAAAACCTAAGAGAAAATGTTTTTATGTCAGACTGTGTAATACACCTTTATATCTTGTACTTGTCGTCTAAAAAAACTGTAAACAAATGGTATATAAATATACACCTTGTCTTCTTCTGACTGTAAAAAAAGATTACAGTGAATAAATCACATTTAGAAGAAACAAAAATAGTTGAAGACAAATATCTCTTCGGTGAATATTATAAATGAAGAGTGACTGGTTGGTGATAAGTCCTCTTCTCCTCTTCCTTCCTCTTCCTCTTCTCTGTCTGCTGTTTATCTGTTCAGTAATCGTTAAACAGATATGGGGATTAACAACACTGACTTAGTATGCCTTTTTTATTCACGGAATATGCAGAACACGATCGAAAGTAAAGCAGTTGGAATCAATGTACACACTTGGGTATAGAAATTTACTATATACAAGTACAAACGATATTCATCTTACCTGTTCTAAGTGATTTATTGAAGTAGACAGACTATAATAAATCATAATAATACTGAATTATCGTTTTATTGGTGCATATGTGTTGGAAAATGAGAAAACGATTGGAAAACTTTTTTATTGTTGTACACTTGACATTCTATTCTAGGTGGTATTTTATTAATAGATAACTGAATTCAATAACATTCACCTACAAAATTTGTGTGCAAATGGTAGTTGATATAAGGATAAAACTTGGATACTATGGTAGATTCCTGGCCTCGACGAACGGCAACAACAACAAGACAACAATCAGCATAAATGGGAGAAGCATGAAAGAAGCAACCTCCTTCATCTACCTAACTACCTACCTACCTACCTATCTGGGAAGCATCGTTTCAACTACAGACAGACAGAACTGATGAGGGTATCAGAGCGAGGATCGGAAAAGCAAGGCAAGCTTTCATTACTCTCAAGTCTGTGTGGAGACCGACAGCATTCAGCACGAAAATGAAAATAAGATCTGGATTTTCAACTCCAATGTGAAATCAGTGTTACTTACTATACGGATCAGAGACTTGGCGCCGCGTCACGAAGGCCACTTCGAACAAACTACACACCTTCATCAACAGCTGTCTTCACTCAGTACTCAAGATCAGATGGCCGGCCAGAAAAGATCAGTAACAGGGATCTCTGGAACCAATTGTGCAACAAATATGCAGGAAGAAGTGGAGGTGGATTAGCCATACTCTGAGAAAACAAACCATCAAGTGACATCACAGCCAGACCATCGTTCGAGTGGCCCCTGACTGAATGGGAAGCAGCGAGTTGGTCGTCAGTGCGAGGGTGGTGTGACATGGAGGAGGTCATTCGAAGCGGATATGAAAGCATATGGGCAGATGTGGAGCCAGGTGAAAAGGTTGGCAGAGAACCGAACGTAATGGAGACGTGAGGCTGAAGCCCTATGTTCCTCTAGGAATTAAAGGAAACAATAATATAAGAATAATAACTCTGATAGAGTATAATTCCATTTTGAAAAAGTCACACCGTGTTTCACAGTCATATTAACTGATGACCACGTTTCGAGCACAAATTATTACTGCTCATAATCATTTCAAGGTACTCACACAACTTTCTTGCTTCATTTATATACATGAGTAAAAGCTGATTAGACATTTGTATAAAATCGATATAAGATAAAGTACATTCAGAAATAATATTAGTGTTATCAATCAAGTACAATCAGATGGGAAATAAGATGTTTTTGCAGTCAAAATAAGTAACTTGTTAGAATGTTATAATGTATGTGAATTGAAATAGAATTTTAAGATTATTTATTATCCTCCTCTGATTTGACTGGTAATAATATCTTCCATAACTCTGGTATTTGCGTTGAGTCACTTCTGTTGCATGTTTTGGGTGTAGACTCAATGAACCAGAATTCAGTAATCAGTCTCTCTCTTCCACCTACTTATATTACTTCTTAGAATTTGGACTCTGTCCCACTCACCCTATTTTGTGGTTGTGTTAATGCATGCAGTGTTATTGCTGAGTTGTTTTCTAAATTACTTATCTTGGTGGGATCAATCATTCTAACCTCAGCTAAATTTTTATGTTCTGATAATCTCACTACTCCTGATCTACTAGTCTGACCTATGTAGTTGACTTAACTCACAGTCATTGCAAGGTATTTTGTAAATTATATTATTTTGTTTAATTGGGTCCACCGGGTCTTTTAGCCTACAGAGCTTGTCCTATCTGAGTGAGTTTGTAGGTTTGAATGCCACCCTAATTCCTGCTTTGTTGAGAATCCTACGTAGGGTCTCAGATGTCCCCTCCTTATATGGTAAAACTGTAGATGCCTCATATTCTTTCTTATTTATGTCATCACTATTAGTTTCGCCATTACTTTTATTTTGCTTTGGACTTTTTCTGATCTTCTCAATGAATTTTATAGGATAGTTATTTAACACCAACGTCTCTTCTGTCTGTTTCATTTCATCGTTTAGGTTTTTTGTTGTACTGCTTAATGTTATTGCTCGGTTTGTTAGACACTTAACTAAGCCAGCCTTTACATACAATGGATGAGATGAATTAAAGCTTAAATATCAAATGTCTAATCAAGTTTTACTCATGTATATAAACGAAGCAAGAAAGTTGTGTGATCACCTTGAAGTGATTATGAGCAATAAATTGTTCTCGAAACGTCATCAGTAAATATTACTGTATAACACTGTGCGATTTTATCAAAATAAAATTTTATCCACAATAGAATTGATGCTTGATTTTAAGGTAGTTTAAATGATGAAATGAAATCACCTTGACAATCAAACAAATTCAAGTTACATTAGAAATTTGTTTCTTTCTAAACTGAAACTATTTAGCATTTTACAGCCATGATTTGATATAACATGAAGCTAAAAATATCATCATTTCTCAAGGTAAGCATGGTGACATATGGTTCTTGAGTCAAAATATGTTTTGTAGTGATTCTTAAACTGTTGACTGCGTGACAAATCTTATGCATTTACTAACTATCTTATCGACCTCTTGACTTTATTACGTAACTCCTTTTTCACTGTATTCAAACACTTTGATTCTGTTTTGCTTAGCCTTTAACCTTCTGTGTTATAAATTATATAAGTGGAGCGAGATATATAGGTCGTTCGATGCGTGTTTTATCCAAAAGACTCAAAGAACATTATCCCGCTCGGCTACTTTGAGGTAACTGTGGATCAATAAGGAGTGCTATAATTGAACATACAGTCAACACTGGTCATTCAATATGCACGGAGAATTCATTCAAAGTCATCTAAAAAGTCAAAAGAAGCCTCCCGAAAACGGTAAGCTTCCGTATACTTTGCATTACCGAGGAGGCCTTAATAGTCCGGATAGAAAACCCTGATTTATGCACACAGAAGAAACTTCTCCACTCCCTCCTTCTTTCTTGGGTATAATTCCAAGTTCGACGACTTTGTTTATAATGTTTTGTCTTATTTTTTGTTTTCTGAATTTTCGTATTGCATCTTGGTAACATCTTCTTAACGAATCCCTTATTTGCTCTTCCTGCCGATTGCCTCAAACCGTCTAATACCAACAACTCACAGTGAACCGTAATGGCGAGCCACCTAGGATAGTGGCCACATTGCCAGCTTGACTGATAGAATTCAGTCTGCGGCGAAGATAGGACTAGACACATTATACTAGTTACTGACTAGTGTTCAATCAAAGAACTACCTATTACATAATTCATTTTTTGGACATGTGTTTCCATTAAAATCCTATTTCACATTGCGCAACCTTTGTCGATGCTTACCAATCTTCACCCCCAGCCCTAGTTACAATTTTGCTTATACTTTACATTTTAGAAACATTTCGATGACATAAACAGTAACCCTAAGTAATTTATATTATATTTTTGTTTGACAATTCTCATGTACACACACAACAATTATATACAAATGCGATTGTACAGCTAAGTGAATGAATTCGCCAAAAAGAGACTCTTCTCTGAAATGTGATATTCTTGTATGAATTTCTGACAGTTGATAAATAATCTTGGATTCTCTTGCTAAGTGACATCATGTTGAATGTGCATGTACATAAACTTAATTGATTTTTTAAGTTGTACGCAGCTGATGAGAAGCCGACGAGGTGAAGACTAGAACCGCCTTATTCTGTATAAACCGTTGTTTTTACTTGATTCAAATTGATAAAGACGAATAAGAACACAATATTCAGCGAAGAGACTCTTTTCAACGAATTTATTATCAAGCTGTACAATCGTATATATATATATGGTTTTTTTAAAAATTATATCCGGTTAGAGAATTAGGTCAAAGGTGTGAATACATGAAATTATAATAGTATGAAATGCAATAATCATAGTTTATTGTCAAATGGCAAAATAATTAATGTCGTATATAGAATAATACATAAGGTGTATAGATTTTGGAAAGGGGTACATAATTATAAGATTAGTAGACGAATATAAAATGTTACATAACATGGTGTGAAATCTGATGAGATAGAATTCAATATTGTAAAAATAAAAATATAAAAATTAATAATTTCGGGTTTAAAATGTCAAGTGGGTCAAGTGGAAAAGATTCAGAGTGAGAGTAGTAATAATAATAAAGATAATAATATTAATAATAATCGTAGTAATAAGGGAAGAGTACATAGGATAACTAAAAAAAAACAAAATAAATAAATGTCTATCCCTCTACGGCCAAGGCAGAAGTAAGGATTGTACATACTTCTTTTGTACACAAAGGTCTCGCTGGCTTAAAGTCATGAATTGCCAAGGCCTCAGCTGTCTTTAGAAGTCTGTAACGAAGAAGACGCGGGAAGTTAGCATGGATTCTATATATGATCTTAAAATCATGGTCAGGGTTGACAGAGTGACAGAAGTCGATCAGGTGTTCCAAAATAGAGCTTCACACACACTTCCTTTCTCCCTTGTAGAACCAAGCTGGAATATGTTCTCGTATCCGTGTGGAAAGCGTCCTCTGACTACTGCCAATGTACCTTGCTCCACAGGAGCAGGTGAACTGATAGATGCGCATGGAGGCTGCCAGACGGGGTAGCTTATCTTTTACAGAGGTAGAGAACAACTTGCGGCTAGTGAACGTCATATGTAATTTTGCTGCATAGAACGTCTTACTGACTGATTTAGAGAGACGATTTTCGAGCATATCTGAAGCTTGATCACCTTTGAATTCCAAGTTCATGAATAAGGTTTTCTTTGGAACTGTGTCGGTGACCAGTTTAGACTGCTTATCTTTCATGTTGCTGTCAATAAATCGGTTAGGGTAACCGTTTTCTGCGAGCGTGGCTTTTAAGAAGTCAAGTTCCGAGTCAACGGAATAAACCTATCAAATTTCGCTCAGTCAAACTTTTCATTTTCATGTTAAACAGTTCCAGTTGAAAAATAACGATGATTTTTGCTGGATAACTGAAATACTGACATAATAATATAAATGCTAATAACATCTTTATTCCCACATCTCATACTTTCCAGCCTATACCGAATTATGGCTTAGAATGATCACATTTTAATTTTGTCAAGAAGTAACTTTTCTACTTCAAGTAAATTGAATAGAAATAACATTATACACACAAAGAATTTCGGATGATCTGAGAATTTAAGACCGAACTATCTTTAAAAGGCGATCTAGTCTAGATCTTTTGAAATTATTAGCGTTGAGGAGGGAAAATGAACTTAAGCATCAAAGGAACTTCTTAATTCACTCAAATAGAATTTTCACGATCACTTTCAATTGTTAAAAAGAAAAGAGAATTTGAGCGTTTGCCATTTTAGTAAACTACTATCCCACCTCTTCGTGTACTTCATTAAGTCAAGTGTGGGTAAGTACGAGAAGTTGGCATAAAGAAGTTGACAATTTATGAATTAAAAATAATTTTGAATTTTCAAGAGTTTGGTTTGTAAGGATTAGTTTTGTTTCTCGAGTTTGACCACGGATTGATATCAGTTAGAGAACCATTGAAAACCGGCAGGGAGTACTGGACAGCTGTTCCACCCTAGTTTGCGAATCTTCGGCAGTACGCACCCACTGGGGTTCGAACCCAAGACCTTCTGGTTACAAGGCAAGCTCGTATACCATTCAGCCACTGGGACCCGATTCAATGTCCCATGAATGGTGTATGAGCTTGCCTTGTAACCAGCAGGTCTTGGGTTCAAACCCCAGCGGGTGCGTACTGCCGAGGATTCCTAAGTTTTGAATTTGTTTTTCTCATCACCAGACGCAGATGAATGCAATCCTAAGTACCAAATACAAATACCAAATAAATGGATTTGGGTATCTGAACAGCTTCAAACGTTTCAAAAATGTGATATTCTAACAGTCTTCATTAAAATGTCTAAGTTCTCGTTAGCCTATAAATAACTTCACGAAGTAACCAAGGTTTGGTAATTACATAACTGTCTCTCTTCAAGTATTTCAGCTTTGAATTATATTTTCTTACAATTATTATTACAAATTTAGGGTTGTCTTGGTTAAACTCTTCTACTTTTCGTTCATTTAGGAAAGCCTAATATATCCGTATTTGTTAAAAGTCTCTTTCATGATGGTGTTCTCCAGTGAGACATCCGATACAGATACTGTGATACCTCATGTACCGCATCGAAAATCTAGCTTCAACGAGATAACATACAGGTTGTGTTAAGTCCCTGGAAGTCTTCATCATTGATGTGTTGTTCCTCTGAAAGACCATAAAAACAAGATCTCACTGAATCATTTCAAGTAACATACCAGTATGTCAGCTTAACAGTAAATTTCGTATGCTTTTATTAAGTAGTTTTTTAGGATCACCTTTCATTTTCTGCAGCCATGCTGAGATCAAATTTTATTTCTGACACAGCGATCACTGTTATGCTACTTAGCATCTGTTGTTTGCCTTACAAGACAAATATAATATGATTAAAATTAAATACAAATAACAAGGGTTACTACTGGAATGATACGTATTTCTTCTTCTTTAGTAGTACACAGCTGAACCTGTGTAGTGTTATCTGGTTGATGGTGACCAGCAGTGTAACCCAGGACGCATGTTCCATCCTATATGAGATTGGTTAGCTGGGGGTGTTGTGTTTTCTGACTGTATATGAATTTCTGAACAGAGTGTCAAGAACTAACTGGCTGTAACTGGTATTGTAACCGAACATGATACAGTGGGTAGTTCTTTTGAAGTTAAAAACAAACATAGAAAGTCCCTGCAGGACACAGTGAAAGCAGCTAGTTAATTTGATTATGTTATTAAAAACACCAATCTAATTGTTATAGAGTTTTTGAGCTCCTTATAACTTTCCGATTCCTACTAATTCAACTCATCAGACCTCGAATTCAGTAGGGTGTGTTTATTCTTTACATGAAGAAATACAGACTACGAGAACCAGGAACTACAGCTAACGGGTGGATTGCAAGCATTACCTGCATCTAACAATAGTTTGAGGATATTTTACTCATTTGATCCCTTGCCGAAAACAAAACTGGTATGACTGAGTTCCTGTAAAACGAGTGAGACAACAATGAAAAGCAATTAAATAAAACGATCAAGCTGGAACAGATCTGCTGCCCGTGGATCTACTGTTCAAGTCTTTTTAAAAGGACTACATCACAATTTTTGCTTAGCCTCTACCGCAGAGTGGCAGATAATTATGAAATAGAGTTTACGCGCTTTCCTGACCATATTTTCGAAGTGATAGAGCTTTGCAATGGAGTTTTTATGTAGTATATGCCTAGCACTGGATAGTGGGCTGTGGATATTTGATGAACTCGATTAGATCATGATATGATACATTGAAATTAAACATACAACACATGTGTGTGTGTGCTATCAGATGATTAGGTGTCTTAACATGGCCATGGAGTTTAAGTTAAATTTGTGTTTCCCGTTAATCAGTTATATTAGGCTGGAATATTCACTCCCAGTACGGACACCTCGACAGTGTCTGAGGATTAACTTCATGTTATTTAATGGATAACGCCTAGCAACGGAATCCGGGTATGCATTTCTCCCTCTTTGGGATTTGTTGTCTGAATGACCTGCCCTTCCACGTGAGTAATGTTGTGGATAAAATTCTGGTATTTAAAGCGGTGGGTGCTGGGTTTGAGCCTCAGTGAGAACATTATTACTCACTGGGAATTGTAAGTACATACAGCTGACGAGTCCTAAATGGGACGAAATGTGCATCCATCTACATCATGACCAAAGAGTTTTATGGAACGTCCTAAGAAAAATATTTTAATTTAACGTAGACCGCAACTGTTGGTACTGGAAGAGTTCTGTTCATGTGATGGTTATATCAAGATAATGTACAAGTTCCATGAGAATTCTATATTCCTGAACTGAAAATGACAGCCACAGATTTTATTTCACGCTTACTTAATAATTTTTAGCACTGAAATATAAAAATCTGATCGAAATGTTTTTACTTTACATAAAGCAGTTAATCCAGTTTACTCTTGCTCGTGGATATTAAAATAAAAGTTGAAGCTATTTCACTCATTTTTAACATGAAATTTTTAATACAAGAAATAATAAGAAGCTAAACTGTTCACTTATTTTGCAAGCGAAAAATAATTTCAAATAATATCTACATTTAAATAATATATCGATTTAAACAAGATGTAAAGTATGTGTATCCCATTGAACATTGAATGTACAAGATAAATAATAATACAATCACTTTTTTCCACAGCTGAATGTGCAGTAATGAAACATCCTTCTGAATTTGTATTTATATGAGTATAACTGATACAAACAAAATAATAGTTTTAAGAGTGATTGATATCAATCACACAATTCTTGTTTCTGTTCATTCTATAGAGGATTGAAATTTAGGGAAATCTCGTTGTTGTTTTTTTCTGGTATATAGGCTGTCTATTTTTCATAACGTACTGGAATAACCATACCTTCTAGCAGGGCTTCTTTATCTTTAACAGCTACTGGAGTTGTAAATGAAGCAATCATTCTACCAACTTTTGGATATCGAATTAAACAACTATCTGAACAACAAATACAGTTACAACCAGTTGTATAGACGGTTGATTTTAAAGCGAAATTTGTATGATAAGCAGTCATAGCAATCAATATACCAGTTCCATAAATATTACGATATGGTTTTTCACTCAAACGGAAACCAATAGACGTGAGCATTAAAACAAACATTGGAATATTTAACAGAATGAATGTTACATAATAGCATCTTAAACGGTATGTCATTTTCTTTTCTCCGTTAATCTGCTTTTTACTTAATGCAGAATAGTAGAAGGCAGTGATCACAGAGACGGTTGGTAGGGTGATCAATACAACCAAATCGTAATAAAAATAAGAACGACACATTGTAGTACATCTAGCCAAAATCATACCGTCTACTTCTTCTGGTTCAAATGCAGCAATCGACGGCAGAGTAATTAGAAAAGAGGCTATATAAATGCAACCTGGTAGAATGCGTTTACAGCGGTACAGAAATTGTTCAGTTGGTGGAGGAATTTCAATCTTGGGTTTTTGTTTAATCTGTGCTGCTTTTTCTGGTGTGTCGTTGAGCAATGGCTTATCGGTCACTGTTGTATTCGTAGAACTATCCTTTCCTGTATCAGAATTCATTCCGTTTGCCATAGGATACATAAAGTTGGCTTGGTTATAAGCATTCACTTGATTTATGTAATTGTTCATATTCATTGGCATTCCATAGCCCATTCCATACCCCATATTCATTGCATATGGATTTGTTTGTTGGCCGACAGCTCCTCCGGGAAACATGTTATAACCATCTGGCATAACCATCATTTGTCCATAAGGATTCATTATACCATTTAAATTAGGTACCATATCAGGTGGCAACTGGTTAATCGAGCCAGGAATCAACGGCTGCGGTGCAATCAGACTCACTCCACCAGCATTGACAACTGGAGTGGGTATGTTGTTCTTTTCATTCAAACCGCCTGAATTATTAGTTGATGACGATTTAGGTGATGGTACTGAATCACTAGTTGTACGAAAACTCTTACCGGATCGTGATTTACGCCTTTTATCAGCATAACCCCATTCGGTAGTTCTTCCTCGACCAGTTGGCTGTTGTTTACTATAACGTTTTGGTGATGCTTTAACAGTTTTAGTAACAGATTTTCGTCGTTGGAACAGTACTTTTGTATTTTCGTGTATTTTCTTACACTGAAGTTCACATATGAAACAAATGTGCCAGATTAAGTGTATAATCGGTGTACGATAGACCCAATAGACAAGGTGATAAATAGTAGCAGTTCTAGTGAATAAATCGAAAAAGAAACGCGTCTGTGCCATACCCCATCCTAGGATAAAGTATTTGTGCATTGGAGATAAAGGTGTGAATAAGGGTCTTGAAAGAACACTGACAACAAGTGGTAAACTTGAACAAGTCAGCACAAAGAATTCTGGTCGTTTAGGGAAGCTTATTCCACTACGTCGTAGGTCACAAATATTCAGAATTCCATGAGTTCCGAGACATTCTGAAAGAGAAAGAAAACTTTATCAGTATTCACATATAATGGGAAATGTGTAAATTAAGTCACAATGAAATATTCTGAAAACAAGTGTCTCAAAAATATAGTCCCCTGAACTGAGTAACTAAACTGCTTTATGTACAGAACTATATACTACTGACTGAATGAAATGAGTAGTTGGATAGCACTCATTTAAACTAGTAGTGCTTGCTAGCCAGATCGAGGCGATCTAAACACCGGACTGCTGTTCAGCTACTTTGGGGCAATTAGTTTGATTCAGCTCAGAGAATCGAATCATTTCAAAGCACCCAATTTCTGGCTGGCCAGCTACTTGGACGAACTGGCGTTACTATAAATCGAATTCACTATTCGCAATGTGCACAGTTTGAAGGGTGAAAATTTCACCCAAATTATTCAGATCACAGCATGTGATCTGCTTCATATCATAAAGGGTAATCAAGAAGGCGAGCATGTTTGTATAATTTGGTTTCCAAAGGGAACTATGAAGAAAGTTCACCCCTCGAACAGTGTACATTGCAAATTACTAACTAATCTGCAGAATGTGAATTCGATTTAAACTGCTGTATATTTTCATTTTTCGCCGGTAGTTTGCTGCTAATTTTCTGATTTGATCTCTGAAGTTTCCATGTAGAGATCTAAGAATGTATTATTTTATGAAGGTTACTATTGCATTATTATTGTTTCCTGTAGTTCCTAGAGGAATATAGGGCTTAAGACGCATATCGCCATTGCATTCGGTTCTCCGACAACATTCCCACCTGGCTCCAGGTCTGCCCACATGCTTTCATCTCCTCTTCACATGATCTCCTCCATATCATCCTCACACTGAAGACCAACTCGCCGCTCCACATTCAGTCGGCTTCCACTCGAGCGATGGCTTGGCGAGTGATGTCACTCACTTAATGGTTTGTTTTCTCAGAGTATGGCCAATTGACCTACATTTCCTCCTGCATATTTGTTGTACAGTTGGTTCCTGCTGAGTTGGTTAGCTCATTGCCAGAGATCCCTCCCTGTTGCTGATCTTTTCCGGCCATCTGATCTTGAGCGACGTATTGAGCGAAGACAGCTGTTGATGAAGGTGTGTAGTTTGTTTGAAGTGGCCTTCGTGACGCGGTGCCAAGTCTCTGATCCCGTATAGTAAGTAGCACTGACTTCACATTGGAGTTGAAAATCCGGATCTTATTTTCATTTTCATGCTGAATGCTGTTGTCCTCCACACAGACTTGAGAGTAATGAAAGCTTACCTTGCTTTCCCGATCCTCGCTCTGATACCTCATCAGTTCCATCTGTCTGTATTTGAAACGATGCTTCCCAGGTAGGTAGGTAGGTAGGTGAAGGAGGTTGCTTCTTTCATGCTTCTCCCATTCATGTTGATTGTTGTCTGTTGTTGCTGTTGGCCAGGAATCTTCATCACCTCCGTTTTCTCCATGTTCGCCTGAAGTGAAGTCCTATGTTTGATGCTTCTGCTTCCAACTTGTTGCTCTTCACTTGCATATCTTCCAATTTGTGGAAAATCAGACATATATCATCGGCGACGTCCAGATCCTCCAAGTTTTTTCTGTGTGGTCCATTTTATGCCTGTCTCCTCGTGGAGTGATTTTATTTCGCAGTGAGAATAGTTCACTCCTCCTCCTCCTGAATTCACATTTGGAAGTAACTTCTTAAATTAAATTTGTTACTGTTTATTACCTAGATAACTCAATGGATTAGTTTCTACTGCGACTTAGAAGTTCTGTTTCACTCAGAAACGAAAGCTAGGATGATCGATGATCAAATCTACGAGCAGATAAAATGCACACCATTCAGATCATCGATATCAGGACTAATTGCTGAAGACGTTATGAAAGGTTAGATATGATAGCTCTACTCATAATCAAACTAAAAATCTAGGTACATTATTTTGATGATACATTTGGGATAATAAAAAGAAATGATTTGAAATACAACCACAAATTAATCAACAACATATTCAACGATATTAAATTTACAAGTGCAGAAGAATTAGACAACAAAATTCCATTCTTAAATGTCTTAATCAAGAGAAGAAACAAAGGAAATTCAAGAACACAAGTATCCTGAAAAGCAACACACTAAGATCAAATACTCAACTATTATAGCAATAACTTAATGACTCACAAAAGAAACTGTGTGCAGACATTATTTAAAAGATTTCAAACCGAAAATCCTCAAGAAAAAACGAAAAACCATACAATTTCATCAAAAAATGTTTAAACTCAAGAAATTGTTCTCAAAAACCTCAAGAAAATCAGTTCCACCATAATGTGAAGAATATCTCTGAAATAACGGCTGGAATAGTGATACCATTTGAGATGGAAAAAACACACCGAGCAAAATGGTCACATTATTGAATATTGTTCAGACCGAAGGATCCAACAGCCAAAGAAGACAAGATCAATACCATTTATAAAATAAACTGAATCAACTGCAATAAACACTATATTAGTGAAAGTGGGCATTCCCTTCGACTAAGAATTCAAGAACATAAATTAGCTCTGAAAAGACATGATATGTAACTTTCCAAATCGATACATGTAGACAAATATGGATACACATTTGATTGGGGAAACACAGAGATTCTAAACACAGGAAACACCGAGAATACCAGGGAATTTCCAGAAGCTCGGTACTCAGCTGAATCAGCGGTTAACAGACACACTAATATGGGTCAAATTTACCAACTAATAAGGAATAAATCACCTGACAAGAAAGTTCAAATTCAAAGTTAGGAAATACACTTGTATCACCTATGGGAAATCTAAACAGCATCACTTCATACTAAAGCTTGCGAGGAAGACGTTTTCTAGTATCACAATGATAAATCAAAATGATGGTAACTTTCCACGTATTTATACATTACTGTATTATCACCCTTATGACAAGGAAAAATGAAAGCGGGTGAATAAAGGGAATACTATCAACAAGGGAAAATACTTGATATTTGAACTGCCTTCATTACTTTCTGATTGGCATTTATCTTATCTCTGTAGCTGATATTTTTTCTTTTTCATAGATCATCTTATGGGAAACATAACTTAGTGGTCCCAAGATATTTTGGACGAAAGAAATCATATTATTGAACCATTAACCTTTTAAGATGACATGGAAGTATATTCACTAACCATCTGTGGAAATATATGTATGTATTTACTGAATAAAAATGCATAGGTGTAAAAATATATTCTCTTGGTAAAGTTACATCAAAACATAAATATTTATGTAATAAATGTTAACAGTTCAGGATTATAGAAATTTATTGAATTGTTTAGGGGCAATCAAAAGGCATATAAATCTTATATGAAATAATATGTGGAAATGTGTTGTATTGCTATAAAACAGAAGCGGAATGGTTAATAAGATAAAGGGAGCGAATAAGATATATTATAAATGCATAAAAGAGAGAGAATGTATATAAATATATATATGTTAGTGTTAACCTTTTCAAATATTCCTCTCTCAGTTCAAAAACTATCATTTAGAGAAGATAAAAGTGTATAGTTATATATTTACTTTTATATGTATAACTTTTAGACCTTATGTATCTAAAGCTACTCTGTCACATTAGTATTGAAGATGTAGTTTAAATATCTTTATCAGTGAGCTTACTAGTGCTGTAATTTCATTTCCATTTAATTGGCTAATTCTTTTCTTGAAAAATCACGTCGCTAACAATGTTTTCGTGGGGAGATAACTACAGTTGTGAATTAAAAATCACTATGCTCTACATAATGTGCGTCGGTGGCACAGCGGTAGAATGCTAGCCAATCACGCATGTGGTTCGGAGTTCGATCCCCAGCCGACGCACTCCTTTACCTTGCTAAGCCAGTAATAAGACTGGTAAACAGGGAAGGTTGGCTATGAGGCTAACAACCCTATCCCGTAGAAATAAACACCACTGCTACCGAAACTTCAGGCCTCTAGCTTGAAGCCCTACGTTCCACTGGGAACGTAAAGGAATAAAAAAATACCATATAATAAGGTTCCTGAAAATTCTCGGCACCACATAGTTCTTTGTTCACCTCTGGTTTCTAGCTCTAAAGACTTAGTGTAATATATAAATATAGAGATAATAATGTTTATAAAAGTGTCCTGAATTTTAAGGTAAATTGGTCACACACTGATTTCCTATAGGTTACATAAATAAAAAAATAAATAGCGATTGGATTTCCTTGAATTTATCCATATTGAGTGGTTCAATATACGTCGTATCGAAATGTTTTATTTGAATTTGTACCTTGAATATGTGGTCATTACAACTAAGAAATGCAAAAAAAACATTCCTCATTACGGCTACTTCAGTCTTGCAGGTATTCCCCTAATACACAGTCTAAGATTCCAGACAAAATGTCTAAGTCAGCTTATGATGTCCGTCACCATTTAGATCCATAAAAAAGACTTAAATTTGTTAAAAGTATCAGTGTTTCATCACTTCATCTGAAAAATAGAATAAATATGAATACAAAACATTATTAGATGCAATGATCTTGTAGGATAAGTTTGTTTAGCTAGATCTACTTAAACCCCGCGTGATTCAAATTAGAAGTAACAACAGAGACAGTCAATAAGTCGAGCATCCGTTTTACAGTAATTTAGAAACAACATAACATTCAAGTTTGTTTTTATAAAAGCTTTTGTATTTCCCAATGAAAGAAAAACAAAACGATATTGTTTTTTTTACTGACATTTCACTATTTAATACTAATAGCTTTATCAAAGTATTATTAAACCAGAATTTACAAAATCTCAGCTTATATGTAGCAACTTAATCATCATTCTTTAGCATGAGGTAATTTATATGTTATTGTCAATTTGGCTACTTGGTAAAGATTTAAAAAACATATTTTGTAAATTCTGGCTTAATAATACTTTGATGAAGCTATAAGCACTAAATGGCGAAACGTCAGTGAAAACAATATCGTTTTGTTTTTCATTTATTGGGAAATACAAAAACTTCATACACCGAATGCACGAATTTTTTCAAACTATTAAAAGTGAATTTGGTTTGGACATATATACCATTTAAGTTATTCTCTAAAGGCCCGATCATATGGAGTGTAACTGAGAGGAAAAGTAACCAGTTTAATTATACCTCTACTACTATCACAAACACCATCATTTTGCAGTGATTACTATTCAGAAGGGTTCTTTTGAAGAGATCCTGTGAAGACTCTGAGCTTTAAAATGGAATAAGTAAGGTATTGGTGCTAGTGCTACCTGACGTATCCTTATTTCGATTTTTTAAAACAGGCTATTCAGTGATAAATGAAATTGAAACAGTATGTTGAGCTAAGGCAGATCCCTCTGCATGAGACAGTAGACATCATCTGTCAACACTCTGATCTTCTTCCTCTACCAAAACTGGAATTTAAGCAGCTTCTCGTGTTATGTACTAATGATATACAATTCCAGTTTGACAACAAAAATTATCGCCAGGTTGATGGAGTGGCAATGGGGAGTCCACTGGGTCCGATATTAGCTGATATTTTTATGGCCAGTCTGGAACAGACAAAGATCAAGTGTGCAATTGGCGAAACAACAGCCTACTATAGATACGTTGATGACACATTCATTGTATGCAATGATTTAGGTCACACTCCGTCTCTATTAGACTCTTTCAACAATGTACACAAAAGAAACACTTTCACGATGAATCATGAAGATGATGAAAAATTCCATTTTTTGGACGCGTAAAGTTGGAGAGAAAATACGACAGGACACTCGAAAGATCTGTATATTGTAAAGACACATGGAGTGGTCTTCACTTGAATCTCAACGGCTTCTGCCCAGTGAGAGACAAACGAACGCTGGTGAAAACGCTTTTCTCTAGAGCGAAGAGAATATGTTCACCAAACAAACTAGACACTGAACTAATGCTTCTTGAAAAATGCTTGAAAGAAAATGGTTACCCACAAAGTTTCATTAACAAATATGGCGAGAATGAACTCAAGAAGCTTGATACTGCTGCAGTCAGTAAGAAGCCTATTTTCATCAAACTCGACTACAAGGGTGACGACATTATGAGAATGGTACATAAAAGATTAAGCGCAGCCCTGTGCAGGAGTTTTATTTCGAATGTAATTATCTTTTTTACTACCAGGAAACCTTCGTTAATTACTTAAATGACCACCAATAGAAATAAATTTGAGAATAAACTACAACTAAATATAAAAAATATCAAATTAAAGCAAAAGTGTGTATGACTTTATTTGTCGAAAAGGAAGCGGTTATTTTAAAAGAAGCCACTGGAACCCTACCCAATGTTCAGCCCATGAATTCCAACTTCTGTTAATTCACGATATAGCACGACCACTAGCCAATGTCATCGCTGGTGAGTATTTGTCCTTACACCCGATCTGCTGTATCCCACTGGTGATGACTTCCCACTAGGACCCAGGTAACTATCCGCCTGAATAGGGCCAGTCACTAGTGAGCATCAGATTGATATTCAGGGGTTGATTTGCAGGGATTTGATTGGTTACAAGATCTCATCATAAGCTGACATGGGATAAAGAACCACTGGAAATCTTTTAATTAATATCTATTATTATTGTTTCCTTTAATTCCTAGAGGAACATAGGGCTTCAGCCGTGCGTCTCCATTGCGTTCGGTTCTCTGCTAGAGTCTTCACCTGGCTCCAAGTTTGCCCACACGTTTTCATCTCCTCTTCACATGACCTCCTCCAAGTCACCCTTGCACTGACGACCAACTCGCCGCTTCCCTTTCGGGTTCCACTCGAGCAATGGCTTGTCTAGTGATGTCACTTGATGGTTTCCTCAGAGTATGGCCAATCCATCTCCATTTCTTCCTGCCTATTTGTTTCACAATCGGTTCCTGGTTGGTTCGCTCCCAGAGATCTCTGTTGCTGATCTTTTCTGGCCGGCCATCTGATCTTGAGTATTGAGCGAAGACAACTGTTAATGAAGGTCTGTAGTTTGTTTGAGATGCTCTTTATGACACCTATTGGACAATCTATATTGATGACGCTATTGGCGGTTCATTCACCCACACGATAAAATACACAGAACTATCTGCCTTTCATGGTTAACAGTGAGACGCACCTTTCTTCAGAAGTAAATAACCACATTTGTATATCTCGTGGTAATAAACTATTTTAAATACTTCGGATTACATTGATTATTAAACTTCAAACTAATTTTTAATTTTAGCAGACAACTTAAACATAAAATTGTTTCTATTTTTAACGGTCATGTCAGCAAGGTTTTTAAATCTCTCCCGTTCTAACAACACAGTAGTGGGAAATAAATTACCGACGCCTCGGTAGGTGGCTCTCATAGAACTTTTTGAAACAACCAGTCAAAATTAATTACTTACTTCTAATTAAAAGGAGATATAAAGAAGATAACAACTTTTAAACCATAAATGAATTTAAGATAAATGTATACGCCTTTTGCATTTTTAATGGCTAGACACCTGTTAACAGTTATACATAAATCTGTTTTCGAAGAAGCTCAACACAAATTTATTTTGGAGCTATACAAATACCTAACAAGTAAAGTATAATTATATTTCAATAGTTTACACATAATGATAAGTTTTGTTATTGGTGTAATATTTCGAGCAAAATTACTGCCCGTGTTCACACCACTGTTGGAATTGTTTTGTTCTAACAAGTAGTTCTATTTTAATCTATAAAATTATTTTGTCATAAGAAGAAGATGGAAACAGTGAAGAAAATTTTCCCTTTTCGACGATTCATTTTCATAAGCTGTACAATGGTAATTATATTTAACAAAGAAATCATAAGATCAATCGGAAACTGGTAAAATTTGCCCTCGATAACGTGTAACGTAATGCAAGGTGTAACTTAATAAAAAGAAGCGAAATTGTAGTAAGAAAGTTACTCTGGCCATGGTAGGGCGAATGAATGTATGTGGTGCTTTTGAATGCACAGTTCCGGCTTCAGATCTCTAATAGCCAA
This sequence comes from Trichobilharzia szidati, assembly GCA_944472155.2. NCBI lineage: Eukaryota > Metazoa > Platyhelminthes > Trematoda > Strigeidida > Schistosomatidae > Trichobilharzia > Trichobilharzia szidati. Next base: position 54,446,609 of record OX235272.1, read on the forward strand.
TGATTCAATTATGTACAGATGGCGTATCCGAAGTCCCTTTGTACGACACTGAGGGACTCTGTATAGCACTATGAAGCATCCATACGGTGGTTCTCAGTGTCCAGAGTTGACAAGGTGTTCGAGGATGGAGGTGCTACTATTCTTCTTTCCTCCTCTGGCCAACCAAGCTGGACAGCGTTCCAAATACGTTTGTGAACTTGACGTTGTGTACAGACGATATACTTTGCTCCACACGAGCAAGTAAATTGATAAATACATATTGAGGTGACCATAAGTGGTATCTTATCCTTAACGTTAGACTGGATTAACTGTCTGCTGGAGAATGCGATACGTAAGGTGGCTGTTGGAAATGTCTTCTTCAGACATTTAGAAAGGCGGTTTCTAAAAATTTCTGCTTCGATGTCACCTTTGAATTCCAGATTCATGAAGAGGGTTTTCTTAGGTACAGTTGTGATTTTTGGCGATAGAAGCTTTTCTTTCATGGTTTTGTCGATGAATCTTGGTGAATACCCGTTCTCTAGTAGGGTTTCACGTAATGAATTTAATTCTTTCTCTATCGTGTCTTCCGAGCAGATTTTTCTAATCCTTGAACTTAATGTACTTACTAGGTTTTGCTTTCGGATCAGTGGGACGAAGCTCTAGAAGTTGATAAATTGTCCTGTCCATGTTGGCTTGCGATATATTGATCTTTGGATCATTCAGTCTTGTCTTCTGGTAAGCAATTATTTATTATTAATACGATCACTAAAATTCAGTCAATAGTCACTTTATTTCCATGATGTGTTATGCACAATTCACATCTGGTTTAAAATATGGTTTCATAGTCAATTATTTGGCGAACTGTACTATTAGTATCAGTTTTACTGGCATTCAGTAAATAAATCGGCTGATAAAAGTTTTGAAACCATGATAACAAACAGTCTCAAAAAGTTTCAGTTGTTAGATTTTCATCACGAATCTACATCAGTTAGAGAGATAATTGAAAACCAAGGAGCACTGGACAGCTGTTTTGTTCCAGTTTGGAACTCCTCAGCGGTGCGCACCCGTGACCTCGACAAAGATCGACCCTGGGACTTTCAGGTTTCGAAAACAAGTTCATTGACCATTCAGCCACTTTGGCTGGAATTCAATGACCAAGGATTTCCAACTTTTTCAAATCACTGATGGCTAGTGGACGAACTTCCTGAAGCTGAAGTGGAAAGTCGTGACTGGTGAGGTCTATCATGTCAAGGTGAAATGGATGCTCATCAAAGGCATTGGAACTATATCACAAATTGACAAGGATAAGATTCAGAAATCACTGGATTTCGCTTTAAGTGACTGAATGGTAAGCAAGCTTGGTTTCGTAACCCGAAGGTCTGAGGTGGCAGGGTCATGGTTTTGCATTACTGAAGAGTCCCAAAATAGGACGAAACGGCTGTCCTTTGCTCCTTGACCTTCAGTGCTTTCTCTAATTGATGCTGTTTCATGAAAAAATCTAACAACTGAAATTAATCCAAAATTTTCAACAATGGTAAATGTTTCATCCTGGTTGGGAAATCATCATCAGTACGCACCAACTGGGTTTCGAACCCAGGACCTTCCGGTTACAAGGCAAGTTCTTATGTCATTCGGGTTCCAGTGGCTGAATGATTTAAAAGCTTGCCTTGTAACCGGAAGGTCCTGGGTTCGAAACCCAGTGGGTGCGTAATGCCGATGATTCCCAAACTAGGGTAGAACAGCTATCCAGTACTCCCTGGTCTTCAATAGTATACGAGTTTTGCTGGATCAGTAATCACGTTTGCTTACATAAAAGAAATTGTGCATCTACAAATACATTGATTATAATCAGCGCTAGAGCAGTGCTGTTACTTTCTCTGGGAATCTCTGATAGGGAAAATGTAAAATAGAAATTTATTTAGGTAAGTGCATTGGCGAAGTGAGCTTGTTAATGTGAGATGTGAACATTCATGTTAAAAAGATCCTTTTTTCTCTAGCTGATTCAACTCCGTACGAAGTTTGCTATGCAGACAAACTTAGATAATAAAAGGAAAACGTAATATAATTAATGTGAACTGATGGGATGGTATGTGGCACTGGCAAAATTTAGTAAGTAGTATAGTATGTGTGCAATGTCATCTCCAAGAATACTGAATGGCCAAAGGATAGATCGAATTGTAAAAGGGAGGAATGAAAGATCCTTGTGAAACTGTATAGAAAGCGGGAAAGGAAGACACAAGAAGCACAAAAAGAACAACACGTGCAAATTAAGATTTCAATGGAAGGTTTATGCATTTTCCCTACAACTGTACATCTGTTACCACATAAAACCGTATTCTGGAGTTACAGAAACTCAACAAAAGCAGTTGGACCCTCACTGAATTGTTTAAAGCCAATCTGTGGCATTAGAATATTTTGACAAAGTTAGAATTCAGGGGTCATTGGATTCCAGGCCAATTGACTGATTGGTTAACGAGCTTGAACTAATAACCTGAAGGTTCTGGTTTCGATCCCAGATGGGGTCGACGACGTGCACTGCTGAGGATTTCCAAACTGGAACGAAAAGGCTCTCCAGTGCTTCCTGGGTTTCAATGATCTCTATAAATGTTGTTGGTTCATGACGAAAATCTAACCACTGGAATTTCACTCTCAGTGAGTTACGGAAAAGAATATGAAAACAGTTCAGTGTTACCTGACATTATTGCTTCTATAGTTCATGTCATTTATCAGTAAAATCAAAACAAAAGTTGTTCTGTCAAGTCAAACTGCTGCATCTTCTTTTTATATCGATAATTAACATACGACTTTTTATTGCCCATGCTAATATTTGTCAACTGCACAGTGTAAAACCATCAAACAGTTTGTCAGAAGAAGTTTCATGTTCCCAAGTTTTCTGCTTCTTTTTATTTTCATACAACCGATTAGATCGAGTTTATCTATCAAAATTTGATCGGTTAAATGAAAGTCAACTGTAATCTTAGCTAAAATGTAAGCGATTCAAATGTGTCCACTTTTTAAAAAAAAAAAATTCTCATCTATTCCTTCATTATTTTGACAGACTATCGAATGGAACCTCGATTTTCAAATAAGTTCTCTTTTTTTATTACAAAGTAAACATACAATAGATGAGGGTTTTTTTCCAAAAAAAAGAAGAAAGTAAGTGTAATCATCGTCCGTCCAATCAGCCGTACAAAAGTGCAGGTAAGTACATTTTTTCCTAAACATGTGACCTATCTATATAAATATCATACAGCATGTTACCAAGGGTTTTGTTAAATATTTTAAAAATTATTTATAGTCAATATCTTGATGTATATATATATATAGGTCATTTAAGAATGATTGAAGGAAAATAACTAGGTTTTTACCTATTTTTTGTGGGCGGGGGGCGGGCATAAGTAAAACCAAACACAGAAAAAAATTAAAGTTTACAATATTTGAGAGTTATGTCATTTAGATGTAAAGGTATGTCAAAAATGTTCAGTGCATGCATAGCTAAGCACATAAATCTGTTTCCTGACATAACTTTGGTGTAGTTTTCATCATTGATTTCATTTCAGGCAGAGAAAAAGTTACTTCTACCCAGTAGTCTCACTTATTTCAACTAATTTTACTCGCATTTCGTCTGCTTGCAAGCTTCATACTTAACGGTGTTCATCAGTTTTAGATAGGCATTGAAGTGCTATGCAGTTAAGCTACCTATTAGAGTTAATCTACAGTGTTTCAGGCGGTTTACTAGAATCAGATACAACGTTATCACAAACATGTCCACGGGACACCAGTGAAATAATTAAGAGCTTAAAATTCTGTCTAGAAAGTAATTATTTTACATTTAAAGGGAATTTATATAGACAGACAAATGGTGTTGCTATGGGTTCACTAGTTTCCCCAATAATCACTGATCTTTTCATGAATAGATTCGAAGATAACATCTTTTCAAGCATACTCACTCCTAAAATATGGTTAAGATACGTTGATGATACTTTTGCAGTGCTAAAACGAGATTTACACAGTTCATTCTTGGAGAAACTGAACAATCTATCTCCCAGAATCCAGTTTACTTCGGAAGAAGAATCAGACTTTGGTGAAATACCATTTCTAGACTGTCTAGTTAAGAGGAAGGAAAACGAACATTTCAGGATATCTATATTCAGGAAAAAAACCTACTCCAATAAATATTTAGACTTCGGATCGTCACACCCCATCAGCAAAAAGGTATCAGTTGTTTCAAGTCTTCTTAGACGAGCACACTGTTTGATAACGCATGAGAAAGAAAAAGAAATACCCACCTGGGAGTACTGGACAGCTGTTTTGTCAGCCTAGTTTGGGACTCTTCACAGTACGCACCCACCAGGGTTTGAAACCAGAACTTTCCAGTTACAAATTTTACTTATATTCTTCTATGTAGGTGAAAGTTACTTTCACTTATAAAATATTTATGTTGGGAGTTAAAAATAATTACAAGTGTAAAATCAACAATTGTTTTGCTTAAAATGTGACCAGAATTTTTCATGACATAAGTACATCACGCAATGGTAAAAGGATGTTTCTTGGAAGAATCCCATTTGCATTTTTAACTTTAATTATTTGTTTCATTATTTAAGTGATAGAGGAAAAGAGAAAAGCAATATGTTTCTATCAGTATGATACCTCACCTACAGATGTGATAAAAATATACTGAATTTATCACTAACAAAGCTGAAATTATTTATGAATTTCATCATGAAAGTCACTTAAAGTGAAAAATTGAAGAATTTACGTGTATCTGCGTTAGCAGGTACAACGGGAGGACAGAAAGAAGGGCACATTTTGGATTTCCTGAACGTGTATCAAAAGCCTATGTCTCAAGGGAAAAAACGTTTACAATAGTATCATTGCCAGACATCTCATCAATACGGGAGATGAGATGTCCACTACGAAATCTTTTGAAATTATCAATGAACAAAATAGTTCAGTAATCCTCAAGTTTGCTATGAAACGCCTGAAACCCGATTTGTGTATTAGATGGTTGGAGGCAATTGGTTTTGTTCTAGTTGGCACTCGTCAGCAAGGTGTACCTGCAACCTTGAAGGAACTAATGACATGAGTACTCGAATTAATGTATTCAGAAAGAAGTGGTTGTCAGTCTTTCCTTGTTCTGGTAATTGGATTTCTTTACTCTCCCATCCATTTGATTACGTAATCTTCGTCTGTAATCCTTCCCACCTTCCCTGGAGAATAATTTTGCCTGTCTTGTATTTCGATGATTTAGGCTGGATTCACTGCGTTGTAACTCAGTTTATGAGTGACTCATCATCTTGTTCACCTCTTGTCTTCGCCACATAACCATCTTGACATTTTGTCCAAGCTTTTAATTTTTTGTTCAAACTTGGACTTTCTTGATATAAGCTTTATGAGTATAATTTCTGAGCACTTTATCCTCCATATTAAGTTTGGTGTCTCCTGTCGACCGAAATTATGCAACATTTGCATTTATGTTAAAATTGTTCTATATGTAAAATTAATAATTTCTTTTGCTGTACGCAGCCTATGAAAAGTCGACAAAATAAACGATGGATTCATGTTCCTCTGTACAAATTGCTGTTCTTACTTTATTCAAATGAATTCAAAATGGTCTAATGCTCTAATATATTTATTAGCAGCTTTGTTATTCTTCGAAACACTTCAAACATTATCTCAGTTTTATGATTTATTACTTCAAAACAGAATGATGACAGTTGGTGGATGGTGACCAGCAGTGGAATCCAGAACAACGCGCATTTCGTCCTACTTGGGACTCGTCCGCCAGATGGATGTACCTGAATTCCCCACTCACTAGGTAATAGTATTCCGTGTGAGGCTCGAACCCAGTGCCCATAGTTTCAAACGCCAAAGCGTTATCCACTAGACCACTTGGGCCACGAGAGCCACCTCTTGTGCAACGGGTCATATTAATTATTTAATTCAATTTTAGATTTTCCCGTCGATTGATTGGACACTGAGGAATGCAGGTACATCCAGCTGGAGGACGAGTCCCGAATAGGACGAAATGCACATCCTGGATTCCACTGCTAGTCACCATCCACCAATTAACTTCTAATTACATGCTCAGACATCGTCGAAGCATATGCTTATGGAGCCGATATGTCAATCTGAGGCCGAGCACTTCAGCCTGATCAATCGACGGGAAAATCTAAAATTCCGTTAAAGAATGATGACAAGTTTTGAAAACTGTGTCAATCTTCAACCTCGTAATCTTATTGTGTACACGATAATAGTATACTATATAAGATGTTATAGTTATAAACTGATGAGTTACTCAAAAATAAAAAAAATTGAATAACCAAACTGCATAAATATTTCTAATCAATTAAATACTTACTTATGATACCAAATATGCTCATACTGATCAAAAATACACTAGCAATCCATGATGTAATCTTACTACCAGAGCATGCATAAAGTTGAAAATCTGGTTCAGACAATTCACTCCCAACACAAGCAAATTCTGAATGTGCAGTAGTGATATGATCATGATGTAATGGAAGTGTTGCTATTGTATTAATGATATCACGTACACTTGATGTAACAGCCTCATAGAAACTTTCAGCAGAAAATCCCTCTGTAATATTCATGCTTATAGACTCTTCCACCGATGATGATGTGCTAGTCCCGTTGGCCATAGATACTGATAATGATGTTGACGGCGATGAAGATAAAATTTCATTAGATTCCATTTAATTGCTTTGGACTATTTCTTTTTGTCCAGTGACTATTTCATACAAATGCAGTAGGTTTCATTTTTGAAACATAGTTCAGTCCACTGATAAACATCTTCAATTTGGATCTGTTTTGAAGATAGTCTCTTGGAAATTGAAACTAAATTGTTGTAATGCACATCAGCGACATATCAACTGAAAAAAAATATCATTTTAATCTTAAGATATATCCTTCCCACATTAATTCCATAAAGTAGTACTGAACTATTTGCCAAAATTATTTTTACAAATCAAAGGGGGAGTGTCATTATGTCATTATGTGTGTCTATCATGAAAGTGCACGTGTTTACACAAATTATTTGGGAAATATGTGTATGTGTTTTCTGTTAGTGTGTTTGTGTGTATTGCACACCGAAATAATATCGTCAAGAAAACCTTTATGCACTAATGTGTGTGGGTGTGTGTGGGTCTTTCACTATCTGAATACAATTGCACATATCTTCAAGTGAATTAGAAAATGACAGGTCAGTTCAATGAATAGTCCTATATGTATGCATGTTAAAGCTACTGTCCTCATAATCAAATCAGATTTTGGTGAAAAAAACCTTCTAGATTGAGATTTATAACGTGTAGGAGTAAGTTTACTAAGAATTTAAAAAAACTCAGAAGTTAATTGGTGGATTGTGACAGCAGTGGATCCAGATGCGCGTTTCGTCCTATTTCGGACTCGGTGGGAACATCATCACTCAGTGAGGAATGTAGGTACTTCCAGCTGGAGGACGAGCCCCAAATAGGACAAAATGCGCATCTTGGGTTCCACCGTTAGTCTCCATCCACCAGTTAACCTCTAATTACATGCCCAGACATCGTCGAAGCATCTGCACAAGAAGCCGACATGTTAACCTGAGATCGAACACTTCGGTCCGATCAATCGACGGGAAAATCTAAAATTGAATTAAAAACTCCGAAGTGTTTGAGAAAATTTAGTTTATTAAGTAACAGTTTGCTTATGAATTTGACGAAGCTTGTGTTCACTTAAAGATTTGTTTTAGTGATATGCTTACTATTGAATTTGCAACTCATTCTTAAAATCTATACTGAAACATATTAATCCCTTGAAGACCATACAGTTTCTTCCCACACTTATTGTATGAAGTAGTATGAAAAGAAGTTTGTACTATTTTTATCATCTGACTTTACCACTAATCGTTTTTTTAATCCTTTCCGTTCCCAATGTAACATAAGGCTTCAAGCTTTAGCTGTAAAGTTTCAGTAGCAGTTGTTTTTTTTTTACAGGGTGGAGTTGCTAGTCTCACGCCCAACCTCCTCTATTTGTCGAGATTATAGCGACTAATAAAGGAAATGTTCGCGACGGCTGGGACTCGAACCCCAGACTACGTGAGTGGTTGGCCAGCACCCTACCACTGAACCACCAACGCACAAGTAATAGTTAGTTCATCATTTTTATAAGCAACCGTTAATAGTGGTGAACATTGACCCAGCAATCTGTGGTTTGTTTATTTAAAAAGGATCTCTAGTTTCGCGGCGGGCAACTATGACAGTTGTGGTCTAGTTACTTGCCATCTGGCAGAAGATCGGAGTGAAACGTTCACAAGTATTATTCTAAATTATACTGATGCTTATTTATAGACTTTGTGCTGTGGGAACCTCCTATTCCTGGTTTATTTTCACCGAAGAAATAAACAGTAGTGAATTGCCAATTTGTCTTCTGATATTCTCCAGTCGGTTATTGCACAGAGTATTCTCAGTTGCAGCGATTAATCTTCTTACAGTAGCACCAGCTTCAGGACCTATGAGTTGGAAATCTTTGAAGCTGGTACCTTAGCCAACATTCATTAAAAAACTCAGTGTAGAAAAGACTGAACTACTGGTGAACTCAAACCTTAGATAACTTAACTGAAAAACATAAACCAAATCTCAGAAGGAGCAGTGTGTATAGTATTTCCTCTGAATAAGTCAAACGACATATCTACTAAGATTAATATATGTGTGAAACTTGCGCACTGTGATAGTAAGTAATTCCATATTAGTTTGTTTATTAGATATATCACACAGTGAAACAGTATTATTTACTGGATGACGTTTCGAACAAAATTTATTGTTCATAATCATATCAATTGTAATCACACGAATTCGAAACTTGAGTTTTATAGTTTTCTTTGTTCTCTCCTATTTGTCGTCGTATGGGTAGTAGGATTTTCCAGATGTCCGATTGGACAGGTGTTGAATCATTCCTATTACACGTATTTGCAGTTGATTCGATAAATAAAGCTTCCGTTGACATCAATCTCTCCCCACTCGCCACCCTGTGACATTAGATTTTAAAACTTTCATGTTATCCCATCCATCCTGTTGTATGGTTGTGTTTAATTGCAAGTATTGATTGGCATAGCTGAACTATTCTCTAGATTTCTTATCTTATTCGGGTTAACCAATCTAAATTTTACTAGGTTTTTATGCTCCGCTAATCTGATCACCCCTGTTCTACTACTCTGACCTATGTGTTTGGCTTGACAATCATTGCAGGCAGGATATTAGATAAACCAAATTGTTTTGTTTTAAAGGCTCCACAGGATCCTTCAACTGACAAAGCTTGTTTATAATTGAGTTTGTGGATTTGAATGTCAGCCACTTTTGTTCCTGTCCTATTAGGCATTCTGCGTGAGGCTTCCGAGGTTCCTTCCTTGTATGGAATTACTACTGATGATTTAGATTCCCTATTGTTGGTGTTGTTATTATCTTGCGCATGTTTGACATGCATGTTGTCATTAGTATTACTATTATTATTATTGTTATTTTTATCACTATCACTACTATCATTTTCGGTTAACTAATTTTATACGTGGGAATTCTCTGGTCTGTATAGCTGCCTAACGGAATTTCTTTAGATCATGCTGAGTTTTCGATATGTTATTATTGTAAAATAGTCCTTCAGATTTGATCGCAAGTAGCTGTCATTTTGCTGTCTTTTGGAATTTTCGTGACTGTGTGTGACTCATAGAAGTTTTGTTTAGCTATACAGAGGGATGCATAGATCGGTTTCCAGCATTCAGACCACAAAACTTCAGCTTAGGTCGTTACAGTAAGTACCTGGACTAATTTTCACTATTATTTTTCTGTGAAATGTTCTATTTATTGGGTTTTTCAGATACCTGACAATGAAATCAACTACATACTTTAGGCTGTTTTAGATTTACCATCCTGTGGTTATAATTTCTAAGGAATCGGTTACTTTTTGGTTCATTTTATGAACTTCTCCTAACTGATGAAAAGTGTTTTCCTGGAGAAATACTCAAATAACCCATATATTGACGAGTAAAACTTATTCCTTGACCAACGATAATTGATAAGATTATTTTATCACGTTCATGAATATACCTTCCGCTGGTATGTATAATATAAAAGTAATAAAAAAGGAAGATAAGGGAAATAGCAGATCACGATCGTACGACTGTTAAATTAATTCAGATTTCTTTGAAGTTTTAGATAGAAAAAGTCTTTGAATAAATCAGCAAGTACACCGACAGATTCAATCACTTTTAACAAATGTTTTCCTTTTTACTATACTGAGGTATCTTAAGGAACATTTTTCGTACTGATGCACATACACTTAAAGTGATGTTCTTATTGATTGAAAAGTATCTGATGTGGTTTTGTGCTTCCAACTTGTTCATCCGGTTACCATCTGTGAAAGATAATCTTACAGAAAGATAATAGTAAAAGGGCACCAAACACATATTTTGGAAGCAGTAATAGGGTTAAATATTTAGAATAAATACTAAAGATGCAGGAAGATAGTCACAGGTGCAAGTTCCACTAAAGGGAACTCTGTTTCCAACAACGCTACTACATCGACGTATTCAGAGTGTAAACGAATAAGTTAAAAAAAGTTTTATTAGACTATGACCATATGGTGACGTTGAATAAGCAAGTTAATGCAAAAGACTCTTTGTTTTGCTGAAGCCTGTGCAATCAGATTGAAGAAGCCGGATCTCTGCATACAAAATGAGAGAGTGGTTAACTTGAATCTACCTTGACAGCATACTTCCATTTCACATGTGTAGTTTCCCTTCACTTCCCCTCACTTCTCTTCAGCATGTTTTCTCCATTACTACTACTACTACTACTACTACTATGAGTAGCAGTAGTACAGTCGTTATTTCATCTGACATGCAATTAATTTCTCTCAGGATGTGTGCAAATCGAAAATCACAATGTGTGTTGAGTGTCGTTAACCTCAGTGAGCAGTCTTCAAACTATCTATCTTATGATTTGAAATCAGACAGGTTAAAATCTTGTTATTTAGTCCTATATGGTGTATACATATGTTGAATTTATTTCTGTTTTTGTTTTGTTTTTATGAAGTTTCGTTGTGTCTCAGTGCTATCAAATCTAGATGTTTACAATTGTATTGTATTAATTCTACTGCAATTACTTCACTCTATTTGTTAGTATGTGTGCTTTGATGAATACTATTCACTGAATACTGACGTTAACAGATTACCACCAATCATCATCCATCGCATACAGATCAGATATTTGTTGAAATTGATCATTCATCATTCATTGCAACAATGTCAATGTGTTTGTATGCAGTTGACGGTAAAGAACTGTGTTGAATACTCCAGATTGTTGACACTTGCACTTGTTACATGTATTCGACGTGACTTTATTGAATATAGATTACAGAATCTGTGATTAGTCTTTCTCCATCCACATTTGCTCGTATTACATTTCCGAATACAAATCAAATGTTGTCGCGATCAGTAAATGTGGTTTTATCCCACTCATGTGCAGCTACAGATGAATTTTCTTCTAAATCACTTACTGTACACTTGTGTTCCATTGGGATGGATGACCATTAGTTAGACATGTATGTTCGTTTCCAGATGTCCGTGACAGTGCTACTGTTATCAATCTGTCCCTCAATCGTGTTAAACAAGATTTCAAATCTTTCACTTTATCCCATCATTTCGTAAGCTTATGTGTGATTGCATGCAGTGAGGGGTATAGTTGAACTATTCTCCACATTTCTCACCTTATTCGGCTCATCTACTCTGGATTACTCTGGGCTTTTGTGCTCCACCAGTCTAAATGACCCCGTTCTACTATTTTCACCTATGTAATCGACCTGACAATGATTCCATCAGGGCATTAGATAAAATAAATTTCCTTGTTCAACTGGCTCCATAGGATCCGTTAATTGACAAAGCTTGTTTCTGATTGAGTTTGTGAGTTTCATTGCATTTCATATTTTTATTACTATTTCATGCATTCACACCTATGATTCAATTCCCTCACCGGATATAACTTCTTAAACACCATATATATACGATTGTACAGCTTGATGATAAATTCGTTGAAAAGAATCTCTTCGCTGAATCATTTGTTTTGATTTTCTATATGTTACAATGGGTATTTTCCATGTTTTATTATTGAAAACGAAGTCGATTAAATACAAATTATGTAAAATGTGTGTCCATTATTCACACTCAGCAAAATCCCTTCACACACACTGATCATTTAGGTCTACACAAAAGCTGTCAGGCTCATCTATTATGCAGCTGATATCCTGCTCATAAACACAATGACACGGATATTGCAAGCAACAGGCGAAGATGAGATATCGATGTTCACCACGTGGAAATATCTACACCAATTGACATGTGTTTGTGGAAGCAGGTACATCAGGCACACGGAGAGATGTCTGTCGAACGGAGTTACCGAAAACTCACCCAAATGACGTTCTTGTACTCATGATGGAATCCCCACGAGCTCAGTCACACACTCATGGCACTCTGATCATTCGGTGATGTTGAGTGGAAGCTTTTCAAATACTAGTAAGCAAGTTAATGCAAAAGACTCTTTGTTTTGCTGAAGCCTGTGCAATCAGATTGAATAAGTCGGATCTCTGCATACGAAATGAGAGAGTGGTTCACTTGAATCTACATTGACAGCTTACTTCCATTTCACATGTGTAGTTTCACTTCACTTCGCCCCACTTCTCTTCAGCATGTTTTCTCCATTACTACTAATACTACTACTATGAGTAGCAGTAGTACAGTCGTTATTTCATCTGACATGCAATTAATTTCTCTCAGGATGTGTACAAATCGAAAATCACAATGTGTGTTGAGTGTCGTTAACCTCAGTGAGCAGTCTTCAAACTATCTATCTTATGATTTGAAATCAGACAGGTTAAAATCTTGTTATTTAGTCCTATATGGTGTATCCATATGTTGAATTTATTTCTGTTTTTGTTTTGTTTTTGTGCAGTTTCGTTGTGTCTCAGTGCTATCAAATCTAGATGTTTACAATTGTATTGTATTAATTCTACTGCAATGTCTTCACTCTCTTTGTTAGTATGTGTGCTTTGATGAATACTATTCACTGAATACTGACGTTAACAGATTACCACCACTCATCATCCATCGCATACAGATCAGATATTTGTTGAAATTGATCATTCATCATTCATTGCAACAATGTCAATGTGTTTGTATGCAGTTGACCTTAAAGAACTGTGTTGAATACTCCAGATTGTTGACACTTGCACTTGTTACATGTATTCAGCGTGACTCTTCATCAGTACGCACCCACCGGGGTACTGATGAAGAGTCCCAAACTAGGACGAAACAGCTGTCCAGTATTCCTTGGTTTTCCAGTGGTTCTCTAACTGATCTCAGCTCATGATGAAATCCTTCAACCAGTGATCCTTATTTTTTGTCACAATGTTCATGTGTTTGTATGTATTTAACCTTAAAAAACTGTATAAATAACAGTGTTTGTAGAGTATTCAGCTGACGAGTCCTGATGACTCTGATTCTATTATAATCAACAGTTGACACAAGGTCCATCATAGTGAGAAGTGCTGATTGTCAAATCAGTTAGTCTGTCATTCTAACTCTGGAAACATATGGTGGTGGTCACTGAATGCCGGAAGCAAAGTTTGTCTATGGGCACATAGATGCTATACCAGAATTTACTTAGGCGGGCTGAAATTTCAAACCAATGAATTTATAGCTAGCTACATAAGCTGACTCAGAACACATAAATGAATTGTATAACTCCAAACAGAAAATCAATAATTCTTTACGTATTAAGTAATTTCATACACTTATTCCTCTTTATCAATTTTTAAATATAAAGTAAAAACAACCGTTTCTTCAGAATTAGGCGGTACCAATCTTCACTTCGTTGGCTTCTCTTCATCCGCGTACAACCTAAAAGTTAGTTATGTATATGTATAAGGAAATTTCAACATACTTGCAAGGGTTACATGATTTTTGGTCAACAGAGATACAAAATAATAAAAAGCACTCAGATGTTATAATTACATAAATTATGCAAAGAAATCAGATTTTAAACAAATTACAGATATGCAGAATTAACAAAAAGATACAATGGAAGGAATAAAGGAATAAACTAAATTACTGTCGAGGAAAAATCGCGGGGGGGGGGGGAGGGTTAAAGTAAAAGACTACGTATTCAAATGAGAGGAATAGATTCGACGCTGAGTTACCAGGACAAGGGAAGATTGATAAGTGAATCTTTCTGAACACATAAATCAGGTTTTTAACGTTTGATAGAGATTTTTTCAGCAAATATGAGTAGAGTTGAGTTATATTGTCTATTACTAATCTTGTATCAAGTAACTAATTACTAATTTATTAATTTGTGAATCTTTATACTACTTGTTTATCTTCACTCATCGTCACAAATCACCTTGTTCCACTGAAGGCATAAGATTAAGCTGAATGCAATGCTGAGGAATAATGTAGATAGCTTTGTTTTCAATAGTTGATTTGTAAGGATTAGATTTGTTTTTACCCACTGGAGTTTGAACCCAGGACCTTCCTATTACAAGGTAAGCTCGTATACCATTCAGCCACTGGGACTTAACTTAGTGGCTAGCCCATGAATTCTAACTTCTACCAGTTCGTGATTTTCAAACTAGGACACAGAGAAACTTAATTACCAACTTAATATTTAGTTGCAGCTGAACTCACAATTATGTAACTTCATCCGATTATGTTCATTAGTGATGAAATCAGCACTGGGGTCATTTAAATTCCCTGAAAATACTCATTGAGTCATGGAGAAAAATAATAGACGAATTCAGCGAAGAAAATTTTCTTTATCGACGAATTTATATTTACCAAAAATGTATAGTAGTCTATTATTGAGTAATACGGTTTGACATAATTGATATAATTACTCAGTAGTGAGGCGATGTCAAATGGTACAAAGAACATCAGATTTCAGCATTTGTTTATGGCGGAGGCGCTGGCTATTGGTCAATAGAAAACCGAACTCTGGATACAGAAAAACGTTTGTCCTGTCTCTTATTCCACCATGGTCCTAACCTGTTCGTTTGTCGTTCCCTGTAAATTTTTATTTTGCTTTTACTTTGTTAATTAATTCACCATTATCACTCTCACATGTTCCTTTTGTACATTTTCTCACCCTCTTCACACTTGTTAAATGAACACTCAGCTACCAATCTTCTCACTCAATAACAATTTTAACCTTATCAAATTCCTAACCCTTTCTTCCTTTGTGCCGTTAAGTATTACGTAATTTATCACTTTTGTTTTTCTTCTGAAGCCACTTCTGAGTAATCGTATCAATTATGTCACCCCCCTATTACTCATTAATAGGATAATATACATTTTTGGTAAATATAAATACAATTGTACAGACTTTGAAAATGATTTCGTTGATAAAGAAAATTTTCTTCGCTGAATTTTATTTTTCTTTCTTTCATTAAAATTTCCATGGGCTGGATTTGTTAACCTATTCTTCATCGAAAACTAGATCACAAATGGATTCCTGAAAATCTTTTGAGATTTTGTAATAGGTTTAGTCCAATAAATCAAGTTTATGCACAGATATTGATAAAAACAGTCAATGACAACGGCATTAGACAACAAAGTTCCGAAAGATGGGAACCAGAAGTTACTAGATTCCTTAATACTGTCCGAATGGAAACATATCCAAATCATTCGGAAGGTTCAATGCCGCTCAAATAAAAGTTACAAATTATGATAAAATATGCGTCCACTCCTTCCATTTTATTATGGGTTCTGTATTGAATGTCATTATTTGACTGAAGATTGAATAGAATTAATGAAAACTGGAGGAAACACATTTGTAACTTGAAATGATTAACTCTGTTTCAGAATATTTATCTATTTATCTATAAACAGCTTAGTAAATATACACAGTATTACTAAGGTCAACAGAACCAGTGGTGAATTTGAAGGTTTAACCAAACGGTGGGGGATATCATAACGGGTTCAAATGACACAAAAATAAAGGGAGAAAGTAATTGGTTGAAGAGGGTTTCCACATTGAGCTGACATCGGTTAGAGAAACACTGGAAAACCTGGGAGTACAGCCAGGCTCTAACCCAGGACCTACTGGTTACAAGACTAGCATTGGCTAGTAGGAGCGCTATGTCGTGAATTGGCAGAAGTTAAAATCGATGGGCTGGCCACTGGATAGGGTCCCAGTGGCTTAATGGTCTACGAGCTAGCCCGCCTTGTAACGAGAAGGTCCTGGGTTCGAACCCTGGCGGTGGGCGCGCACTGCTGAAGGCTTAGCCCCAAACTAGGACAGAATAGCTATCCAGTGCTCCTAGGTTTTCCAATGGTTCTCTAATAAATTTCAGCTGACAATGAAATCCCCAGACCAATCAAACAAAATGCCTAAATACCAATACCTAACAATTAACTGTGGAAGGTTCAGTAATTCGTACATAACAAGAAAAATATTTTACTCAGTAACTTACAAGAGAAAAATAGTTGAATTTAAAACTACAAACGAAAATACTCCAATAGATTGATTCCATTGGCAGTGTAGTCACCAAGATTTTGTATCAGTATCAATAGTGTTTAACGAAGAGTACTTTATGCATACACTTTCATTATAACAGACCTTTCTATCACCTGAAAGTAAAACCCGTATTCATAATGTTTATTCACAGTTTAGTTATTCACTTAGAGACTGTAAGATTCATGTACTTCTAGCGATTTAGCTGCAAGAGTGAGTGCAGGTAGAGGCGCCTGTCAATCTTAAAAAATACTTTGAAATTAATTTTGATTGCGAATTGAATTCAGTTAGAGAACCATTGGCAACCAGGAAGTACTGGACAGATATTCGTCCCTGTTTGGGACTCTTCATCAGTACGCACCCACTACATCAGTAGGGATGGAACCCAGGGTGATGGTTGCGTACTGCTGAACAGTCCCGGCCAAGAAAGAAACAGCTTTCGAGTACTTCCTAATCCTGAGATTGAAGTAATTTCGTCATCAAAACTGGAATCAGTGAAATCGCTGTAAACCAACAATGAACCTAGAACGAGCACATACCATCACTAAAGACACTGGTCACAAAATAATTAGGTGCTGTTTGATCTGCCTGTATGTTACCTGTCTGCGTACATGGGGTACAAAAATCCTTCCTAGGCATCAAGCAGGTCTACCATCATGTATACATTTCATAGCCGTTTCTAGAGTGTCATCGACAGCAAGGTTAGGAAGAAGTGGTGAGATTGGGTTGGTTGAGAACAGAAGAAACAGATAGTTACATACCCTCCTCGGCTTTAGGTATTCTTGCAGAGGGCTATCTCAGGAACTTTCCCGTCTAACACACTATTCCAACGAACAGTAGTGCCCAAAGAATCGAAGGTGGTACTAATATCAATAAATACAACTACCCATGGCCTGCGTTCGTGTGACTGGGTTCTAGAAACCTGAACAAAACGCATCTTGTGCTTCGTGAATTATCTTCTCACACTTTTTACACAGCCTGTGGAGAAACACAGTGGCCAATATTTTCGACTTATACTCCAATCATTCATATCTGAAGACCCAATACACAACTTCGCATACTGATCGGTCACTGGGAAAGTAGTCATTTTAGCTACTCTTAGTGTTGACTATTCAACACCAATTTAATGCTCATTTTCATAGTAAGTGTGTAAGGCTGGTGGTCACCTTTAAAATGTGATTGATAGGACTTAGTCAGAACCAAGAACTAGCGACTATGCCATTAGACTCATCCTGATGACTATACGATGTACGCATTAAAGTCCTAAAGGAGATTGGCCTCAGTCGAAATAAAATAGTAATGAAAAGTCTGCTTCCAACACTCAGTGACGCAGGATAAAGTCTCTGAGGTGCTATTAGTCCCTTCTCTTGTTGAATAGCTCTAAAAAGTTCTAAATGAATGTGTAGGAATTTTTACTGATCGCCTTGCACTATCCAACATCTCAACAAACTTCTTTTGATCAAATGGGTGTCACTTTTACTAGGAGGATTTATTTGTATTATTCCGTTGGCTTTTTTCTATCAAACCGTCTCTGAACACAAGATTTCACATAAACCTTTCACCAGGAGTTACTGGCATCCATGAAAATGCTATTTGTAGTTTCCATTTGGAGAAGGTAATTAATCCATATTTGTACAACCAAATTGTTCGGAAAAATATATATCTTAAAGAGAAACATATGTTAAAATAGTTAAAATACCAAAATTTTTACAAATTAATAGTTACCACATTTAAACTAAAAAAGAAGTTTAAGGTAATAAGGTAACCAGATGTCTAGTGTACACAGAAAGTGATATTTATTTACTTATTTAGTTAGTTTTGTTGCGTTGAAGAATCTGCTTAATCCACTGTTAAGAGGCTTTACAATTTGTCAATTATCGATTCAGTATATGCAGCTTATACTTATTATTTTGTCTAGTCTAGGGACTGAAGGTATTCAGAATAACGAGTGAATTACTGGACAACAGTGGTGTGCTTTATTGTTCTTTCCTGGATTGCTTAAAAAGGACTATGTCATACTTCGTAGAACTCTGAAGACTGTCAGTAGGACGAGTGGTATCCAATTGGGCCATATCGTTGACATTGTCACTGATAGGCACTTGATGTCATGCAACAAATTTGCTACAGGAAGTTTGTCAGACTCTGAGCACCCACTCTACCAGCAGCTTCAACCTTGTGTCTCCTCAGGTAAAACAAGAAGTCTTTTCAGAAGACTTTATGCACGTACGTCTAAGTATAAAAATTCCACTATAACATATTTGGCAAGTACTTTATGTGATGAAAATAGTGTCAGACATGAACTAACTAACCTTCTTTGCACTACTAAATACCATTTTCTTTACCCTTAAAGCATCATTCTTATTGTTATTGTATTCTTATATTTATAATCCTCTCAATTTTTTTTTTGTTTATTTTTTCATAAGTATGAACATCATTTAAGCTGTGTTATACTGTTAATTTTGTATTTCCCCTCACCATACTGTATCAAAAACATTAACCCAATAATCTATAACATGCTAAAGTTCAAACTGAATCGACAATACCGTTTGAAACAAACTCATGTTATTATTATTATTATTATATCTAATAATTATTTAGTAAATGTGACAAATCCTCCGATTAATTTTGTTTTAATTTTTAATTTTATATATATTTTGAGTAATCAGATGCAATATTGTGACAAATGCTGAGAATTCCATTCTGTATTATAAGTACTGTTTTGGAATAAAGTAAATTATTATTATTCTAAACGAAATACTCTATTCAGCCATATTTACGGTGTCAGGATAGCATTATTTTTGTAAGGTAGTTTTAGTAATTTAAAAGTCCACATAATTAAAAAAATGTTAACCTAAATCCAAAAGTCGTAGATTCTAAAGTCACCTACTGTTTTCTTCAGAAACGGTAGCATTCATATTTAAATGTCATCAGCGTAACACTGCCAGGGGAAGGAGGGCAGGAATTAATATAATCCTTACGCGACATTCAGCTCGTAAATACCTCTGGTGTCTCATCATTTGTGAATAAATCTTTCTCCTTTTACTAAAGATTTCCATGAGGAGGCACAGTACAATGAGTCTTATCTCACTTTTTCCAGGTCTGTCTTTGGACAGAGTATTTTTATATGCGTTGGTGGCACAGCGGCTAGGACACTCGCCAACCATGCACATGGCCCGGGGTTCAATGCCCGGCCGACGTACACATGATGCCAATGGTTGGCCTGCTAAATTTGGGCTACCACTATCACATGCTGAGAATTCCATTGTTGTGCCAAAATACTATGTGGAACCAAACTGTATTTATGACTAATATTTAAATTTTTTTCGCAGGTGTTTCAGTTGTTTGAAGATTTCAAACGACCAAAATCGATTTTCTGTGGTCTGATCGCAGGAAACTGATCTTCGTGTTCTACTGTATAGCTTATCAATGCTTCCTTGAGATACGCGCAGTCACAAAACGCACCAACGACAGCAAAACGATGATTATTTACAGTGGTTCTTTTCAACAGTCATAGTATATCAAAACGTAAAGTTACCTCAACAATGCCGTTCGGCAGCTATACAAACATGGTAACTTTCTAAGTACAAAAGAATTTCTGTAGAACAAAATTAGTTAGCCGAAATTTAACTCTAAGAAGTACTTGAGAATCAAGTAGAATATTCCTAACAAAGTGGGATCGAAACTCTGTTCACAGGAATCACACACCAATACTTCCCGCAGACAGTCCGAGGTCAGAATGATCTTGATCTAATCAAACAAAACTGCGTCGTAAAAGAACACATTATCAGTGTATCACATTGGAATTAGAGATCATACAGGGACAAAGGCAAATCATAAGTATCAAGTCAACAGTTGACATGCAGATTTCAGAACAATGGTATACAGTTTAGGGGAAAAAAGAATAATAATTAAAAACGTAGAGGATTTCATTATGAGCTGACATCAATTAGACAACCACTGGAAAACTACCTGGGAGTACTGGACAGCTGTTTCATCCTAGTTTGAGACTAACCCTTCATCAGTACGCACCCACCGCCAGGGTTCAAACCTGGCACCTTCTGGCTACAAGGCGAGCTCGTAGACCATTAAGCCACTGGGACCCGATCCAATGGCCAACCCATGAATTCTAACTTCTGCCAATTCATGACGTAGTGCGACCACTTTGCAATGTCTTCTTCGATGAGTTACTGCCTCACCTTCAACCTGCTGTACCCTACTGGTCACGGCTTCCCACTAGGACCTCAGGTAACTGCCTGGGTCCCAGTGGCTCAATGGTCCATGAGCTCGCTTTGTAACTAGAGGGCCGTGGGTTCGAACCGTGGTGGAGGGTGCGTACTTCTGAAGAGTCTCAAACTAGAACGAAACAGCTATCCAGTACTCCCAGGTGGGTTTTCCAATGGTTGTCTAACTGATGCCAGCTCATAATGAAATCCTATAACCAATCAAACAAAATCCCTACAATACCAATACTTGAAAATTAAAATGTTAGTTGAAACATGCAAATAAGTATAACTACTGTGATAAGTTCGTTCAAGAGGGATTTTCCATTACACACTGCGCAATTGTGTTTGAACGACAGTAGTTTGCATTCACAATTGTGCAGTAAGTCTTGTTCTTGCATGCAGCTGTTAGTTTAAGTGCATAACTAGGCAGAAAAAATGTCCTCTGCTTGTAGTAATTGCATTTGTTGTTCCGTTTATTTAACATAAATGCGCTCTGTCTGTCTGTTTAATGCGCCTATCTATATAAGACATACTTTTTCAATTAATGTCAATTAGGATAAACGAATTCAAACAGGTTTTTTTGTTGTTGTAAAAAAAATAGTATAACTGATTAAATATGGCAAAATTTATTTCTAGACTTTTTAATTCAACTATAATTTTCTACTAGTTTCATATTCTTTGTTTGTTTTATTCAACAGCTGACTCCTGTCAGTCATTTTCAGGCGATAGAATTAATTCTTTGAAGGACTGGATACTTATGGCTTGCTAAGGCTACCTTATAATAGATTTGGAAATACTTGGGGATGTGAAAATTAAAAAGCGAAGTCATAAAAGCAGTTTCAGAACCGCGATTCCTTTTGTTAGGTATCCAACAGGAATTCAGAAACGCTGAATTTCCACCATACTTCTTTCACTTAACTAAGAGTTGCGAATAATGCCTGGAACAGATCAGATCCCTACAAAACTACTCTTGAAAATTAGTCTGATACTTGCAGATGACTGACCAAAGGACGAAGTTGTCTGTAGTTCCAGTGAGAAGTCATGACCAGTGAGATCCACCAGGTTGGGTGTGAGGAAAAATACTCACCAGTGACATTGTCTATTGGTCGTGCCAAAATCACGAATTGGTAGAAATTTTAGTTCATGGGCCATTCGATCAGGTCTCAGTGTCTGAAAATCAACGAGCACGCCTCGTAACCTGAAGGTCCTGGGTTCGAATTCCAGAGGGTGAGCATTTCTGAAGAGTCCCAGACTAGGACGAAATAGCTGTCAAGTTAATAACTAGTTCATAGGGAGGGTTCTTTATATGTTTCTCAGCGTATTATTATGCTACAAACAACACCTTAGACGTATAAAGCCTGCAGTGATCATTTCTGATGAACTAAAAACAAAATTTATTGAACTTCTGGAAGAGTAAAAAGGAAATATTTGTTCATTCCTTAACACTGACCACATTCGAGATGGGTATCATGAGATTTTGACATAATTCGTCTACCAGTTTCGTCTGACACTTTCAGGTATGACGTTTTTCACTCACCGATGATGTTGAATAGTACCAAAATCATATTACTCATAAAAACGATTAAATCTTTTTAAATCTATAGACGTAATACTTCTAGCTTGTTGACACAAATAAACAGAAGTTAGAACTTGTGGGCCGTTGGATCTCGTCCCACTGGCTGAAATGTCAACCAGCTCGCCTCATAACTTCAAGGTCCTGCGTTCAATCAACGGTAAGATCATGTGCACGTAATGCTGAAGAGTCCCGAACTAGGATGAAGCGACTTTTCAGTACTTTCCAGTGGCTGCCAAACTGGTATCAGTTAGCTGTCGAACATGAGACTAGTCAAATCCCTACAAACTAACACTTGAAAACAAAATAAACTAATCAGGTCAGTGGTACTTAAAATGTTTCCCAATGTCTAAGCTGATCTTTTTCCCCCGTTTACGCTCTGAAACAGATATCTGGTTTACTATACCACAATTATGTAGTGCATCAAATATTTGGATAACTTACATTTATTTCTGAGCATGTTCAAGAAACCTGTAGACTAATGCCATTTTGGTTTATTGGTGAAGAAAATACTTTCTAAGTTTGAAGTCATTTAATTGAGAAATGCATATCGAAGCTTTAGAAAACAAATTTTTGTGTATGCTTACTTAAAAAGTGCTTCTTGCATTTTCCCTTCGGAAGAGGAGGTTTATCTACAGGTAAAAGTAGAAAAAAAGATGAAACGTAGTAAAATGAGACTCCTAGGCCTTTAAAACCCGATAGTTTATAGGTAGGTTTTTATTTTTTTTAAAATGTAGTTCCTCAAGTCGGTAAACTGATGAACAGCTGTTCCTTCTATTAAGTAATAATTTGTTAGATACTAATGTAAGAAACACCGGAACCTTTAATATTCTGGAAGCAACTTTTAATGTAGATAAGTTTCAGTGAAGAGGGAATTCATGTGCATTTTTTTAATTTCTAAGAAGCTAAAAGTTATCAGTTGGTATCGCCCTCCCAAATTGTTTATTCTGATGAGGACGTACACAGTATTCTCCCTAACAGCTTGATATCCTTTGGTCATTATCTGGCAGAAAATGTAGGGGAATTAAGTGAATGTGGAGAGCTGTAGTTGAAAAAGGGTCTTCTGATTTCACCAAGAGTTCATTATTAGACTAATTGCTTTGTTTTTTCGCTCATACAATTGAGAGGACATGTAACAGTTTCCTAACTATTTAAAGGTTTGTTTCTTCAGTTCTACTTACTTAAAGAATATAGTACAATACATACATTAAATGGTTAAAAATCAAAACAAGTGATTCAGCGAACAGTCTCATTTTAACGAATTTATCATCAAGCTGTACAATCCTATATATATGGTTTTTAATAAGCACGATCATTGAACATCTGGTTGATAATGATCACCCAATCTCTATAGCCTCCGCCTTTAAAGTCATCTACAAGGCAAAGAGTAATTTACACAAATCCCTACGTACCCGACTCATCTGTATTCCTGAAGCTTTGGCTATCGAAACAGAAAAGCCAGATCTCTGTGTACAGAAAAAGTTTGTTTAACCCCTCCAACTTTCATGGTCTTAATCCCTCTATTCTAAAGTATGGTAATCTCCAATCATATTTTGGCTCTACCAATTTTTCATTTTGTCTATTCAATTTGTATTCTCTTCTTTCACAACGTCAATTGTTACTATTACTATTCTCACTTTGAACTGTCCCCGGTATTATTTCCCTTGTTCCACTTTTCATTCTAAATCAATTCTTCTTTTTTACAACGTTGAGTTCTATGTTATCAAATTTCACACTTTATTAAGTAACGTTTTTATTTTATTCGATTTGTCTACTAATCCCATAATTGCACACTCTTTGTGGCGGCCTAAAAACATATCAAATTACATGCTCACGGAAAAATAAGGAATTCAACCTTGAACCTTGAACCGCGCGCAAGGAAGAAATCGGTTGCTCTCTCTCTGACGGCTCGCTCAGCACATCTGCCGACCAACTCTGTCTCACACTGGTTGACATATCCCCATCAAGAGCTTTGCTCCTATCTGCTTTACTCTACGCGGAGACTTCCGACGGTCGACAGCTCTAATGTGTAGTGGAGGATTGCTTTAATCAAGAAAAGGACAGTTACATTCCTATAATTTCGTACGTCTATAATTTGTGTATTTTGTGACTATTATAGTTTTTCTTCAAATAACCTCAGTCCTTTTTGTGTATATTAACTTAAGTGAACTGAATATCTTATATATACGTATTTGTTAGTACCTGTTCTGTCCTTTTAATTGTGTGTATATACTTACTTAGCTGCTAGGTCCACCACACCTTTTTTAAGTTCTGTCCATCCTATGAATTATTCTATTTATGACATTAATTTGTTTTGCCACTTGACATTTAACTACGATTATAATCACAAACATTTTAGTTTTAATTGCATTTCATACTATTATTATCATTTTATGCATTCACACCTATGATTCAATTCCCTCACGGGATATAACTTATTAAAAACCATATAAATACGATTGTACAGCTTGATGATAAATTCGTTGAAAAAAGACTGTTCGCTGAATCACTTGTTTTGATTTTCTATATGTTACAATGGGAATTTTCCATGAATTATAAAATTATTAAAAAGACGATTGCAGAGAAGAAAATTTTCTTTTCGACGAAGTCATCAACTAGGCTGTGCATTCGTGTACTTATGATAAATGGCTGGGAAAGTTCCAGAATAATTTAAAAGTTTTTCTTAGTGCCTACTTACACTACCATATTTTCATATCCGAACTTCCTGTCTATTTTGTCATTTTACTATTTCTACATATTTAATCCCTGATTGCATAAACAATTATTCGTCACATTAGTTATGATCCCACTAGATTTTTTATCCAAACATCCTGTCCATTTTGTTATTTCTACATTTCTAACCCCCAGTTGCACAATATGTCAATCTTCTCAATAATTATGATGCTACTTTGTTTGAGTTTTATCAATCCCTCCCCTGTTTATTATGGCATTTTAATTCGTAATTGTAATTTTATCAATTTGACCCTTGACAAGAAATTATTTTGGGACTCTCCCACCCATTTATCATAAATACACGAGTGTACAGCCTAGTTGATGACTTCGTCGAAAAGAAAATTTTCTTCTCTGCAACCGTCTTTTTAATAATTCCTATGATACATTAAATTGCTATTACTATTCGATTCTTACCTTCTGAGTGAAACACAGGTCTTCATTGCATTCTGTTTTTGACCATCTTTTTTAGCTGGCCCAACAACTTAGAGAAAATCAAAACAAGCCACACAGAAAAGAGACTCTTTTCAACGAATTTATTATCAAGCTGTACAATCGCATAAACATACGGTTTTTAAGAAATTATATCCGGTGTGGGAATTGAATCATAGATGTGAATGCAAAAAATAATAATAGTAGTATGAAATGAAATTAAAAAATATTCGTGATTATAATCATAGTTAAATGTCAAGTAGCTTAACAACTCCCTACCATCTTTAATTTCATCTTCATATGATATTTTCCGTGTCATTCAAGCCCACGCCTAGCTTGTTGCGTCTCATTTGGGTTCTGTTTGTAGGCCAAGCCTGTGTTGTTATCTGACAATGCTCTCAGCAAGTTATCATTGTATCTCCATTCCATTCTGCATATATGTTCGGTAATAGGTTGTTGGCTTGTAAGCTACATTTCAGAGTTCCTTGGTGCTTATCCCTTCGGGTCAGCCATTTTATCTTCAGTTTCAAGCGAAACTAGGTGATGTTCAAAGTCTGTAACCTGTAGGATATGCTTTCACTGTGGTGCACGCCAAGTCTCTGAAACATCTAGAAGTAATAATTGGCATTATTGTTGAAAATTTGCATCTTATTTCTTACATATGTTGTATGTCACCTGTTATACTGAAATAACATTCTATATCATAACAAACTATTCTGTCAGCGTTGTAGAACAAGATGCATAAGGTCAACAGCTAGTCATTCACTATTAATATCCTTTATAAATAATATTCAGAAGTTTTACTACTAAATCAGTGGCTGGTAAAACATTCAGTACGGGCTTGAATTTTCATGACATACTCCATACACCTTATTTATTGGCTCGTTTTCAAAATATATTTAACTAGAGGAAGATGATATTTCATTCAAATTTATTATTATATTATTATTGTTTCCTTTAGTTCCTTGAAGAACATAGGGCTTCAGCGGCACGTCTCCATTATATTTGGTTCTCCGACAACGTTTTTACCTGGCTCCACGTCTGCTCACATGCTTTTATCTTCTCTTCACATGACCTCATCTATGTCAACCTCGCACTGACGACCAACTCACCATTTCCCATTCGGGTTCCACTCGAACGATGGCCTGGCGTGTGATGTCACTCAGTTGATGGTTTGTTTTCTCAGAGTATGGCCAATCCACCTCCATTTCTTCCTGCAGATTTGTTGCACAACTGGTTCTTGCTGGGTTGGTTCGTTCATTGCCAGACATCCATGTTGCCGATCTTTTCTGACCAGCCATCTGATCTTGAGTATTATCGAGCAAAGACAGCTGTTGATGAGGGTGCATAGTTTGTTTGAAGTGCCTTTCGTGACTCGCCAAGTCTCTGATTCGTATGGTAAGTAGCACTGACGTCACATTGAGGTTGAAAATCCGGATGTTATTTTCATTTTCATGCTGAAGGCTGTTGATCTCCACACCGACTTGTGAGTGATGAAAGCTTGCCTTACTTTCCCCATCCTCGCTGTTTATGCTGATTGCTTTCTGTCAAATTTGCTCATTTGTAATACAGTGGACTGTGAAACGACTCATGATCATTAAATCCATCTCACAACTTGCAATAAACACACTCCGAGGAGGTGAAACTTCACTGCAGTTCCCTTTGGAAACTGAGGTTATGCAGATGTGTTTGAAACTATAAATAGTAATCAAGAAAGCAAACACAAACGCTAAAACTATATACTACTGACTAATTGGGATGAGTAGTCGTATACCACCCACAGCATATTAGCTGTCTGAGCTGAGTCATACCCGCTACACAGCTGATGAGGTCGGCTTCAAATGAACGAAACAGTCATGGCTAACAAGGATTACTGGTCGGTGTGAGTGGTATACAACTACTCATCCCAATCACTCAGTAGTATATATTTCCACGGATTCGTGATTATATATTCAGTTATTCATGTCACATCAATATCTATCGGTTTATGTACATAAAAGACGCTCATGAGAAGTAGTAAATTGTAAGTTACAAAGGTCGAAATCATTACTACGTTAAGTAGGAAATTCGATTCCAACATAAACACCTAGAATTAAATTCTTGTCACACTAGAAATTGTTATCCAGTTATTTAACTAATTTTGCTTATTTTACACGTTATGTTTATGTGAGACTTACAAGTCTGAATAGAACTCAAAAGAAAACCATTATTCTCTTTCAACTGATTAGAATATTTAATTGAATTTTAGATTGTTCCCGTCGATTGATTGGACCGAAGTGCTCGGTATCAGGTTGACATGTCGGCTCTTTGTGCAGATGCTTCAACGATGTTTTGGCATGTAATTAGGAGTTAGTTGGTGGATGGTGGCTAGCAGTGGAATTCAGGATGCACATTTCGTCGTATTTGGGACTCATCAGCCAGAGGATTTACCTGCATTCCCCAGTGACTGGGGTTCAAGCCTTGGTGGAAACATCATCACTCACTGCGGAATGCGGTTACACCCAGATGACGAGTCCGAAATAGGACAAAATGCACATCCTGGATTTCACTGCTAGTCACCATTAAACCAATTAAATAGTTAGAATATTTATTCTGTTTTCAACTAATGCCTGAATGAATTCATTTAGCAAGTAATTTCAAACTATAAAACATTTGTCAAAAACAGAGATATCAGGTTATGAAACATTATTCATCGAACATGTCTAACAGGCCTCTTACTTAAAACTTCTCATTAACTCGATGAATCTACATTTAAGTAAGGTTTTCTAACAAGTTTCACAGACTTATTGAAATTTGTTTCCAATAGCTATATTTCTAAATGGCATACATTTAAGTGCCTTTTGGATGGTAAAGCAACTGAATTCGCCTAATAATTTTTCCTTCTTAGTTACATTTCTATATTGTTTGTTATCAAGAGTATAGTTATTCTGTTATTTATCAAGTGGAAATGTTAAAAACATTTCCGATCAGCCTGAAAATTTATTATGGATTTTTTTGTTTTTACGAGTTGATCACGGATTGATATCAGTTAGAGAACCATTGAAAACAGCCAGCTGTTTCATACTAGTTTGGGAATCATCAGTAGTACGCACCCACTGCGGTTCGAACCCAGAATCTTCTGGTTAGAAGACAAGCTTAAATACCATCCAGCCACTGAGACCCGATTTACTGGCCAGTCCATGACTTCTAACTTCTACCAATTCGAGATTTAGCGCGACCAACAACCAATGTCATCGGTGGGACAACCAGTGGGTGCGTACTGCCAATGATTCCCTAACTAGTGTGAAACACGTGGCTGTCTAATACTTCCTGCTTGTTTTCAATGGTTTTCTAACTGATATCAATCCGTGATCAACTCGTAAAAAGAAATCTCATCCTTACAAACCAACTATTATAGATTCTGTTAATTAAAGTATTAGACAGCTACATAGGAGTTGATCACACATATATCTACTTTCATATGTAAAGTCCTCAACTAGGGTAGTATGTATTCGAAAAAGGAAAGTAAATAAAAATGACACATTTCAAATATTTTACAAAGATTTATCAAGGGTAATTTATGATAATATTACAAAATAATATCTGTTGGATTGGTGAATATCTTTTTCACAAAAAGATTTACTGAAAGCTGGTCTTTCAAGCGATGGAAAAAATTAGTAAGCAGCTTTACCTACATTAAAAGTTGACACTGAAGGTTAAATCTCATAAAAACAACATTAAAAAAGCAAAGATCTTATAGGAAAGGGATGAAATACACACACACACACAGAAATCCACTTTCTATCTGCTGTATACACTTGAAAATTTAAAAACAAGTCAATGTCAAAATGATAATGTCGAAGTTGAAGTAAGCAAAGGAAGAAGACACAGAGACTGTCTAGTAACTTTCGGATGAATGACAAAACTTCCAGAGAATGTGTACCATCAAGTTTCAAACCAGTATAACTAGTATTTGAACAAAGCAAGAACTACAGATTTTGCAGAATAAAATGGTACCATCTTTTATTTCGTTGCCTTCTCGTCAGCTGCTAACAGGTCAAAGACATTATTAAATATATCTACGAAAAATAATTTTAACATCCTTGCACAGAGTTCACTTTAAAAAAAATCAATCGATCAATATATGCATGCAGTAATAATATATATATATATATATCGTAATATTGAACACTATTCCGAACAATAATAATCATACACAATGGAAACTTTTCAGCATTACGCATTCAGATGAAAGAGAGATGAAAATATCCAGTTACCAGGGCAAAGAAAGACTGATAACCGCTTCTTTCTGAACGCATAAATCAGGTTTCAGGCGTTTGATGGAAATGGCTTCAGCAAATTTGAGGAGAATTGAGCTCTTTTACCTATTGATAATTTTGAACGACTTTTCGACGTCCACCTTATGACCCTTGTCAAGGAGATGCCTGGCGATGGCACTGTTTAGACATAAGCTTTTTGGTACATGTTCAGAAAATCGTAGATATGCCCTTCTTTATGTTCTTCCAATGTAACTGCTCCCGCAGATATTACATATACATATATATATGTATATATTATTACTGTATGCATATACGGCTCGATTGGATTTTGTTTAAAATGAACTCTGTGCAAGTATGTTAAAACTGCTTTTGTAGATATATTTAATGATGGCTTTGGCCTGTAAGCAGCTGACGAGAAGGCAACGAAATAAAAGATGGTACCATTTTATTCTGCAAAAACTGTAGTTCTTGCTTTGTTCAAATTCATTAAGGGGAATAAATGTATGAAATAACTAGTAGTATTTACAAAACGTTTCTAAGGTTACTTATATATAGTTATAGACTGGATTCTATGAATGCATGTTGTTTTCAGAAATTTGATTATCAGATGAATGATGGATTTTTATTCGAGTTATTGTAATAAGTCTGTATCCGAAAATGAGGTTAGAATAAATTTGATAATCTCTAGTATTATCTGATGGATTGTAAATATTTCTTCACCTGCTTAAATGCATTCATTCTGCTGATTTAATTTTCATTCATCTGCCACTCAATCTTCAACTCGTGGTATATTTTTTTTCATGAAACCATCTAAACATGGGGTTTATTTTTAACACCTTTTGATATAATCTAAAATTCCTGTTCGGATTTTAGAATTGTACAATAAGAAAAAAAATGCAAACAGACCATTATAAAAAGTGTAAAAGCATCAGAAATATTTTCAGGTAATGCTGAAAATGTCGAAGCTGAGTAAAAAGAAAATTAGTTATAGAAGACAGAACCTTTATACCACCAGTATTATATTGAATGTAGAGGTATTTGAACAAGTCCGTATTATTTAGGGGTTTCATATTTGTTCCTTTAACCGAGTAAGTTGTATTATCGGTGCAGGACTTACCGTCCTTTCCAAGCTTAGCCTTTTTTATAGACAAAGATTTGTCCGTGTTGATATTAAGTCCGCATTTACCTAAGTTTGTTACCAGTGATTTTAATTTATTTTTGCAGCCCCAAGCTTGAGGAGGCAAAGATGATCAGGTCATCAGCATAGGCTATGGAACTGATGCAACCATCGCCGATCTCTATTCCTATGTTTGGTGCCGATAGGTTGGTGACCTCGTCCATGCACATTATGAAAAGCATGGGAGAGAGTGGGTCCCCCTGTCTTACTCCCCTTTTTATCGAATATGTTGCTCTACCTGTTTTTACTTTGGCCTTTATATAGGCAGGTGCTATATAGTTCACCAGCGGATCTAGTGCACCGTATTTGCTGGCCACTCTAGTTATGATCTCGTGGGATACTGAGTCGAAGGCCTTACAAACGTCTATGGAGCAGATTGCGATGTTCTGGGAATTCCTGTGTGCCTGTCTTAGCGTCGCGTCTAAGATGATGTTAGCATCGAATTATCCATCTATCTTAAGTAAGGCTACCTGAGAGTTCAGCTTGAGAAGTACGTTAATTACTATCTCACAGGCTAAATCTGGTTTTTGTTCATCAATCAGTTTTTAGAACTAGATGAATGCACGGACGTGAAGTTATAGATACAGTTTAAATGATGAATACTCCAAAGAAAACCAAAATTGAATATTTTTAAGTTTTATTTCTTAGTGATTTGATTCACTCCACCAACAAACATCAGTTAGAGGACTACTGAAAAACATGGATTACAGGAAAGGCGTTTCGTCCTATTTTGGGACTCTTCAATAATGCACCTATTTTACCTCACTGTAGAATAAAGTCAGAACTTAAAGTTTAGCAGATACAGCGTCACTTAATATGTAGACTGATAAGGAGCCCCAAACTAGAACGAAACGGCCGTCAAGTAGTTCCTACTTTTCAGCCATCCTCTAACTGTTGCTTTTTCGCGTTGAAATCTAACATGTAACTACATTATGTTATACGTAAGCCTTTTTAATTTGCTCTGAGAATAAAGTTTTAAATAACTTACATGTGCTGAAGGCTAAACGTTCAACGGAAACCATGTCAACAGGTAGCAATGCTTGTTCATTTAGAATATGTGCTTAAATCTTTTAGAGTTAAAAGCAACC
The DNA here is from genome assembly GCA_944472155.2 of Trichobilharzia szidati. NCBI lineage: Eukaryota > Metazoa > Platyhelminthes > Trematoda > Strigeidida > Schistosomatidae > Trichobilharzia > Trichobilharzia szidati. The sequence goes on from OX235272.1 coordinate 54,478,623, forward strand.
AACTACATAGATAGAGTGAACATTAATGCAGTCAAACACTGACATGTGATGTATACTGTTTTACAAAGTACAGGGTCACCATTGTTGCAACAGTTGTGAAGTATAATGTATCTTTTTTTATCTTTTCAAGATAGTATGCTTATTGCCTTCTATTGGTTTAACAATTAAAAGCATTTTGATGTAAACGAATTCTGAATCTGGTAATTTTGTCGGCTAAATTCATCTGCAAATACATTAGTTCGATCAATACTAAAAGATAGTGTTTTTTTACTCCATACATGATATTAGAGTAGTGCAACAAGTCATACATATATACAGTCTACTATATCCCACATTTCCCTCTACCTATTGTGTCAGCATTTCCATGTCAACTTTTATCCTCATACGTTGGATGGTTGCAATAAAGTTTCGTGTAACAAACAAAAAAAGGCCATTCTTCAAAAAGCCTTGAAAAATGCTGAAAATATCATTGTAGATTATAGTTAAACAATGGTGCGTCGGTGGCATAGCGGTTAGGACGCTCGCCGACCATGCACATGGTTCGCATAGTCCGGGGTTCAATCCCCAGCCGACGCACACCTGATATCAGCTGGTCGGCCTGCAAAATTTGGGCTACCGATATCACACGCTGAAGATTCCATACTTGTACCAATAATATGGTTTGGAATCAAGCTATAATCAAAAATAAAAATGTTAAAAAAATACTTGGACCTAGTTCTTGTAACCTCTCTTCAAAAACTGATGAGCTTGATATAAGAAATTCAGTTTAAATCCTCAACTCGTTGTTGTGTCAAAAAAAGTGACTCGTGTTTGTCTTTGTCATGGATACGATAGCTGCTGAAATTATCTTTATCCTCTTGACCATCTGTTTATTTTATATTCTAACTGCTTTTCATGCAATATGCAGAATCATTTCGTTACTCAATATGTTATGACTGCTGATTGGAAATGTTTTGGCTTGCCGTTATACATTTACGAATGTACTGATAACTAAGCGCACTTATTGCACAGATAATGTTTTGCTGTCAGTATCTTTCACACTTGAATCTCTTAGGACTTTAATCCTTTGACTCTATGAAACACCATAGCTATTTTTAAAGTAGTGAGTGACTGTGAGGTAAATTGATGAGTCTTCTTTTAGAAGAAGATGCAACTGACATTTTACACCGATCAAGGCATAATTCTGCTAAAGCCTCTGGGAACTTTCAGAAGGTTTAGTGTCGAAGCTTTCAGTAAGTGAACTGAATAACGGTTGAATTAATAATCCACTGTGTTGTTACAACCAATCTAAAGTGGTAATAATATCAGTGTAGGCGTTGGACGGAATAATATTCATAGATTTAAACCATGTAATAATAACAAATGTTGCAGGATGAAATTAATTCATTTTATTTCGGTGTTGCCTTGGTAACTGCCTTCAACCTCATATTGTTATTATTATTATTGTTCCATTGGGTTTCTAGTGGAACATAGGGCTTCAACTGCACGTCTCCACTTGTTTCTGTCTTCTGCTGTACTTCTCACCTGCATCCATGTTAGTCCATATTGTTTTAACTCTTCTTCACACGATCTCCTCCATGTCACCCTTCGACGTCCCACTCGCCGCTTCCCTTTCGGATTCCACTCGAGCGTTGGCCTGACGCGCGATGTCACCCAACGGCCTCCTCAGCGAGTGTCCAATCCATCTCCACTTTCTCCTGCATATTAGTTGGGCGATTGGTTCTTGTTTTGTTTGTTCCCATAGTTTCTTGTTTGTGATTCTTTCCGACCATCTGATGTTGAGTATAGAGCGAAGACAGTTGTTGATAAAGGTCTACAACCGGCTGTTGGAAATATTCTGTGTGACCCGCCAATTTTCTGATCCATATAGCTTCAACCTCATAAATGAAATGTAATAGATTGATTATAATTTTAACATACTTTGCTGGGAAGATTTAATTGTTGGTTGTTATTAGCAATAATAATGGTCTACAGAGGAATCATAATGTCAAGTCAGTAAAGTACGACGAGTTGCTATAGTTATATAAACTAATGTTACTGAAGATTCTCTGAATAGGGTAAACACGGAAACACAATATTAAGAGACAAAGTCCATAAGATTATGCAAGTCACTGGGTAAAATATATAAAATTGTAGTGGGTGAAGGTCATTTCATTAAATTCAGAAATATGAAACACTTGGCTGAACACATGATGATGTAACTAAACATGAGTGGGGAAAAACTAAGTCACTTGAGTAACGTTGGAGTAGCAGAAAGCCAGACACAGAAGCAGAGGTATCTTTTCCGTTGATCAAACGGTTGTTTATACATATACAGTTTATATTCTTTAACCAATCACTGAACGTGTGATTTTGGTTTACATTAAACCACATGAAATAGGATGTTCAAATACATGTATTATCTTGTTGCTAATGCAGTTTTGAACTCTGGGAATAGTATTCAGACATTAATACCAACAAATACAATGACTCTTACTGTGAGAATAATATTTCATTGGAACACATTGCCTGGTTCACACCACCACAACGTGACTTTCGACTTCTGACCGATTATACCATCTCGCATTAGTTACAAATTCTAATTACTATTAAAACTTCTTTTGCCTTGCATCGGCTTTCTAGTTATTAGTTTATTAAAATGCTAGACTGTCGAAATGGTTCACTTAAGTGTAAAGCCAATCACTTTAATATTTGAATACTCAGTGCAGGAGAATAAGTAGGTATTCTGAGCACATTCTACTTTTTGCATTAGTAACCATACGCAAAATTTAAAGGCATTATGAAGCATATGTAGATTGGAAACCTTTTTAGTTTCACTTCGTGCATATATCTCTCCATAATTGTAGTCTAAGATTTTTATTTTTACAGATGGTAGACAGTTGCTTATTTGATTGAAAGCTGAAACTTATTGTGAAGATCAAAACCAACATGCTATGATCTGAACACAGAAAACGGATCATTGCGTTCTGCTGCAAAGCTGACTAAAACTTTATTGATTTGCTTACAGTCATAAAACACCCAAATGAAAGCAAAAAGGACAGTTATTTGCAATGAAATCTGAGGTACTATTTTACAACCAATAACATATCATAAAGCAAAATTGCCTAAACAATGCCATTAGGCAGCTACACAGATCAAATACCTTCACAGATGCAAAATAAGTACTGTGCAGGTAAACTGTTTCAGCAAATTGCCTGTAAGAATTACGTGAAAATCAAGAAGAATATACTCGAAAAATTGGATCAAAAGTTTGTCCAAAAAAATATGCACCAAACATTCCTGCGGGCACTTCAAGGTCAGAATCACCTTAGTTCACTCTAACAAGATCACATTGTAAAAAACATACCATCACACAACCAGAAACAGAAGCATTCAAATTAGAGATGAAGCAACAACAAAGATGAATAATAAGGGTCAAGATAACAGCTGATATGTAAGTGTTAGAACAATGGTATACAGTATAAGGGAAAAACGGATAAGAATTACAAAGTTATTCAAATGAACTGTGATCAAGATTTCACCGAATAGTTCCAAAATAGTTTGGCTCCGAGTGAGAAGTAAACACTTGTAAAAATTATATATGTGAAATTTCAGCGAAATTGAAATGAGTAATTTCAATGTATCGTTCGGTAATCTGGTCCGAACTTCTTCAGGGGAATTAATCTAAATTAATATAACAGAGATTTATATATAAAAAGGACATTTATTGTTTTTAAAATCTTTGTCGAGTCACATGAGTCATGAAACAAGCATCAAAATGTATAACATGTTATAAATCAGTCTATATAGAAACCCATATACTGAGACGATAACATGAAGATTTAAATGTATTATTTACTTATCAGCATATAGTATCGATATTGAATAATCAAGGACGACCATCAAGAAGCCCTGGACGAACTCATCAGTAAGCTGTATGCACAATCCCGATGGAACTAATGTCCTCATGTTTTACGGTGGAAGGAAATGACAACTTAAACTTTTTACATACTTATGCAATGAACACTGAAATAATTTAAAAATCTTTAAGTTAGACGATGCAGTTTAGTAGTTGTGGTTTGTATTGTCCCTTACGGAGATGATAGTTTTACCTACCCTATCTGTCAGCTAACCAATACTGACTTTTGAATGTGTACAAGTTCTTCTACTTTAGATGTTTCCTGCAGATTACTTTAAGGTTGCTTATATACTCACTGGTGCTTTCTAGGAATTTGTTGTGACAAAAAACATCGAATACTACGGCTTCTTCATTTATTCTCTGATTCCATCGTGAATATAATAACATGTAGAATGAACTATCAGGGCGTTTTTATAAAGCTTTCACTTTGTAATATGCTTATAAAGTGGAAAACGGAAAATTCCAGATTATAATTGTCAATTTGCATCGAATATTTTTGATTGGACACTATTCAGTAAACAGTGTACTTTGTCTAGTCTTTTCTTTGGTGAAGACAAAAATTCTGTCAGTCAATTTTGCAATGTGGCCATCGTGTTAGGTGTCTGGCTATCACGGTGCACTGTGAATTGTTGGTATTAGATGGTTGGAGGCACTGGTGTCCAATCAAAAGTGTCCAATACAGTCCTACAGGAGGTCATCTGAGATCCCGATAAGCTCAGTGGTAGCGTCTATGACTACAGTACTCGGTGACGCGGGTTCAAATCACAGAAAGGATATGAATTCCTTTAAGGTTGCAGATACACCTTGCTGACGAATGCTAACTAGAAAGAAATCTAGGTTGAGCAAGGCTTCATTCCGATTGCCTCCGGCTATATAATACCAACAACTGAACATTTTCTTGAGTTGATACAGGAAACAAAGAATTCGTTTTTTTTTAAAAAAATTATCATAGCTAAGTAAACAAAATGAAATGCAGTGTAATGTTTTATATTCATATCATCATATTTTTAAATTCCTATTTTGTTCTAACTATGTACAGTTTGGTATACTGCTGTGAATGCTGATCTAGATTACAGATATATATATATATATATACGTGTATTGACTAAAAGGTAATGTGAATCCAAAAACTGGGATAGATTTCATTCATAAAATAATAACGAATATCATAGTGTGCACTTATATAGTACAAAAATCTATTTTTATCACATTTTATTCTGAAAGAAAAAAAGTGCACAGGATAACTGATTGCCTAACCAATGTAAGTTGTCCATCGTTACATAAAGATGATAGAATGTTAAATAGAAATGTATTGCACTATGTTGAATTCGTTCTAAGTGAAGCAAAGTCCTTTCGACTTCAGTGTTTATTATATTCTTAAATTTATATTTATATTATACTGATGGTGCATGAGAGAAGGAGAGATAGATGGCAGTCCACTGAACAAGATTGGATAGGGCACCTATTGCCCACTCTCCAGAGGCGTGAATCGTCCGCTACACCGGAATACGTTTTGTGCGTCGGTGGTACAGCGGTTAGGATGCTCGCCAACCATGCACATGGTCTGGGGTTCTATCCCTATCCGACGCACACCTGATATCAGCTGGTCGGCCTGCAATATTTCGCCTACCGCTATCACATGCTGAAAATTCCATACTTGTACCAATAATACGGTATGGAATCAAGTTATAATCAAAAATATAAAATAAAAAAACCATTCATCTATCGCTCTTCTCACCGTTTTGTTCTTAACAACGCAGTTTTATACCATGTATTAATACTTTTTGAACGAACTGTTTTTTTTGTTTTTTTTATCCTCCCCTTCCTCTAGTGGAACATAGGGCTTCAAGCTAGTGGCTAGTAGCAGTGTTTATTTTCCTCTTTACCAGCTTTTATTATTACTGGCTTAGCGAGGTAAAGGAGTGCGTCGGCCGGGGTTCGAACGCCGGACCATGCGCATGGTCGGGGAGCGTCCTAACCGCTATGCCACCGACGCTTGAACAAACTGTCGTTTCCTGTAATTGCGAAACGGTTTGAATAACAACCGTAAAATGATTAGTACATTTTAATTGACTGGGCAATTTTGAGTGATTGTAGGCTATTGCAAGATTCAGTTGTCTTTCTTCCCTGACGGTGTCGTGCTCGGATCACTAGGCTACCTGAATTTTAATCAGAGATGATACATCTTTCTTTCTCTAGTTCTCGTTGGTGTAATCACTCAGTTACGTCCCTGGTTCGCCAAATATCTAACATTACTGAGTCATATGATGTACTGGAGATGGCCGTTTTTCTTGAAACTCCTGGATGAAGAGAAAATATTATGCCATAAACTAGGCTGAGGATTATGCATATTGTGTAAAGTTATTGTGCATAATAGAGCTATTGCTACCATTATTATTATTATTACTATTATTATTATAAAGCTTACTTTGTTTAAACGTAATTCATTTTGGACAAATTATATTTGTTCGATATTGCAGTCTTCTTAAAGGATAACTAATAAGACAATATTATTTACTTCAAAGCAGATGAAATATAGGTGACGTAAAGAATGGGAATGATTATTTTTATGAACAGCAATTTCAAAGACGCTTGTTTACCTTGTAAGTATAAATTTCCTCTTCTTGAAAATTACAATGTTTGAAACTAGTTTTCAAGTGTTGTTCAGCAGGAATTCGATTGATTTCAAGTTTGAACATGAATCGACTTTAGTCGGAGAACCACTGGAAGCCAGAGAGTACTGGAAATCAGTTTTGTCGTAGTTTGGGATTATTCAGCAGTAACCACCTCAGAATGGATTGAACCCATGACCTTCAGGTTGTAGGTCAAGCTTTCTGATTATTCAGGCACACAAAAGGATTGCAGTGGCCTACTAATTCTAATATCTGCAAATCTGCAATCTATTGGCGCAACCACCATACAGTATCTTCAGGGATTATCTATTCTCATATCCGACTTGATGAGTCCCGAAGGTCGTGAATTCCCACTGGAACTTCGGCGAAACTCATCCTATTGTCGGTCATTAATGAGCATTAAATTATTTCTCTAGTTTTCATTATCAGTGATTTAAATAGTAAGCAAAATGAAGGTTATTTTGTAAATTGGTAGCAACATTTTTTATCTAAGAATGAATTTTAGCATCGGGTAGCATCTTTTTTGTCCTGAATTTCCGTCGTTCACCAATGGACACCCACTATTCCACATTGAATCGAATGCACACTTTTCAGCAGTCATGGGGAATACTACACCACTTAACCGACGTCTTAGAATTCGGCAACCGATGGTTTTTGGTCTTCTGACGATTTCCGACACAACTCAACTTACAACACTAATCGGTTCATAAATTTACACCCAAATTAACTGGACAAGCGTAAACCTCAACACGTTTTTAAGAAATATATTAGATCTCTCGTTCATTTCACAAGAACTAACTTCGTGGGGTTATACATCATATGAGTTCTCTTCTTTTTCTAACAAAAACTAGGAAATTATGTTTAAAGCTTTAAGGTTTTTGGGCAAAATACTCTGTTTCAAGCATTGGAATATCGGAAACAGATTTCCAGGTTGTTCATCCAATTTATCATAAAGATATAATACTTCATGTAACATCAGTTTTTAGGAATGATAGATGTGAAAAATCATTTTGTCTCACACCGACACGTGCTACTAAATGGGATATCCTATAACCACACAGAAAAACTATTCATGAAAATAAGCGTAGGTATACTTGTAGTTAATTTTTTTATTCATTTACGTTTCCAATGGAATATAACGCTTCAAGCTAGGGGTTTGAAGTTTCTGTAGCAATTGTGTATATTTTTACGGGATAGAGTTGCTAGCCTCATACCCTACCTTCCCTCTTCACCAGTCTTATTACTGGCTTAGCGAGGTGAAGGAGTGAGTCGTCACGGGATCGAACCCCTAGACACCTATGTGGTCTGCGAGCACTCTACCGCTGTGCCACCGACGCACACTTGCATTTAATAATTATGTTAAATATAACTTCTATTGCATATTTATTTTTAAAAATCAATCAAAACTACCAGATAATGGATCTAAGTGTGAAATACTTAACGTGTGGAAATGAAAGTGCAATTATCAATGAAAACTGTCATTCTTTTCGTAAATCACCAAAAGTTTTTTTATTTCATTCAATATTTCTGATAAAATCATCCGCCTTATCGGTCGGCCTTTATGATATCGTCGTGTGTTTTTTGTTATTTCCTGTTTTTATCACTTGATCAGGCAGGATTGTATTCATCCTTACCAATATCATGATGTTATAAACAAACTAAATTTACCAAGACAACACTCAGAAATCTTTTGAAACTTTCAAACATTTATGAGATTTAATCCAATTTTGTGCGTCGGTGGCAAAGCGAGTAGGACGCTCGCTGACCATGCACGTGGTCCGGGGTTCGATGCCCGGCCGGCGCACTCCTTTATCTCTCTAAGTCAGAACTAAAAAGCTGGTGAAGAGGAAAGATTGGGCTTGAGGCTAGCAACCCCATCCTGTTAAAATAAATGCTGCTACAGAAACTTCAAGCTTCTAGCTTGAAGCCCTATGTTCCACTGGGAACGTAAAGGAATAAAAAAAATCCAATTTTAGATTTACCTATCGATTGATTTGACCGAAGTGCTCTGTCTCAGATTGACATGCCGACTCCTTGTGCAGATGCTTCGACGATGTCTGGTCATGTAATTAGAAGCCTTTTGGCGTATGACGACTAGCAGTGGAATCCAGGATGCACGTTTCGTCCTGTTTGGAACTTGTCATCTGGATGTACTCCCATCCACCAATGACCTTCTAATTACATGACCAGACATTGTTGAAGCATCTGCTCAAGGAGTCAACATGTCAACCTGAGACCGAGGAGCACTTCGGTCCAATCAATTGACGGGAAAAACTAAAATTGAATTAAACAGTTGATATGACCCGTTGCACAAGAGGTGGCCAGCTGTCGCTGCCCAAATGGTCTGGTGCATAACGCTTTGGCGTTTGAAACTATGGGCTCTGAGTTTGAGCTACGGTGGGAACATCACCACCCACTGCGGAATTCAGGTACATCGAGGTGACGGGTCCCGAATAGGACGAAATGCGCATCCTGGATTCCACAGGTAGTCAACATCCACCAATTAACTTTTAATTTATGAGATTTATTGACTCTTATTCTGACAGTTTAAAATGTAGGAAATATCAAAAGGAAAGGAGACGATCACAATTATAGCACTGTGATAAGCATTCTTGAAAATTCAACTTTTCCAGATGTCATGATAAATAAATTGGAGAAATAATAACACTTAATCCAATAACATGCAATTCTCAGTACCATGTCTGAAGACTACAATTATCACATCAATGTAAGTTTATATGATATTAGAGATTTTTATAAGCTTGTTTCTGTCATGACTTATTTATTGAACATTACCGCTAGAATTATATAAGAAGATAATTGTGGAACGTAACTTTATCGAAAGATTACGTTCAGTACAGATTTACTCATTGGAATTAACAACTTATTATCCAAATATAAGAATGTCAGCATTTATTCAGTTCATTTTGTAAAGAAGATGAATTTCATTTATTTTCCTTAGTTTATATTTAATTCAATTTTAGATTTTTCCGTCGGTTGATTGGACCGAGGTGCTCGGTCTCAGGTTAACATTTCGACTCCTTGTGCAGGTGCTTCAATGATGTCTGGTTATATAACTTGAAGTCACTTAGAGGATAGTGACTAGCGGTGGAATCCAGGATGTGCATTTTGTCCTATTTAGGACTCGCCATCTGGATGCACCTGCATTCCCCAGTCACTGAGTGATGTTGTTCCCATCGAGGCTTGAACCCAGTGCTCATAGTTTCAAACGCCGAAGCGTTATGCACTACACCACTTGGGCCACGAGAGCCACCTCTTGTACAACAGATCTTACTAATTATTTATTTCAGTTTCGGATTTTTCCCTCGACTGATTGAACCAAAGTCCTCAGTAATCACTGGGGAATGTAGGCACGTCCAGATGATGAGTCCCGAACAGAACGAAATGCGTATCGTTGATTCCACTGCGAGTCACCATCCAGCAATTTATTTACTTAGTTTATGTCTAATAGTTAGTCAGTAGAAAAATAGTGTTTTCGACTGACTAATTGTCAGTTTTCAGCTAAGCAGTTTTGTCACCAACATCATAACAATGATTTTAAAATTTGTGTACCCAAATCTCTTGCTATTTCACTTAATGTGGTATACTCGCAAACAAGCGTGTTAATATCAATCCCCAACTCATGCACTGGGAAGTGTAATTTCAGCTACAGGCTGGGGCATGGTCAAGGATATCGAAGGAAGAACCGAAAATGAAAGGCAGACGTATATTAATCTGAAATCAGTGTTGAAATCTATTGCACTCAACAAAAAATGTCAAGTCATTTCTTCTATACTGCTTAGAGACTTAGTGCTTCATGAAAAGCATTTCCAACTGACTGCAGACTTTAATCAGCATCTGAGGACCAGATGGCCAGCCGGCCAGAGAGGATAGGCAACAAAGAACTCTGGCAGCCAACAAGTTATTGCCCAACAGAAATATTGAAGGTAATGGAGAGGGATGGGGCACAGCGTACATTAATCAGGCCTTCAAGTGGAATCTGATTAGTGAAACGATGTGTTGGGTGTTTGTCCAAAAGTGACATGGAGGAGATACGAGCCTATGGGCAATCACAGAGTCAGCTAAATAAGACTGCAGAGAGCAGAACGAAACACAGGTGTGTTGTTGAAGACCTACGATCCACTCTGAACCAAAGGAACTAATAGTATTGATAACAGTAATAACTGTATGTGAGAGGAAAGGGAATTGTATTCATTATGATGTTTCCCCAAAAATTAAGGTCTGAAAATAGAGATGTAATATTTTTAGGATGCTAACTGTCTCTCTAAATAAACTGTTTTTTCCTACTAAGTGCTATTAATACAGTCGATAAGATTGCAGCATGTAATGAAATGCACTAGTTTTATCCACTCCATCTTATAGTCGCCACATTATAGTAGATTTTAAGATTATTTGTAAAAGCAGTAAATTAATTTACACAAACCTACATTATGAAAAAGAAAGCATCTGGTGTAAATTCATTTTGATTTTATTATGGGCAATAATAAAAAGCTGATGGAGACCGGTGATTTAGAACAGTAGGGTGCTGTATATATATGATTTTCGATCACAAAACATTTATACAATGGTTTAAGAAATCGATCCGATTCTTCAGTTGTTTCGGCATCTAATTTCGGGTGAGGTTTAAGTATTCATTGCAATAGTTAAACTTATCATCGGGTGTCTTCAGGTCTAGAAAACATCATCAGACGCGTGGAATGAAGCGCTTTTTCTCTGGCTCATAAGTCCAAGTACTTATCAATAATAATAATTTGCTTTATTCCAAAACAGTACTTGTGATACAGAATGGAATTCTCAGCATTTCACTACAGTATTGCATCCAGTTTGTACATTAACTATAAATAAAATTCTATATAGATTATGGGTAGTCTCAGTTAGTTTTGACAACAACATATTAGCATATCGGTAGCAAAGCCAAAAGTGAACAGAATGTTTGAGGGTGTTGGAAAAGTAGATACTAGCATATTTACTGGCGTAATAGGTAACAAAAAGGTCGAGGTATACAGAATGTGGAAGAACGAAGAAGAATGTTTTAAGTAGAGTTTGTAAGGAAGAAATAAACAAAGCAGCACATAACAACAACAAAAAAGAGAAAAGGAAAAGAAAGAAAGAAAACGTTATTTTTATAAATGATATGAGTTGGAAAGACGAGGTCTTGTTGTTCTACTGATTATTTAATGAATTCTAAGTTTCAAGCCTAATGCTTTCTTTATCGCACAGAACACGAGCCAAGTAGGGCATGGTTGAGTTTTTGTACTTGCTAGTGCGAGCATATAGTTTTCTATATAGGCTTCTGGTCGTGCCTGATGAGATACAAAGGGAGAGTTGTGAATGAAGAGGGTGGTGTGAGTTAGATAAAATGGATTTAGCCCATTTTTCACATGAGTCCATGTGCCTGTCAACCAGAATATTAACAAGCTGGTTAAGTGACACATTGCTTACCCTGCTGACAACCTTTAACACCCTACGTAATAAAATATAGTCCTTCTTCAGTAACCCTGGAAAAATTAAGAGGGAAAAAAAGAGAATAATAAGCAGGATGCAAGAGTTAACGAATCGTAAGAGTAAGGGTTGGGTTATTCCAGAATGTCTTAACTTCTTGATGTAGAAGGTAAGGCGGAATATTTTCTTAGAAATCATCAAGATATGAGACGACCAGGAACGATCAGTGGATAGAATGACGCCAAGATATTTAATTTCCGACTTCGTCTCTATTTCAGTGCCATCTATGTTGCACATTTCGTGAGAGCCAATCAGTTTGTTTAGGTCAGATTTATGCCTAAAGGTGAAATTGAATGTTTGACATTTAGAGGGATTTAAGGTAAGACTGTTTTCCTTGGACCACTGGCTGATTTCTGATAAAAAGCCATTTAGTTTGGAGCAGTCACTTTGACACTTGACAGGCAAAGATACAGTCAGATCGTCAGCATATTTGACCAAGTTAATGTCATTTGAAGATGGTAAGTCATGTAGAAAGAAAGAAAAGAGAAAGTTTTTCTCAAGATGAATTATGAAAATGTAGTTTTTGTAGGCTATTAAAAACTGAAATTCATTGCTATTTAACTCAATAACATATGCTTAAAAATGTATTAAATAGCAAGAGAAGTAGTCTAAGTAGTGAAATTCTTTTAACTCATCTTTTCAGAATTTTCAAAGTTGATTTATTAAAAGAAGAAATGGTAAAAATATACCTCTAAGCCTTCAACATTCTTAAAGACTTTTTAGGTACTTTAAACATCGTAATTAGATAACTTGATTAAAACAGCTTAGTGAAAAGATCTGATTAACATCTTGAGAAAGCATTTCTGAAAATCAGTAACGTACTTATGTTTCAGATGTTCGCGTATTTATTTATTTATTTAAAGTCTTCTGTTTATTATGGTAACATCTGTTGTAAGAAACCTGTAAAATTTGGCTACTTTAAACCACCTAGATAATCATAAAGAATTGATATCATAGAAATGCCTTTTATCTAATGATAATACATTATCTGACGGGCGCCTCTGGTGAAAATAATGTCTGGCCGTATATCATTATTATTATTTGCTTTCTGAAGTACGTACTGTCTGACTGGTAGGTGAGGTATACGCTGCGCCTAGAAGACTACAACGATAATTCTATAAATTTTGTATATTACCAAAGACGATTTAATAGAACCAATGGTTAAGAAGGCGCGAAATACAGCGTAATGTTCATTGTTTGATATGAATGTTGCTTGCATCATGGGATGATAATAAATTCAACAGTATAAAGACTTTTGGAAACCAGCGTTTCTATAAATTCACAGAATTTGACTTTTCTGGTTAAAATTAGTATTATCCACATATAAATTAGTATTCTATGATAACTGGCAAAAACTCACATGTGATGATTTCTTTCTTGAAATTCAGCACAGTTTATATGCGTCATCAGGGACTGGATGTTGCGTCAAGGTTTACCACGAAATAAAAATAAATCTTTCATGCAACCGGTTCCCTTTATTAGTTTGAAGAGAGAAAGAATGAACATGAACAAGAATGAACATCTTGAAAGTAATACATATATGGTCATCATAAAACATGTGAACTGATTAAGGGGATGATAAAAAGGATAACTTATGTATTACTAATAATAAAAATGAACAGACAAATATATCAATACTTTTGCGCAAACATGTAAGTCAGATAATTAAGGCGAAAGTGAGCTGAAAATAGAAGGCGATTGTTAAACATAAAACTTGTAATAAATAAGTATAAGGCGAAACAGTCTTTGTTTCATTTTAAACAATATGAAGGGGAAAGTGCGTCTTTGGCACAGAGGTAGAAGGTTCGCCTACCACGCCTCATGTGGTCCGGTTTTCGATCCCTGGCCGCCAACGAACTCCTTTATCTCGCTAAGCTAGTAATAAGACTGGTAAAGAGGGTAGATTGGGCACGAGGCTAGAAACCCTATCCCGTAAACATAAACACCACTTCTACCAAGACTTCAAGCCTCTAGCTTGATGCCCTATGTTCCACTGGGAAAGTGAAGGAATAAAAAAGGGGGGAAAGTAGAGTGTGTTATTCTCGAATAACATCGTTTTATCCTTCCGTATTGCCTAAAATTTGATCGTCTCATGATTATATGTAGAATATAAACAAAGCAACAACTACAGATTTAGCAGAATAAAATGGTACCATCTTTCATTTCGTCGCCTTCTCTTCAGCTGCTTACAGGGCAAAAACATTATTAAATGTATCTACAATAACAATTTAACATACTTACACAGAGTTCATTTCAAACAGAAATCAATCGATCAGTATACACATACACTAATAATATATACATATATGTATATATATGCAATCTTGAACACAATTCCGAGCAATAATAATCATACAAAATGAAAACTTTTCAGTATCTCGCCTTAGGATGAAAAATATCCAGTTACCAGGGCAAAGAAAGACTGATAACTGCTTCTTTATGAACGCACAAATCAGGTTTTAGGCGCTTGATGGAGAAGGCTTCAGCAAACTTAAGGAGCATTGAACTCTTTTGCTTATTGATAATTTTGAATGACTTTTCCGCGTCCACCTCATGACCCGTGTCAAGAAGATGCCTGGCGATGGCACTGCCTAAAGCATTTGTTCCCTTTAGACGTAAGCTTTTTGGTACATGTTCAGAAAATCGTAGATATGCTCTTCTTTCTGTTCTTCCAATGTAACTGCTCCCGCAGATACACGTAAAGTTTCATTAGAACTAAAAACTTTATTAATATGAAATCAGTGTGAAAATCTACTGAACTCAGGGGAAAGAATAAGATTCTGACTTCCAGTGCTAATGTTAAGTTAGTTCTTTTTTATAATTTAGAGACTTGGCATGCACATACTCATTAACATCTACTTTCACTAGCTCCATACTGAAGATTAGATGACTGGCCAGAATGGATGAGCAATAATGGAGCTTTAACAACAAACCTACCAAGAACCTGTTGAACAACAAGTATGTCGTAGAAAACGGAGATGGATTTTAAGCACAAGAAGGATATCGTTGGGTGAAATCATGAGCTTAGCTGTTGAGTGGAAACGAGTAGGAAACAACAAGTTGGGTGCATATCTGAGGGCGACATAGAAGAGGTTGTGTGAAGAGAAAATGAAAGCTTATGGGCAACCATAAAGGTGGCTACAAAGGACCACAGAGAACAGCGCGAAATGGTTATGTGCTACTGAAGTCGTATGTTCCACTCTTAACGCAAGGGAATAATAAAGATTTTTGAAAAATACTGATGAATAACAAGAATGTTTTCGACTAGGCGATCTAGTCAAATGTGCTTTTGCAAGAAAATATAGTGCGAATGAGTTTTCATAAAATCTTTACGAATATATCTCAAAATCCAGCATCCTCATAAGTCTCAATGATCAGTAAATACAATGAACACTGAATAGTAATATAAAGAATGTTTTGAAATAATAGAGAAAATTTGTAGCTCAGGTGGATAATTTGCAATTAATAGTAATCTCTGAGCTGGTTGGTTTATTTGCGGAGCCTTCGTCATCCTTATGGACAACATCTTCAGCGCAACACTTAGCATAAAGTGAAATGATTTAAATTTTTCATGAGTCATATAATTGCGTCTCCCGGTAACCATTTTTACATATGTATTGACCATTTTCTATCGACTTGGATTTTAAACTTTCTGATCACATGATTTACTTTTTATCAGTTGGTATCATGATTCGATTTTAAACACTTTTTTGATGAAATTTTGTGGATAACCATTCTTTTTGAAGACCGTTTGTAGGTATTTTTCTTCCATTCTTTTCAACTGTGGAGTGCTACAGTGTGCTTGAATTCTTTCAAACAATGTCTACACCCAGTTTCTCTTGTGACTAATTGGATTATTGCTAGTATAGATGAGTATTTGATCTGTGTGCGTTGATTTTCTATATACTTGTGTTTCTAAATTTCCTGTACTGGTTCTCTTGATTAAGACATCTAAAAATGGGATTTTGTTATCTAGTTCTTCTTCCCTTGTGAATTTGATGTCTTCAAATATGTTGTTTATTAATTTATGGATATATTCTAAATCATTTCTCCTAATTATTACAAATGTATCATCAACGTAAAGTACCCAGATTTTCGGTTTAATTATAGGTAGAGCTATTAATTCTAATCTTTGCATGACGGCTTAGGCTATTAATCCTGATATGAGCAATCCAACTAATATCATACCATAGTAACTAATATACTGACTTATAAAAAGTAAATCATGTGATCAGAAAGTTTAAAATCCAAGTCGATAGAAAATGGTCAATACATATGTAAAAATGGTTACCGGGAGACGCAATTATATGACTCATGAAAAATTTAAATCATTTCACTTTATGCTAAGTGTTGCGCTGAAGATGTTGTCCATAAGGATGACGAAGGCTCCGCAAATAAACCAACCAGCTCAGAGAACACTATTAATTGCAAGTGTTTTGAAATAACAGGAGTTTAAAATTGCAGTGATTTGGCACAGTCTGATTATATTTAGTGGATGTTTGTCAGTAGAAATATTTTAATAAAGCAAGAACACAGTTTGTGCAGAATATAAATTTGTACCATCATTTATTTCGTTGGCTTCTCATCAACTGTTTAAAGCCTATAGACATTATTAGGTTTATGTACAAAATCAGTTTTAACATACACAGAAAGTTCATTTTTAAACAAAAATCATTGCATGCATACAATGGTAATAACAATGATCACTTTTCAAGTGTTGGTTTGTAGGGATTTGATTGGTTACAGGATTTTCATCATGAGCTGACATTCGTTAGAGAACCATTGGAAAACCTGGGAGTACTGAACAGCTGTTTCGTCCTAGTTTGGGACTCTTCATCAGTACGCACCCACCGGGATTCGAACCCAGAATCTTCTGGTTACAAGGCGAGCTCGCAGACCATTAAGCCACTGGGACCCGATCCAATGGCCCATGAATTCTAACTTCTGCCAATTCACGACATAGCGCGACCTCTAGCCAATGTCTTCGGCGAGTATTTGTCCTCACGCCCGACCTGCTGCACCCTATTTGTCACGACTTCTCACTAGAACCCCAGGTAACTACCTCCCGAATAGGGCAAGTCGCTAGTGAGCATCTCATTGAGGACAACTACTCGCCGAAGACATTGGCTAGAGGTCGCGCTATGTCGTGAATTGGCAGAAGTTAGAATTCATGGGCTGGCCATTGGATCGGGTCCCAGTGGCTTATTGGTCTACGAGCTAGCTCGCCTTGTAACCAGAAGGTCCTGGGTTCGAATCGCCATGGGTGCGTACTGCTGAAGAGTCCCAAACTAGTGTGACGAAACAGCTGTCCAGTACTCCCAGGTTTTCCAATGGTTCTCTAACTAATGTCAGCTCATGATGAAAATCCAATAATCACTTTTTTCTAAACAGGGATAATCATATAAATTGGAACTTTCAGCATTGCATAATCAAATGAAAGATAGAATGAAAAATTCTAGTTACCAGGACAAGGAAAGACTCATAACCGCATTTTTCTGAACATATAAATCAGGTTTCACGAGCTTGGTAGAGATTGCTTGGGCAAACTTGATGAGAACTGAACTTTTCTGTCTATTGACAATTTTGAATGGTCTTCCGAAATCAACCTCATGACCTATATCAAAGAGAATTCTGGCAGTGATACTGTTGAAAGCATTTGACCCCTTGAGATGCAGACATTTTGGTACATGTTTAGATAATCGAAGGTGTGCCATTTTTTCTGTTCTCCTGATGTAACTGATTCCGCAGGTACATATGAACTTGTATACACAGTTAGAGTTAACATGAGAAGGGTATCTGTCGACTGCACTAAAGGGCATGTTGTCCGATAAACAGAAACCAAATAAGCTTCAGGATAGATTCTGGCAAATGACTTATTCAATCTTCTATTGATTATTCCTGCAATATTATCACCTTTAAAATCAAGCTGAATGTAGACAGGCTTTTTTCTACTGTGATTTGTGTAATGTTTGAGCCTTCACATCTACCATACTTGCGAATGAAACTTTAGGAGTCACCGTTGTTTTCAACCTCTTTTCGAGAATCATAAATTCTTTCTCTAATTTCTCTGCAGAACATATTCTCCTCGCTGTATAGTACGGAGTCTTGACTAGTGCTCGTTTATAGCTCTTTGGACAAAAACTATTAAAGTGTAAGTGTTGTCCATTCCATTTCAGCTTTCGGTAAATTGATCTCTAGAGACTACCATCTTCTAGGTGTTGCATGGCAATATGAAGCAAATGGAACTTTCCATCATTTTCATGTTCAATAGTAAATTCAATATTTGTATGTACCTCACGGAATATTTCTAGTAGGTAGGAAGCATAACTTTCATTAATGCACACTCCAAACGTGTCATCGATATATCAACAATAATAAGTTACTTCACCGATTGCATACTTTAAATTCATGTGCAACCTTGAATATGAAGATATCTACCCATGGCTGCACCGATACTGAAAGTGAGAGATGATCAGAAAGCTGACAAATGTTCTGGATAGTTTCACCGATTGGGATTCTTGTGAACAAGTTACACCAAACGATGCCATGAACTCATTTTAAACTTTCATGTGCTTCACGATTTCTGCAAAATGAAATGAATCTTTCATAGTGTACAAAGCTAACCGTTGACGAATGAGTTCCAGCTTCTCTGCAAGCCGACGAGCAACCTTGTGATCAGGTAATTCAATCACAGAAGGTATAGATCTCAGGGGGACATGTACTATGTGTATTTTTGGCAGGCCTTACGTGTAAGATGAATGAAACCCTCGAAGTTTTAAATCATTGTAAAAGTCGTTATCAGTCAATTTCTTCTTTAGTAGATCTTCAGCCATATTATTTCAAGTATGAATAACTTTTGCATATATTTTTTAGATTTTGCTGTGATATAAAGTATATTTTAGGTTTACAAAGAGAAAAATAAATTAGAATAGTTCACACATGATTTATTATGACTAAATATGATAAGTAGTTGGCTCAAAATATCATCCTCGTAAACATGAAATGTCTTTTAATTTTTCTCTAACGAAACAAGAATACTTCTACTGACAAGATATCCATTAAATATAATCAGAATGTGTCAACTAAGTACATCTTTAAACTCCTATGATTTCAAAACAGGTTTTGTATTATTCCGCAATGTTCATTGTATGTACTGATCAGTGAAACCTGTGAATGTGACAAGTTTCTTGAGCTATTCATACATATTCCGTGAAAAGCCATTTCAGTTTTGGTTTGCAGGAATTCGATTGGTTTTAGGATTCCATCATGAGCTGACATTGGTTAGAGAACCACTGGAGAACATGGAAGTACTGGGAAGCTGTATCGTCCTAGTTTGGGACCAGTGAAGTACAGCAGGTCAAGTGTGAGGACAAATACTCACCAATGAAATTGGCTAGTGGTCACACTATATCTTCAATTGACAGAAGTTGGTATTCATGGATTGGCCATTGGATCGGGTTCCAATGACTCAAAGGTCTACAAGTTCGTCCTGTAACTGGAAGGTCCTGGGTCGGGACCCCGGTGGGTGCATACTGAAGAAGAGTTTCAAACTAGGACTAAACAGCAGTCCAGTACTCTTTGGTTTTCCAGTGGTTCTCTAATCAATTTCACCTCATGATGAAATCCTGAAAAGCTATTTACACTATATTTCTTATAAAAACAAATTTGAATACATCTCTTAGTCCAAAACATTTTTATTTTTCATCAAAAATGTCGTTTTTTCGTCATAATTTCTTCTATATATATAATCATGGGGCGATTATAGATTTTCAAAAGCTTCATATTGTAAATTTTTACTTTTCAGTCAACAAAACTGACACGTGTATGACTAGCCCGTCACTTGTAATTTATTTATTTTATTTATTTATTTATTTATTATAGCTTGATTCCACACCGTATTTTTGGTACAAGTATGGAATTTTCAGCATGTGATATCGGTAGCCCAATTTTGCAGGCCGACCATAGATATCGGGTGTGCGCCGGCAGGGGATCGAACCCCGGACCATGTGCATGGTCGGCGAGAGTCCTAACCACTGTGCCACCGACGACAAATAGTATTTTCATCGATGCCAGTAACTCCTGATGAAAGGTTTATGTGAAATCTTGTGTTCAAAGACGGTTTGGTAGAAAAAAGAAGCCGTCAACAAGAAGTACATGAATCTTACAGTCTCTAAATGAATAAGTAAGCTGTGAATACGGGTTTTACTTTTAGCTGGTAGAAAGGTCTGTTTTAATGAGAGTGTATGCAAAAAATACTCTTGGTTAAACACTATTGATACTGATACAAAATCTTGGTGACTACACTCTCAATGAAATCAATCTATTGGAGTATTTTCATTTATGGTTTTTAGTTCAACTATTTTTCTATTGTAAGTTACTGAGTAAAATATTATTGAACCTTCCACAGTTAGTTGTTAGGGATTACTTTATTAAGGTATTGGTTTTTAGGAATATCGTTTGATTGGTCTGGGGACTTTATTATGAGCTGACATTTATTAGAGGACCATTGGAAAACCCACCTGGGAGTACTGGATAGCTTTTTGGTCCTAGTTTGGGACTAAGCTTTCAGCATTCCGCACCCACCGCCACGGTAAGAACCCAGGACCTTCTGGTTACAAGGCGGACTAGCTCGTAGACTCTTGAGCCACTGGGACCCCATCCAATGGCCTGCCCATGGATTCTGACTTCTGTCTATTCATGACCACTAACCAATGCTCACCTTGTAACCAGAAGGTCCTGGGCTAGAACTCCGGTGGGTGCGTACTGCTGAAGGGTTGATCCCAACCTAGGACAAAAAACCTGGCTGTACTCCCAGGTTTTCCAATGTTTCTGTAACCGATGTCAGCTCATGATGGAATCCTTCAACCAATTACTTTCTTCCTTTATTGTTGTGTCATTTGAACCCGTCATGATATCTTCCACCGTTTGGTTAAACCTTCGAATTCACCACTGATTCTGTTGACCTTAGTGATACTGTGTATATTTACTAAGTTGTTTATAGATAAATAGTTAAATATTCTGAAACAGAGTTAATCATTTCAAGTTACAAATGTGTTTCCCCAAGTTTTCATTAATTCTATTCAATCTTCAGTCAAATAATGACATTTACTATAGAACCCATGATAAAATGGAAGCAGTGGACACATATTTTATGATAATTTGTAACTTTTATTTGAGCGGCATTAAATCCTTCCGCATGAGTTGGATATGTTTCCATTCGGACAGTATTAAGGAATCTAGTAACTTCTGGTTCCCATCTTTCTCAACTTTGTTGTCTAATGCCATTGTCATTGACCGTTTTTTTATGAATATATGTGCTTAAACCTGATTTATTGAACTAAACCTATTATAAAATCTCAAAAGATTTTCAGGAATCCATTTATGATCTAGTTATCGATGAAGAATAGGTTAACAAATCCAGTTCATGGGAATTTAAATGAAGAAAAGAAAAAGAAAATTCAGCGAAGAAAATTTTCTTTATCTATGAAATCATTTCCAAAGGTTGTACAATCTTATTTATATTTACCAAAAATGTATATTATCCTATTAATGAGTAATAGGGGGGTGATATAATTGATACAATTACTCAAAAGTGGCTTCAAAAGAAAAAGAAAAGTCATAAATTACTTAATACTTAACGGCACAAAGGAAGAAAGGGTTAGAAATTTGATAAGGTTAAAATTGTTATTGAGTGAGAAGATCGGTAGTTGAGTGTTCATTTAACAAGTGTGAGAAAATGTACAAAAGTAACATGTGAGAGTGATAATAGTGAATTAATTATCAAAATAAAAGCAAACTAAAAAAATAAAGATTTACAGGGAACGACAAGCGAAGAGGTTACCACCATGGTGGAATAAGAGACTGGACAAACGTTTTTCTGTATCGAGAGTTCGGTTTTGTACTGAAGAATTGTCAACGCCTCCGCCATACACAAAAGCCGAAACCTGACGCCCTTTGTTCCATTTGACATCACCTCACTTCTGAGTAGTTATATCAATTATGTCAAACCCTATTACTCAATAATAGACTACTATACATTTTTGATAAATATAATTATGACTGTACAGCCTGTGAAGATGATTTCATCGGTAAAGAAAATTTTCTTCGCTGAATTCGTCTTTTATTTTGCTCCATGACTCAGTGAGTATTTTCAGGAAATTTAAATGACCCAGTGCTAATTTCATCATCAACGAACATAATTGGATGAACTCACAGAATTTTCAGTCCAGTTGCAGCTGAATATCATATTGGTGGTTAAATATCTCTGTGTCCAACTTGGAGGTTGATACTAATTGTTTTCAACTCTCATGATAACACTGCAAAATTTTAAGCAGAAATGCAACAGTTCTTCAATAATTTTTTAGGGTTCATAGTGAAGTTTGATCTGAAGCAGAAAATCATTTGTCTTGGTTTTACTGAAATTTCAGCAGGAATTTTAACCGGTAAACAGGAGCAGTATAATATTATTAGATAATCGTAGTTATATCCATCAATTTATCAAAGAAA
The DNA here is from genome assembly GCA_944472155.2 of Trichobilharzia szidati. NCBI lineage: Eukaryota > Metazoa > Platyhelminthes > Trematoda > Strigeidida > Schistosomatidae > Trichobilharzia > Trichobilharzia szidati. The sequence goes on from OX235272.1 coordinate 54,501,183, forward strand.
CGGACTTCATTTATCATGACGACAGCATGAATAAACAGGATGATTGAATTCTTAAAATCCTTAAAGTGTTAACATGATTTTGTACAGTCTCATTCGCAGCGTTTATAAAATAAAAAATAAAATTTATGGCCATAGATGACATAAATAATGAAATCAGTGAGACCAAAAATGATAACAATGGCTTTATTGCATTTGTTCTATTTATGCTCATCGTGATAAATTTTGAGGACAAATTCCTCAACGTGATCTGTCTTAGTATCGGATACATAATTTTTTCGTATCTTAATTATATTATTTTTCTCCCCCACCCCAAAGAACATTATATTTCTCGTGTTTATTGTCACTGTTCTTAAGTTGACTCAAGTTCAATTTTAGTTGAGTCCTACTCTGTCCCATGAATTATATTAAAACTCTCGACTCACTTATCTAATCTGATCGCAGTTTCTACCCGATTAATGCTTTCTCCAGCATGTGACTTTTATCTAAAATTTACAATCCTACAAACCAATACTTGAATATGAATGAGATGCTCACTGATGACTGGCCCTATTCAGGTAGGTAGTTATCTTGGGTTCTGGTGAGAAGTCGTGACCAGTAGGGTACAGCAGGTTGGGTGTGAGGACAAATACTCACCGAAGACATTGGCTAGGGGTCGCGCTAAGTCGTGAATTGGCAGAAGTTAGAATTCATGGACCATTGGATCAGGTCCCAGTGGCTTAATGGTATAAGAGCTCGCCTTGTAAACCAGACGGTCCTGGGTTCAAATCTCGGTGGGTGCGTACTGATGAAGGATTTGTCTCAAACTAGGACGAAACAGCTGTCCAGTACTCCCAGTTGGTTTTCCAATGGTTCTCTAACTAATGTCAGCTCATGATGAAAATCCTGCAACTAATCAAATCCCTACAAACCAACACTTGAATTCTAATGGCACTTATTTGGAAACATTCCTTTCGTTGCTGAGACAATTTCTTATATACATACGCGATTGTACAGCTCGAGAATGATGTTGCTGAACGCCTTTTCTTCTATATCACTCAACGGAGATTTTCAAGCGGTTCAAATTGTTACGAGAACAATATAATTAGGTCGGAACAAGATGTTACCTTTAGCCGATAAACGTTTGTTCTAACATTTCTATTCTATTGGTTAGAGACTCTGTGTACAACTATGATGTGTATACAATCAGTTCGAAAACCAGACCAAACTTCATTTATACGATAATTTAGTATTTGTACCTCATTTCTTTGTCCTGAATTACATGATATATTTAAGTATGTGCAGACATATATGATACACTTCTAAATTGATTCGAGTTGGCAGGATCAGGAAGTAATAATCATCTAAAACTCCTTATAGTACTTCATTGTTGCTAATTTAGTAATGTTTCTGAGTGTCAGTATAGTTTTACATTACTGTACAGGGAAGTATTTGTGAATGTGAGACGACTACCAACTTCAGAAAGTATTAATACCAGTAATTAATAGGAAAAGCAATTCAATTTGATCCACAAGATACTTGTCATCTGGTAGCCGACAAGATCTCTCCGTTGCGTTTCTGCAGACTTAGGATGATAAATGCCAAACCTGACTTTTATATCCACTACTACTTTGTGTGCATGACTTAAAATATGTCAACGAATAGCCTTTACAAACTACAGTCTCACTATGCTTGTTGCTGGCGATCACACTTGTAAAATTAGAGTAGAACGTTCAAAGGGAATTGTGAATACGCTTTAAAATAATTTTTTATGAGTATGATATCATCTTTGTGCCTCTGTAAAGATTCACCAGTAAATTTAATTTCGAAACACTGTCAGTTTCAAAAACTTTTATGAAACATGATTCTAGTTTTTTTTTAAATCTTAATATAAGAATAATAATTTAACCAATGCACCAATATTAAATTGTATTTGAATAGGGTTAAGCAGTTAACAGCATTTTTGACAAAATAGCACATAAGGTGATGGTGAATACATTCCACTTAAAGGAAGTGCATCCATAGAACTGCATTCAAGACACAAAGTTATCTACGAGTTGACCACAGATTGATGTCAGTTAGAGAACCACTGAAAACCAAAGAGTGCTGGATAGCTGTTTCATCCTAGTTTGGGAATCACAAAATGGTAGAAGTTAGAATTCATGGACTTGCCGTTGAATCGGGTCCCAGTGGCTAAATGGTATGCGAGCTTGCACTGTAACCAGAAGGTCCTAGGTTAGAACCCCGGTGGATGCGTACTGCCGATGATTTCCGAACTAAGACTGGACAGCTTTCCAGTACTCCAGTGCTTGTTTTCAATGGTTCTCTATCTATGATATCCATCAATCTGTGATTAACTCTTGTAAAAACAAATCTAATCCTGACAAATCAACTATTGAAAACAAAGTTATCTGCATACTTTCTCAGCACTGCATTTGGTTTAATCTTATTTCTTCAGTGGAGCAAGGTAACTTGTGACTATGCGTGAAGATAAATAAGTAACATAAGGATTCACAAACAAATGAATCAATAATTAGTTACTCAATACAAGATTTTAATACACAGTATAACTCAGATCTACTCAAATTTGCAGAAGCAATCGCTATCAAACGTTAAAAACATGATTTATGAGTTCAGCAAAATTTACTTATCAATCTTTACTTGCCCTAGTAACTCAGCACCTAATTTATTCCCCTCATTTGATTACGTAGTCTTATACTTTAATCCTTCCCCCGATTTTTCCTGTAGGGTAATTTAGTGTATGCCTTTCTTGTCACTATGACTCGACTTGAAATCATCACAGTATTACGCAACTAATTAATTACATATTACCAGCTTCTCACCTCTTGTCTTGATTGTTCGATTCGATTTCCAATGTATCCTATCATTAATTCTGCATTTTTGTATTTTGTTTAAACTTTGACCATTTAGCATAAGTTATATAACTGTAACTTCTGAGTGCTGTTTATTATTTTGTATTTCTGTTGACCGAAAATCCTGTAACCCTTTCAAGTATGTTAAAATTTCTCTAATTTTTTGGTTGTACGCATATGAAGAAAAGCCAAAGAAATTAATGATGGCCTCATCTTATTCTGCACAAAGTGGAATAAGTATGTAAAGTTACGTAATACAGTGCAGAGTTATTGATTGTTTGTTTGGAGTTATTCAATTCACTAGTGTGTTCTAAGTCAGCTTAAGTAGCTAGCTATCAATTCATTGGTTTGAAATTTCGGTCCGCCTAAATAAATCCTGGTATAGTGTTGATGTGTTCATAGGCTAACTTTGCTTCAGGCATTCAATGACCACCACCATACCTTTGCAGAGTTAGAATGAAGGACCAACTGATTTGACTATCAGTACTTCTTAATATGATGGCCTTGGTGTTAACTGTTGATTATGACGGAATCAGAGTAATCAGGACTCGTCAGCTGAATACTCTACAAACACTGTTATTTATACAGTTCTTTAACGTCAACTACATACAGACACATTAACATTGTTGCAATGAATGAGGAATGATCAATTTCAACAAATATCTGATCTGTATGCGATGGATGATGATTGGTGGTAATCTGTTAACGTCAGTATTCAGTGAATAGTATTCATCAAAGCACACATACTAACAAAGAGAGTGAAGTAATTGCAGTAGAATTAATACAATACAATTGTAAACATCTAGATTTGATAGCACTGAGACACAACGAAACTGCATAAAAACAAAACAAAACAAAAACAGAAATAAATTCAACATATGTATACACCATATAGGACTAAATAACAAGATTTTAACCTGTCTGATTTCAAATCATAAGATAGATAGTTTGAAGACTGCTCACTGAGGTTAACAACACTCAACACACTGTGATTTTCGATTTGCATGAAGGATGAAATAACGACAGTCCTAATGCTACTCATAGTAGTAGTAGTAATGGAGAAAACATGCTGAAGAGAAGTGAGGGGAAGTGAAGGGAAACTACACATGTGAAATGGAAGTATGCTATCAAGGTAGATTCAAGTTAACCACTCTCTCATTTTGTATGCAGAGATCCGGCTTCTTCAATCTGATTGCACAGGCTTCAGCAAAACAAAGAGCCTTTTGCATTAACTTGCTTATTCAACGTCACCATATGGTCATAGTCTAATAAAACTTTTTTAACTTATTCGTTTACACTCTGAATACGTCGATGTAGTAGCGTTGTTGGAAATAGAGTTCCCTTTAGTGGAACTTATATCTGTGACTATCTTCCTGCATCTTTAGTATTTATTCTAAATATTTAACCCTATTACTGCTTACAATATAAGTGTTTGGTGCTCTTTTACTATTATCTCTCTGTAAGATTATTTTTCACAGATGGTAACCAGATGAACAAGTTGGAAGCACAAAACCACATCAGTTACTTTTCAATCCATAAGAGCATCACTTTAAGTGTATGTGCATCAGTACGAAAAATGTTCCTTAAGATACCTCAGTATAGTAAAAAAAAAAACATTTGTTAAAAGTGATTGAATCTGTCGGTGTACTTACTGATTTATTCAAAGACTTTTTCTATCTAAAACTTCAAAGAATATCTGAATTAATTTAACAGTCGTACGATCGTGATGTGCTATTTCCTTTATCTTCCTTTTTTATTACTTGTATGTTATACACACCAGCGGAAGGTATATTCATGAACGTGATAAAATAATCTTTTCAATTATCGGTGATCAAGAAATAAGTTTCACTAGTTAATATATGCGTCGGTGGCACAGTGGTTAAGACTCTCGCCGACCATGCACATGGTCTGGGGTTCGATCCCCTGCCGACGCACACCCGATATCTATGGTCGGCCTGCAAAATTTGGGCTACCGATATCCATGCTGAAAATTCCATACTTGTACTGAAAATACGGTGTGGCATCAAGCTGTAATCAAAAATAAAATAAAAATAAATAAAATAAAATATTTGTGTATTTCTCCAGGAAAACACTTTTCATCAGTTAGGAGAAGTTCATAAAATGAACCATAAACTAAACGATTCCATAGAAATTATAACCACAGGATGGTAAATCTAAAACAGCCTAAAGAATGCAGTTGATTTCATTTTCATTGAACACTAGTAACTAGTGTGACGTGTCTACTCCTTTGTTTGGTGCAGACTGAATTCTATCAGTCAGGTTTGCAATGTGGCCACCATTCTAGGTAGCTCACCATCACGGTACACACTGATTTGATGACATTAGATAGTTGGAGGCAATCGGCAGGAAGCCTTGCTCTACCTAGGTTTCGTGCTAGTAGGCACTCACCAGACAGGAAGGGGTATCTGCAACCTGGAAGGAACTCATGTCCCTTCTGAGATTCGAACCCGCGTCACCCAGTGCTGCCTGCAGTCATAGACGTTACCACTGAGCCATTTGGGCTCGCGAATGACCTCCTGTAGGACTGTAGTGGGTATTTTCATTGGACACTGGTAACTAATGTTAGGTATCCGAAAAACTCAATGAATAGAACCAATAGTGAAAACAAGGCTAAGCACTTACTCTAGTGGCCTAAACGGAAATGTTGTGGTCTGAATGCTGGAAACCGTTCTATGCGTTCCTTTGTATAGCTAAACTAAACTTCCCTGAGTTACGAAAGGTCACAAAAATTCCAAAAGACAGTAAAAGACAGTTATTTGAGATCAAATCTGAAGGACTATTTTACAATAACAACATCTCAGAAACTCAAAATTACTTTAAAATTGCCGCTAGGCAGCTATACAAATGAGAGAATTGCCACGCATAAAATAAATACCATAGAACAAAATTAGTTAACCGAAAATCAGCCGTAAGAAATACTTGAGAATCAAATAGAATATTCTCAACAAGGTGGGATCAAAACTCTGCCCAGGGAGTCATACACCAAACAAAATTGCAGTCGTAAAACAACACAATACCAACGCATCTCAAAGCCACAAAGCGAAGCATTAAAATTAGAGATTAAACAAGAACAAAGAAGAAAAAATAAGGATTAGGTCAGCAGGTGATATGCCAACGTTAAGGCAGAGATATCCAGCCTAGGAGAAATGAAGAATGATAATTACATAGTTGGTTGGAATGCCTAAATAAATAGCCGCATAGTGAGTAGATAGTACAGGAGAGATTTTCAAAACTGTTATTTGGTTACACTTACTTTCTTAAAAGTGACATCAAAAAGTCTGGATAGTGTTATAAGAGGACGGAAATTATCTGAAAAATGTGATGTATTTGCGCAGTACATTTTGACCTCGACTCATTTCAAAGCTCCAAAGGAAATATGTAATAGATCTAATATAGTTATCCGGAAACCAGACAAAGTATCTGGTGCAGTTGTAATTGATAAATGTCATAATAGAACCAAAGTGTTATCCATTCTTAATCATAGCCGATGTTCCTTCTGATGATGTTAGAAAATTGGGAGGAAGGGTAACATCCCATTTAGTAAAACCTCGTGGTATGGATGTTATTAACGGACAAAATTTTAATTCATTGAAACCCATAAGATATGACTTTCCAGACCTTTATGGATTACTCAAGATTCATTAGGTTGACAGTCAATTACCCCCAATTCTATCGATGTGTCACTTTCCTACTCGTAAATTGACAAAGTGGTTAGCTGATATTTTAAGCCCAGTACTCAATGAATTATGTAAGTTCTCTTCTAGAGATACATTTGAACTTGTTGACTGTCTTGTAGACATGAATATAAAATATGAAAATGTTTTTTTTTTATGTTAATACCTTGTTTACTGTTGATATTCTTTGTGACTCTATTATATCTTCTAGTTGTTTTCCATTCCCTTTTCCCTTAACTTATTTGAAAGATTTATTATTATGTACCGACAACGTCCACTTTTGACAAGTGGATGGTGTTGCTATGGGAAGTCTATCAGGACCTTTGTTAGCGGATGTTTATATGTGTTATGTTGAGAACTTATCCCTTGATTTAATTACTAAAGTGCCTTTCCGTAGGAGGTATGTAGATGGCATTATTTTGATATGCGATAATCATGAAGGTGTGATTCGTCTGCTGGATAGACTCAGCTCTGTACAAAAGCACATAAGTCCTACATGCGAAGAAGAAAGTCGCAACCAACTTGCATTTGTAAATATACTTTTAAGTCGAAGAGAAGATAGCTCAAAAAAGCGATCAATTTACACAAAGCCTACTTGGACAGGGCAATATTTAAAATTTCACAGCTTCTGTCCATTACAATATAAGAGATGCTTGGTAAAGTGCTTGTTTAAGAGGACTCAGCGTATTTGAACAGGTGATGAAAATAAAATACCGATAGATACTCTTGTCGAAAACGGATATCCTTTGAAAATTTTTAAACCGGTGTAGAAGTCAGTTAGTTTTTAGACCTACAATCTATTCTCTCTCTAAGATAGATGTTTACATCAAATTACCACACAATGGGGAAACAAGGAGTAGGATTTTGAGACACAGACCAAACTCGGTCATCCGCCGAATTTGTTATGCATCTCGGCTTATAATTATTGTAAAGGCCAAAAATATGCTTCCTTACAAACTTCAAAAGTGCACAAATGATTACGTCACAACCCATACTATATTCCAATTTACTAGCCTGACGTATTTAGTTGACTTCACAATCACTGCAATGAAATCAAAGAATAATGGGTAATGGAGTCATATAAACGAAGTTTGAAAATTATGTGAGAGCCTTGACTCAATTATGAGCAATAAACTGTGCTCAGAACGTCATCAGTAAATAACATTATATCGCTGTGTGCTTTTATTAAGTAAACATATTCTATGGTGTCATGTTTTATTTTGGTGTAATTTCTGTGCATTACTTGTTTTTAAGCGATTTTTAGTTGAAATGTTCGTAAATTTCTAACTGAAGAATGAGACAGAGAAGAGTCATTTTTTCCGAAATTTGTTTTTGAGAGATGTACTTAGAACACAGGATATAGATACACATTAACTCAAAGGTGGAGGCAATTCAATTCACTTATGAATTTGGAAGTCAAGAAGGGTAGCTTCCAATGTTAGATTGTAGCGTAAAAAGGAAAGAAGATGGGAAGTTAAACACTGGTGTTTACAGGAAACCCATACATTCAAACAGATATTTGGACTTCCGATCATCCCATCCTATGTCAGTGAAATTAGGATTGGTGAAATATTTAAATAATAGAGCACAAAAACTAAGTAGTACCAAGGAAAATCTAAGACAGGAAGTGATGCATATAAGAGAAGCTTTGAAACTTAATAATTACCCTGATAAATTAGTCAGAAAGTAGGGAAGTGAAAAAATAAAATAAAAAGTGATAGTAGTGATAGTGACTGTAATAAAAATATTAATGATGACATACATGTCAAACATGCGCAAGATAATGACAACACCAGCAATAAGAAATCTAAATCATCAGTAGTAATTCCATACAAAGAAGGAACCTCGGAAACCTTAAGGAGAATTCTTAAACATTCAAACCCACAAACTCAATTAGAAACAAGCTTTGTCGGTTAAAGGATCATCTGTAGAGCCTTTAAAACAAAACAATTTAGTTTATCTAATACCCTGTCTGCAATGATTTTCAGATCAAATACATTGGTCAAAGTAGTAGAGAGAGGTGATCAGACTAGCCGAGCATAAAAACGTAGCAAAATCTAGATTGGTTAACTCGGATAAGATAAGAAATGTAGAGAATAGTTCAGCTATGCCAATCGATGCTTGCAATTAAAGAGTCCCAAACTAGGACAAAACAGCTGTCCAGTACTCCCAGGTTTTCCAATGGTTCTCTAACTAATGTCAGCTCATGATGAAAATCCTGTAACCAATCAAATCCCTACAAACCAACACTTGAATAGCTTGCAATTAATCACAACCATACAATAGGATGAGATTAGATGAAAGTTTTAAAATTTAATGTCATTGGGTCGAGGGAGAGATTGATAACGGAAGCTTTGTTTATCGAATCAACTGCAAATACGTGTAGTGGGAATGATTCAACACCGGTCCAATCGGACATCTGGAAAGTCGTGCTACCCGTGCGACGACAAATATGAGAGAACTAGGAAAACTATTTAACTCAAGTTTTGAAGTCGTGTGATTATAATTGATGGCATGATTCTGACAGCAATAAGTTTTGTTCTAAACGTCATTCAGTAAATACTGATACTGTTTCACTGTGTGATACATCTAATAAACAAACCTTATGGGATTACTTACTACCACAGTGCCCAAGTTTTACACATATATTAATCTTAGTACATATGCCGTTTTACTTATTCAGAGGAAAGACAATACTCAGTGTTCCTTCTGAGATTTGGTTTATGTTTTTCAGTTAAGTTATCTAAGGTTTGAGTTCACCAGTAGTTCAGTATTTTCTACACTGAGTTTTTTAATGAATGTTGTCTAAGTTGCTGTAGAAGTACCAGCTTCAAAGATTTCCAACTCATAGGTCCTGAAGCTGGTGCTACTGAGAATTTTCTGTGCAATCACCGACTGGAGAATATCAGAAGACAAATTGGCAATTCAATACTGTTTATTTCTCCAGTGAAAATAAACCAAGAATAGGAGGTTCCCACAGCACAAAGTCTATAAATAAGCATCAGTATAATTCACAATAATACTTGTGAACGTTTCACTCCGATCTTCTGCCAGACGGCAAGTAACTAGACTACAACTGTCATAGTTGCCCGCCGCGAAACTAGAGATCCTTTTTAAATAAACAAACCACAGATTGCTGGGTCAATGTTCACCACTATTAATGGTTGCTTCAAAAAATGATGAACTGACTATTACTTGTGTGTTGGTGGTTCAGTGGTAGAGTGCTGTCCAACCACGCACGGAGTCTGAGGTTTGAGTCCCAGCCGTCGCAAACATTTTCCTTCACTAACCGCTATAATCCCGACAAAGACAGAAGGTTGGGCGTGAGACTAGCAACTCCACCCTGTAAAAAATAAAAACAACTGCTACTGAAACTTCAAAGCTAAAGCTTGAAGCCCGATGCTCGGGTGGGAACGGGAAAAATTAAAAAAACGATTAATAGTAAAGTCAGATGATGAAAGTACTACAAACTTCTTTTCATACTACTTCATACAATAAGTGTGGGAAGAAATTGTACGGTCTTCAAGGGATTAATATGTTTCAGTATAAATTTTAAGAATGAGTTGCAAATTCAACAGTAAGCATATCACTAAAACAAGTCTTTAAGTGAACACAAGCTTCGTCAAATTCATAAGCAAACTGTTACTTAATAAACTAAATTTTCTCAAATACTTCTGAGTTTTTAATTCAATTTTAGATTTTCCCGTCGATTGATCGGATCGAAGTGTTCGATCTCAGGTTAACATGTTGGCTTCTTGTGCAGATGCTTCGAAGATGTCTGGGCATGTAATTATAGGTTAACTGGTGAATGGAGACTAACGGTGGAATCCAGGATGCGCATTTCGTCCTATTTGGGACTCGTCTCCCAAGGAAGTACCTGCATACCTCAGGGAGTGATGATGTTTCTACCGAGTCCGAAATAGGACGAAACGCGCATCCTGGATTCCACTGCTAGTCACAATCCACCAATTAACTTCTGAGTTTTTTAAATTCTTAGTAAACTTACTCCTACACGTTATAAATCTCAATCTAGAAGGTTTTTTTCACCAAAATCTGATTTGATTATGAGGACAGTAGCTTTAACCTGCAGGTTAACAAAATGTTAAATTAAACTATATACACTTTCAAAAATATTGAAAATACACATCTGTACATCTTAATCATTTATATTTTGACTTATATCTGCTACCAGATTTATGTAATTTTTGTCATGATATTAGTACTTTTATTATTTATTATTATTATTATTCCCTTGCGTTCCGAGTAGAATAAAGGGCTTCAACAACACATCTCCACTTTGTTCTGCCTTCAGCTGGGTCCATGATTGACCAAACTGCCTTATCTCTTCCTCACATGATATCCTCCATCTCACCCTAGGACGACCCACTCGTCGATTAAAACGGAATTCCACTCGAGCTATGGCCTGGAGTGCGATGTCATCTGGCGGCCTCCTCAATATATGCTCGATCAGTCTCCATCTTCTCCTACATATTTGTTGAGCGATCGGCTCTCGCTTGTTAGTTTGTTGCCATATTTTCTTGTTGCTTATTCTTTCTGAGCGGCTGGCTATTTGATCTTCAGTATGGGGCCATCGAAGGCAGGCAGCTGTTGATGAAAGTTTGCAACCTTTTGGAAAGTTCTACTATTCATGATTAAATAAACCGCTCATTACAAATCTTAGAACACTGTTTAAGCAAGCAAATATGTACTTTGAGTAAATTCTCATCATCAAGCTTTACAATTACATAATGAAATATCAGTCACAGATATGTTTTAAACAGTGTAGATTAATCAATAGAATCAAATATAATCAAGGAGAATGTAAGTATAATAGTAGTAAAATGTGAAACTAAGATTTAAATATACAACTATAATACAGTATAGCATTGATAATGAACTTAGTAGTACAAATAAAAATAATATTTACAGTAATTCGGTGTCAGAAGGACAAATAAATTGGGGTTGAAGGCTGTGGTAGGGAAGAGGGATGGAGAAAACTTATTCTGAACACAGAGATCGGGTTGGAAATTTTTTATGGCAACTACCTCAGCTATGCTCAGTAATCGAAGGCGTGCAAACTTATGGAATTAAGGTGCCACTTTGTGTAGAATTGTAAGGACTGAATTTTTATCAATGTTGTGCTCTGTATCCACAAGGTGTGTCAATATGGGGCCCTTGACTAACTTTCTGACTCCCCTACCTAACCATATTGGACAGTGATCAAAAAGATGACGGTGGGCTTTCCAAGTCGTTCTACTTATGTAATTGTCTCCACAAGAACATTAAAATTTATAAATACATATTCAGGTGGCCAGACTCAGTAGCTTGGCCTTCACCTACATTGTAATGATACAACGAGTGGGAGACTTTATACATACTGTTGTTGAGAAAAATGTTTTAGCTATTACTTTTCAGCCACATCATCCTGGAAAAATCACATACGCCCAAGATGAAAAACTTCGACCGAAACAGGCTGGATTCAGGAGAAACAAGTCATGCATCGATCAAATGCAACACTGTGGATCATCACTGAACAGAGCTAGGAATGGCAGTCACCTCTCTATCTCAACTTCATGGACTTTGAAAAGGCCTTTGACAGTGTCGATCGAGAGGTGATTTGGCAACTGCTTTGCTACTATGGGGTGCCACTGACAATTATACATCTCATCCAACAGTTGTACGACAATGCTGCATGCCATATAATCCACAAAAGAGAAACTCACGGAATCCTTCAAAGTAAAGACGGGAGTAAGACAAGCTGACTGCCTAATATCTTCGACAATTTTTCTGATTATGGTAGACTAGATAATGCGACAGAGATTGGCGGGCAGCGAGGAAACAGGCATAAAATGGACACACACAAAAAACTTGTAGGATCTGGACTTCGCTGATGATATTTGTCTGATTTCCCACAAACTGGAAGATATGCAAGTGAAAAGCAACAAGTTGCTAGTTGGGACTTCAATTCCGATGAAAATAGACAAAACAGAGGCGATGAAGATTCCTGGCCAACGCCAACAGCGATAACAGCAACAGCAGACAACAATCAGCATAAATGGTAAAAAATCCAAAAGAAGCAACCTCTTTCACCTACCCACCTCTATCTACCTGGGAAGCATCGTTTCAACTACAGGCTAATGGAAGTGATGACGACATTGAAGTAGCGAGGATCAGAAAAGCAACGCAAGCTTTCATTTATCTCAAGTCTGCATAGAGATCAGCAGAACTCAGCATGAAAATGAAAATAACATACGGATTTTCAACTCCAATGTGAAGTCAGTGCTACTATATGGATAAGAGAGTTGGCGCATCATGAACAGCACTTCGAACAAACCACAGGTCTTCATCAACAGCTGTCTTCGCTCAATACTACTCAAAATCAGATGGCCAGAAAAGATCAACAACAGGTGGAGATCTATGGGAGCGAACCAACCCAGCAGGAACCAACTGTGAAACAAATGTGCAGGAACAAATGGAAGTGGATTGGCTATACTCTTATAAAACCATCAAGTGACATCACACACCAGGCCACCGCTCGAGTGGAACCTGGATAGGAAGTGACGAGTTGGTCGTCAGTGCGAGAGTGACATGGAGGAGGTCATGTAAAGAGGAGAAGATAGCATGTGGGCAGATGTGGAATAAGGTGAAAACTTTGGCAGAGAACTGAACGCAATGCAGACGTGCGGCTGAAGCCCTATGTTTCTCTAGAAACTGTAGGAAACAATAATAATATTACTTTTCGGAGTTTTGATGCTATTTATTCAGTGGCTGTGTCTCCTTTGAATGGTGAAGTAATATGTGTATACTTTTCTTCTGTACAGTTTGAAAGCATTTCTATCTATATCTGTTCTCATCATGCAGGTTTTAACAAATACTTCTGGATATCCGTCCTCATTTATTAAGTTTTCTATTTTTTTTCATTTCATCGTCAAAAGTGATGGTTTTGTAGATTTTTCTATCACGAAAGATTAGGGTACTGATGATATTTCCTTTGTATGTGAGAGGAACAAACCAAATGAATTTGGTTGAATAAGCCTTTATCCCCGGAAAACTGATCTGTATTTTCTTATTTCAGCGTAAATTCTTCGAAATAATATATTCTTGTACTTATTTTCACTACAATTTGTTTTTTTATTCTGAGACCTACGTTATCCAATTCATGTTGTAGTGTTTTCTTCTTTAAAACGGATGTTTGAAATGAATCGTTTACATTAAGATGACATGTTTTTTTCTTGTAATATGTCTGAGTGTGTCTGATCAGCACTTTATCAGCATGACTTATGATTAGCATATTTTCTGGAATCATAAAATTTGTTTTGTAACTCTTTTCATTGCAATGTGAGTGATTTGTTTTGAAATAGTGAATTACACTGATACTTGGTAACGTGTGTAGGTGATATGCGATGCATTCAGTCATTTGCATATCAAATTTATTTGTATAAACCAGATAATGGATTTCACTATTTTCCTAGTCTAGACATTCTCAGTGGCGTTCCATATTAGATAAGTTTATTTTTAATCATCACACAGTGATGCCGTATTATTATCTGGATGACGTTTCGAGCTTAGATTACTGCTTGTAATCATATGAATTTTAGTCACACAGCTTCGCGATTCGTCGTATATTTTTTCGCTTCCTTTCTCTTTTCCTCTTCTTGTTTGTTGCCACTTTTCATATCTTTGGTATAGGCGTTGGCAGTGTGTCAGTAGCACAGTGTTAGAACTCTCGCCGACCATGCACATGGTCCGGGTTTGATCCCCTGCCGACATACACCTGATATCAATGGTCGGCCTGCAAAATTTGGGCTACCCATATCACATACTGAAAATTCCATACTTGTTCCGAAAATACAATGTGGTTTCAATCCATAATCAAAATTAAAAAAAATTATTTCGATTGCCCGTGTGTGGTGTTATTACGATAGAAAAAGATTCAGTGATTAACATCTCTCTCCCCACTTAACTATATTACTTGTAGAAATTATATTTGTAAAATCTCAAGGGAAATCGAAATATAGTTTTTACAAATGTCTACTTCTCACTCAGCACTCAGCTATTCGGTCAAATCTTGATCACAGTTCATATGAATAATTATATTACTTCCTAATACTTTCACCCTGTACAACCCTTTTATGTGGTTGTATGCAAGTGAATGCAATGCATTTGCCAAGCTTTTCTCCTAGATTATTCAACTTAGCAGGGCTAACCATTCTAGGTCTAGCCAAGTTTTTATTTCCCAATAATCTAACGGATCTCTAACTACGAGTACAACCTATGTAATTCACCTCACAGTCATAACATGGTAATCGGAAATTATATAATTTTTCTTCATTGAATCTATTGGGTCCATTAATCGACAAAGTTTATTTCTGAGTGGGTTGGTTGGTTTAAATGCCACTGTAATTCCAGTTTCATTGAGAATCCTGCATCAGGCCTTTGATATTCCTTGTTTATGCGACAGTATTGCAGAGTACTACAGAAGAAAGGATGATACTGCAATGGGATCTCTCTCTGTTACTAGATGATTGTTTCATCTCTAGCCTTGGGAACGGTTCACCAAAGTCGATCACTGAAAAATTGCAGCTGTACACAGGGTACACAGATGACATTCTCATTAAATGCGGAAATATTTATGACCACAATCAGTTACTAAAGATATTTTTGACAACTTCCAACCGACAATAAAATTCAGTCTTCAAATGCAAAACGAATCCAAAATTCTCTTTCTCAATGTGGAACTAAGAAGTAGATGAAACGAAAATTTAAGGTCACTCCACTGAAAACCAACAGTTGGGTGTTTCTTGGACAAAAAGGGAATTTAATCAAATGCTTTTTCACCCGCATCTGAAGTATCCATAGTCCTGACACCCTAGAAGTACAAGAAATTTTCATCAAAAATAGATACCCACCTAGATTCATTTAGAAGAATAACAAACGAGAAGTTTAGAGCAAAGAAACATTACTTGTTCTAAATGAGAAACTTTACTTGAACTTGCATTTCAAGAGAGACTTGACCTAAGATATTCTTAAGGTAATTTCATCATTGTTTGAGAAAAACATTCTTCACAGTAACGACAAGAGTAGTGTTCTCCGGTTATCCCTTGGTCTGCAGTAGCCTTAAGGACAAGTTCTCGCATCTGGCCATCTCTATGTGCAGTTCAGCTGTTCTTGTTGAGCCAGGTAATTGGTAATTTGACGCGTATCCTGTGTAAAAGTGTTAAAAAGAACACCATCCCAAATGTTTGCTGAAAGGTAGTATTGGCTCTATAAGGAGTGCAATAATTGAACATGTTGAAAAATTGTATATAAATGAGGTTGTACAGCTAAATATAGTGAAATAGGAGAAAAGAGTTTCTTCACTGAACTACTTGTCTTGTTCTTTTCAGCAATGACAGGAAAAATTTCCTATTTGTATTAATCTTAAACACTTCGACTAAAGTTCAACTTTGGGTAATTTTTGTACAGTTTCATCCATGTACTTTTTCTCAATCACTTGTATTTAGCTTTTTGAAGAATTAGTTTGCAAAAACTGCTTAAAATCAGAGTAATTATGCAAACATGGAATCAACTTTCACTTTGGTTAAATGAAAGCAAATATGAGTTCACTGTAGATAACGTAAAACCTACTTGACAAAGAGTATTATCGTATCATTTAGAATATTTATATCTAAATTCTTATTTTTTTTAAATGAAATTATTTATTGGATGGACGAGACTAACCGTGGTGATGCAGTCTTTCAAGTTTTTAAGTTTGTGTCTTATTTAGACAAAAATCTGTTTCGTTTGGAGGATTTCATCATGTGCTGACATCAGTTAGAGAACCATTGGAAAACCTGGGAGTGCTGAACAGAGGTTTCCTCCTAGTTTGGGACTCTTCACAGAAAGCACTCACCGAGGTTCGAACCGAGGGCCTTTCGGTTACAAGGCTAGCGAGCTCGTAGGCCAACCAATCAAACAAAATCCCTATAAAACCAATAATTGAAAATTCTATTTTGTTTAAATCAAAGCTTGCAATGGGTCAACCAAAAGAATTGTTGTGTATAAAGAAAAGAACATTCCCTGCTGCATCTTTGAGAATAGCCTTAACCAGTCGGCCATTACTGTTCCATAACCTGAAGAATAAGATCCCGCTGTTGACCGACTCTATGTGTTTTTATCAATTCACTTACTCGTGTGGAGCTAGGTGTATTGGTCGTTCGACTCGTGTTTTATCCAAGAGGGTGCAAGAACAATATCCTGCATGATTAGGGAAAGGTGGAAGTGGGGGAATAAGAAGCCTGTTCATTGAAAATCTAGTCGATAATGATCACTATCGATATCTATACAGCATCCACCTATAAAGTCATCACTATGTATCCAACTCATCTGTATTACTGAAGCTTTGGCCATCGAAATAAGAAAGCCAGATCTCGGTCTACAGAAAAAGTTCGTTCAACCCTTCCAACTTTTATGCTCTTAATCCCTCTTTGCTAAAGTATGGTAATCCCTAATCTATTTCGGCTCTACTTATTTTTCGTTTCGTTTTCGGTGGCACAGAAGTTAGGACGCTCGCCGACCATGCACATGGTCCGGGGTTCGGTCACCGGCCACAGACGCACTCCTTTACCTCGCTAAGCCAGAAATAAAGCTGGTAAAGAGGAAAGGTTGAGCATGAGGCCAGCAACCCCATCCTGTAAAAATAAACACTGTTACAGAAACTTCAAGCCTCTAGCTTGAGGCCCTATGTCCCACTGGGAACGTGAAGGAATAATAAAAAAACTACTATTATTATTTTATGCATTCACATCTATGATTCAATTCCCACACCGGATACAACTTCTTAAAAGCTATATATATACGATTGTGCAGCTTGATAATCAATTCATTGAAAAGAGTCTCTTCACTGAATAACTTGTTTTGATTTTCTATAGAATTTCCGTATCATAAACATTCCAGAGGTAGATAATCAAATATCAGAACTGAAAATATGGTTATATGATTATAGATGCATATATATACACATATGTGCATATTATTCTTTCTGCCCAGATAGTATTCACTGGAAAATGTACAGCCACTGTCATAAAATAGAGCGAAAGGATTCTTTATGAAATATTTAATACACATTTTATTCATCTCACACATAAAGAGAAATAGAACATTGAAATCATCAATCATTAGATTTATATCAATCATTTCCTAGTCAGATATTAGATAAAAATGATTGTTTACGTGAATAGAAATATAAGAAGCACTGATAACGCATTCAATAATATGAAATTTTTCCATATATGCAATACTGTTTAAATATTATTGATTTTAGGGAAAGCTTTACAAGAAATAGTATAAAATATATTGTAAAATATTAGGGATTTAGAGACTTTATGTGGAATTCCTGTTTTCGTTAAAGAATCTTCAAAATGTATATTTGAACTAGGCATTTAATGTTATGCTGATTTGATATTTTGAAGGGAAAGAAGCGATGAAACATGTCAAGCGTATGTCAAAACTTATCACTTTTCTGTGTATACAACACTGTGTAGACGAAAAAGTGATTTTGTTGTTTCCTCCACTAATAAAATTCAAAATATTTCTCTTCTTTTTTGTTTGTAACCCGTTTTCTCTTCTGGTCTTGACTCTAGTGGTAGGACGTTTGTATGGAAAAATCACTTTATGTGGTGTGTTTTACTTGGATAGTGGATAATCAGTAGGCAGTTACACAGTGCTGACAAAATTTGCAATGATCAATATTAACTGCCTTCAGCCTCCATTTTCCCATTTTAAGACTACATATATGCTGTAGTTTGAAACTGCGGAGTGATTCACTTCGTATCAATCAATGAGCCTCATTCTACTATTGCCAATGATTTTCCTGATTGCAGTAGATTGGATAATGCGACAGAGAGCGGGCAATGAGGAAACAGGCATAAAATGGACCCAGACAAAAAAACTGGGAGGATCTGGACTTCGCCGATGATATATGTCTGATTTCCTACAGACTGGAAGATATGCAAGTGAAAAGCAACAAGTTGACAGAAGAAGCATCAAAGATAGGACTTCAGGTGAACATAGAGAAAACAGCAACGACAACAACAGACAACAATCAGCATAAATAGAAGGAATCTGAAAGAAACAACCTCCTTTACCTACCTACCTGGAAGCATCGTTTCAACTACAGGCGGACGGAACTGACGAGGATATCAAAGCAGTGAGGATCGGGAAAGCAAGACAAGCTTTCATTACTCTCAAGTCTGTGTGGAGGTCAACAGCACTCAGCATCAAAAATAAGATCCGGATTTTCAACTCCAATGTGAAGTCAGTGCTACTTACTATACGGATCAGAGACTTGCCCAGCGCGTCATAGAGAGCACATCAAACAAACTACAGACCTTCATCAACAGTTGTCTTCGCTCAATACTCAAGATCAGATGGCGCAGTAAAGATCAGCAATAGGGATCTCTGGGAGCGAACCAACCAGGAACCGATTGTGCAACAAATAAGCAGGAAGAAATGGAGATGGATTGGCTATACTCTGAGGAAACCATCAAGTGACATCACTAGACAAGCCATTGCTCGAGTGGAACCCGAAAGGGAAGCAGCGAGTTGGTCGTCAGTGCGAGGGTGGTGTGACATGGAGGAGGAGGTCATGTGAAGAGGAGATGAAAGCATGTGGGCAGACTTGGAGCCAGGTGAAGACTCTAGCAGAGAACCGAACGCAATGGAGACGCACGGCTGAAGCCCTATGTTCCTCTAGGAATTAAAGGAAATAATAATAATCAGCCTCATTTGACAGCTATATGAACATGCCAAGGGTCAAGTAATCCACAACGGAAAACTCAGCAAAGTAGCCTTTGAAATGAATCCAGGAGTAAGACAAAGGCTGACACCTGCTATCACCGATGATATTCCTAATTAAAATGGATTAGTTTATGCATCAGATTGTAGGGAGTGGGAAGAAAGGAGTGCGTTGGG
The DNA here is from genome assembly GCA_944472155.2 of Trichobilharzia szidati. Classification (NCBI taxonomy): domain Eukaryota; kingdom Metazoa; phylum Platyhelminthes; class Trematoda; order Strigeidida; family Schistosomatidae; genus Trichobilharzia; species Trichobilharzia szidati. Next base: position 54,520,678 of record OX235272.1, read on the forward strand.
CCGATGAGAAGACTCTAGAAGATTCAAACTTCGTGGACAATTTATATTTAATGTCACACAAACTCGAAGATCTATCAGCGAAAACCAACAAGTCGGCAGAATAAGCAACGAAGACAGGACTTCAGGTGGATATAGAGACGACAGAAGTGATGAACACACGCGGTGGGTGACCAGCAACAACAAGCACCAACCACTATCGAAAGAATAAATTTTTGAAAGAGGTCACTTCCTTCGCTTATCTAGGTAGTATTGTTTCAACTACAGGCGACAGTAAAGACGAAGATGTCAAAACTGTTATATACACCTAGTTTTGTCTAATTTTGCCTAAAACTTTAAAATAACTATTTTAAGGAGTTATCACGCACTGGCGTGAGCCCTCTGTTTTAACATATGTTTGGACTGTTGGATTCCTATTGTCTGTTAACACTTTTAATGCATCATTGAATTATCGCATTTTTAAGGTCATTCTAAATGTATATCTACAGAGTTTATGTATAGCATTCTGACTGTTGTTTGAGACAGTAAAAGCTATCTTATCACGTCTATTGTTTTCTTTTGTCTTTGCGTGACGGCAATGGTATTGTTGTTATTGCTGATGATGTGCGATTAGGACAGATTAGCCAGCGCATTAAGTTAGTATTCGCTCATAGTCTACTAGGTCGTAGTTCCGGTCATAACAAAAACCAGAATCAGAAAAGCAAGACAGACCTTCATCACTCTGAAATCAGTCTGGAGATCTACTGTACTGAGCATAAAGAACCGATATTCAGATTTTTAACACCAATGTTAAGCCAGTCAGTTCTTCTGTATGGTTCAGAAGCTTGACAAGTCACGAAAAGGATTTCAAACAGGCTGCAGACTTTTATCAACAGCTGCTTTCGCTCCATACTGAAGATGAGATGACCGGCTGGGAGGGATTATCAACAAGTAACTCTTCAGACGAACCAATCAACAACATAAGACTCAACAAATATGCCGAGGAAAGTGAGGATGGATTGGACACATGTTGAGGAGACTGTTGGATAAAATGGATTGCTAGGCCATCACTGGAGTGGGACCCGAGTGAGAAACGACAAGTTGGGCGTCCGAGGGTAGCACTGAGGAGATCGTGTGACTAGGATATGAGAGACTATGGTCAATCATGGAGCCGGCTATAGAGGACTTCAGGGAAGATGATGAAATATGGATGCGCTGTTGAAGCTCTATATTCCACTCGGAACCTTACGGAATAATAAAAAACAAAACTGTTATTTCGACGTCTGCATAGTTTTTAACTGTTTTAAGGATAATAAAGTGAGCGTTGGTTAAAGCTATCAGTCTTTCATTATTAAGATAATCCGTTAACTTAAAATTCTGAAATTCAATTAGTGTTAACTGTGTTAAATTACTAAATTTAAACAAATAGCGTTAATTTTTCTATTTTCTCCCTTTTTTATTGTAAACCAAAATCAGAATACGATGCATAGCACAAGTTCCCTGCTGTTTATAACAAATAATGATATAAAAGAAAATATTTAAATTGTAGGGAAGGCAGCTTAAGTAAATTTAATTAATTTACCTAATGAAATGAACACAAACACATGCACACACATTAAGCAGTTCCATTCGTTTTTTTCCATCTTAGTATGAAATAAATGATGAATAAATCTTCGCACAGTTGTATGAAGTGCATCTCTGGTCATTCCGTCAGATTGATATTATTGTACAATGTTCAATACAAGTTTGTACAATTCAAATACTTTATGAAAATCATTTAAATATGGCCTTCTTTTTTACACTAATTTCTCAGTTTACACAAGGAAACCAAACTGCGAATTTTCCAATGAAAGCTAACTGTTCCTTAAGATATTCAGTAAGGTTATGTAAAGTCTTATAAGAAGGACATGACGTTAGTGTTAGAAAATCAGTAAATCATATTTGAAAAGAAATTTACTGGGTTACCCCTAAAAGTGATTGCAGTTCACGTGTAATTTTTGATTTATAGCGGCGAATAATATGCCTACGTCATTAACAGTTATTTTAGTAATGTATGACATTTAAATATGGGCGCCAATGTGAGTGTGCAACTCCTCAAACCTATTGAGAGATCCTACCTACTTGTGTATCTTAATATATGAGCTTGTAGTGAGATGTACATTATTTATAGCACGGAATAAATTGTACAGTACAGTTCTCAACAATGTCTGTGCTGTAACTGCGTGAAATCAGAATTATTTGTGTCAAAATAACGCATATTTTGTTAGTATTCATAAGTTAACATATAACTGGGTTAAAAGTTAATCTGAACGAAGAATATTCTTTTCAATAAATTCTCCTCTTCAGGTTCTTACAATTATGAAATATAATATTTGTTGTCGTTACAATAGTGACCAGTTATGCGGTGGATACATTTTTTAACGTAGAATAACAGATTAATTGAGGGAGATACTCCTGCGGAGATTCTATCGCAACGTTTAACCAGGGCGGGATAAAGAAAACTTTCTACTCTACACGTCTGTTTCTATCCTTCAGTAGCCATCCAGTGTTCACCCAGAAACTCATGCATATACTATTTCAACTGTTTCTGTGGTTCAAGTTACATAGGGCGCGCGATTACGCAGGTTCGTCTACGGGTTCGGGAACATTTACCAGCTAGGTTCAACAGGGGGGAAATCAAGTGCATAAAAAGCTCGATCCTGTCACAGTTGGTCGGTACTGAACATCGTATCGACGCCAACATAGCTTTCAGGGTTATATACCGAATTCCGAAGTCGTTTTCGCGTACCATTTGCTTACTTCTGCTACACACAGCTGAAGCTGTTGCAATAATTTACACCCTTCATGCAAACATTCATTACTATCGAATTTTCCATTTATACTACCCGGACTTATTATTAGTGATATTATCTCTTTTCTCAATATATGCCTCCACCTGTTTCATTTCACACATTCGTTTTTTCATTATGAACCTCTGATTGCAGTTTTACCATCTCCTCTTCAATACATACCACTTTGTACTAGCCACTCACCTGACACCTTTTATAACCTTGAACTGACTTATCAATTTTCCTACCCCACACTTTACAAATCTGTTACGACTAATCACCAATTTCACAATATTTTGTAATCGATTTCAGCCTACCACGTTTGTCACACAAATGCGACTATTTATTTTGACACCCCATAATTAATCTGTTATTCTACTTTAAAAATGTATTCGCCGCGTAACTGGCCATTATTGTAACGACAACAAATATTATATTTTATAATTGTAAGAACCTGAAGAGAAATTATTGAAAAGAATATTTTTCGTTCAGATTGACTTTTAATTCATGATATAGGAATATTTCACACTATTAAATTACATAATTGGATCCTATTTTTGTAATACCAGCAAGTAAAAACTAGCTGATAGTTATAGTATCCCACTATATAAACGATACTGAATACCACAGCTACTCATACCTGATAATTGCATATATTTTTTTCCGCTTTCTTGTGATCTGTCTTAAACCTAAATATAATTTCCAACGAGGTAGACTTTGAATTTTTAAAAATAAACTATGGTAAGATTGAACTTTAAAGTGTATCACTCACAAATGAAACATTTACTTTTATGAGCTAGGAAATATTTAAAAAGGTGATCATATTTTTAAGATAATATTTTAAGATAAAATAGCAACTTTTGGAAATAATGATATATAGAAAAGTTAATTGGTGGATGGTGACTAGCAGTGAAATCCAGGATGAAGCGCATTTCATCCCATTTGAAACTCATCAGCTGGATGTATCTGCATTCCCCAGTAAGTGATGCTGTTCCCACTGAGGCTCAAGCTCAGTGCCCATAGTTTCAAACGCCAAAGCGTTATCCACTAGACCACCTGGACCATGAGAGCCTTATCTTTTGCGACGGGTCATATCAATTATTAAATTGGATTTTAGATTTTTCCGTCGATTGATTGGACCAAAGTGTTTTGTCCAGTTGACATGTTGGCGTCTTGTGCAGATGCTTCGACGATGTTCGGGCATGTAATTAGAAATGTGCATCCTGGATTCCACTGCTAGTCACCATCCACAAATCAACTTCTAATTACATGTCCAGACATCGTCGAAGCATCTACACAAGAAGCCGACATAACAATCTGAGACCGAGCATTTCGGTCTAATCAATCGACGGGAAAATCTAAAATTGAATTAAATACATAGAAAAGACCTAATTAATGTTAAACAAATGTTCTCATAAGTCCAGTCAGAATCTACACTTAGGTATAAAATTTTGCAACACCACGCACAAGTGAGGACCGGATTACGCCAGTATGCATCACTGTTGAACAGAGCATAGAATGGCCGATCAACTCTTTTACTTCAACTTTATCGACTTTGGAAAGGCCTATGATAGTGTACGTCATAGGTGATCTGATGATTACTTAAACTCTACGGAGTGCTGTGAATGTATATTGACCTCATTCAACAGCTATACGATAATAAACATCAAGTGATTCAAACAGAAAGCTCAGTGAAGCCTCTAAAGTAAAGACTAGGCTTATTATTATTACTGGTGATATTCTTGATTGTGGTAGACTCAATTGTGCGGTAGACCGTTAGGAGTGAGAGAACAGACATACGTAAGACCTACATAGTGAGCCTAGAAGATCCATATCTCGGTGTTGATTTGTGTTTCATATCATGTGATGTCAAAGATTTACGATCGAAAAACTAGCAAGTTGTCAGCTACCATCATGTCATTTAGAGATGGGGATATCAAAGCCAAGTTTGCGAATGAAGAACAGACCTTCGTTGAAAGGAAATCAGTGTAAAAGTTGACTGTATTTAGCATAAGGAACAATACTCTAGTTTTTGTCGTCATAATATCAAGTTAGGGCTTACATTTGCTTCAGAATCATGGCGCACGGGTCACTGGAACACACCTCCATAAGGCTGCAGACTTCAATTGATAGATGCCTTCGCTTGCTCGACAGTGAAGATCAGATGGCTGACAGTAAAGGATAGGAAACAAAGGAGCTTGGTAGACAGCAGACTAGCCGACAACATATTACCAAATAAATATACTGGATTGAATGGGAATAGATTAGGCCAACGCTAAGTGAACATTGGAATAACCTCTCACGCCAGGCTCTGGAGTGGAAGCTGAATGAGAAACGACAATTTGGGCGTGGGTCACAGGATGATATATACTGGATCATGTGAAGAATAAATGTAAGCATGTAGGCGGTTATGAAGGCAGTTGAAGGTGATAACAAAGAATCGAGTGTTATGGAAGTGGTGTGTTTCTGTAGCCCTACTTTCCGCTCAGAACGCAAGTGATGGATAAGACCAACAGTAATAGGGGCACAAACCGAGTAGTTATATAGAATTAAAGATTAATAAAAATCTGCATATTGATTCAATTAAAAATTAAAAAAGTCCCACAGCACTTGAATACGCAGAATTTTGGACTATCACTAGCTAAAGGGAATAAAGTGGGCGATTAATCAGATACACAAGTGGTCGATATGAATCAGTAGTATGTATTTATAGGCAAATATGGTTGCTTTCTTGATTACCCTTTACGGTATGAAGAAGAACACATATTGTGATTTGAATAATTTGGTTTGCAAAGAAAACTATAGTGAAATTTCACAACTCGAACTGTGTACATTTCAAACTGTGAATTTGATATATGTGGCATCACCAGTTCGATCAAGTAGCTAACCAGAAGCCAAGTGGTTTGAACTGATTCAGTTCTCTGAGCTCAGCCAAACCGGGCACACCGCTGCTGAACGCGACCCCAACTAATCAGACAAAATCACTGGTGACTGGCCCTATTCAGACAGTTAACCTGGGGTTCTGGTGGTAAGCCGTGGAAGGTGAGGCAATAACTCATCAAAGAGACATTGCGAATTGATAGCGCTATGTTATGAATTGGCAGAAGTTAGAATTCATGGGCTGGCCATTGGATTCGGCCCCTGTGGCTTAATGGTCTACAAGCTCACTAGCCTTGTAACCAGAAGGTCGTGGGTTCGAACCGTGGTGGTGGGTGCGTACTGATGAAGAGTGCAAACTGGGACGAAACAGCTGTTCAGTGCTCTCAGATTTTCCAATGGTTCTTTTACTGATGTCAGCTCATGATGAAATCCTCCAACCATTCATAAATGAAATTAGACAATAACTTCTGATGGGAACTATACGGTTACAGTTTGAAGTCACATACATCGCTGAATTTTTCATATATGTACTGATTATTTTTGTAAAAGGAATAAGTAAAAGAGATTTAAAAAAAAGAGAATAACCTTTCAATAATTATTCAAAATTCCCCGAAACTATCATTGGTAAGTCTACTTTCAACCGATCATTCCAAATCCTATGACATTTATGTATACACAACAAGCGCTTTTTTATATGTTAAGGCGTATTTTTGCATCCAAATATAGGTGAAGACTACAAATAAATACTTAAAAATATCAGCAGGCGAAATCCCCAAATCCAGTATTCCCTAAATGTAGTATTTATTGATTTGTCTGATATCTGTATTGCATAAGCAAAATTATGAGGTATCTATAATTAGTTCGTAAACACCATCAACGTATTTTTAGTGAAAGAATGCCATGAGAGGAAAAAAACACACGACATAACATATTATTGACAACCATTCACTATGATTTGAAAAAACCCCATTAAACAGGTGGATGAATTGTGCATTCACACATGTTCACTGTGTACATGTGCACATATTTGTATGGTGAAGTAATAATAATAACGTCTATATCCTAATGGAAAAATGATTCTCTTGCCTAGTAGACGAAGCGCAGAAATAAATAATTACAGCTGTACGAATGGATACATTGAATACACTTATGTGTGTCTGTGATGCTATACATTAATTACGTGTAATCCTCTTTAAAATACTCGCCCATTTCTTGGTGCCATGGGTGGGGGCGGACGCAAGGTTTAAGTGTTTTTCAATAGCATTCATGGCATTTTACGTCTAGCACTCCTGTACTGCATGCATAGCATCATTGTGATTAACACATCATCTTACATGAATAGTAGTCAAATAATTAATGCATTGTATAATATTTAAAGCAAATACCGACATATTTAATGGACATATAAACAGAAGCGAGTGTAGTTTTAAGGAAGGCAGCTTTTATGATTAATAAATTATTACAATACGCATTTTGTTTTTTAATATTCATTCGTATGTTTATGATTAGTTAGAGTGATGACGCCTACAGCCGTTTATATTACCTCTGGAGGCGGAAAATATCACTGATGAACAGGGCGGATATGTTTACGGAAATATTGAGCTTATCAATATTAACTCTTTGACTAGTCACTGTTTAAGTAATATACAGGTTCGGGTATAAAATGACTCCATTATGGATAAGATTTTATTTTGATAAATCACACAGTGTTGTACAGTAATATTAACTGATGACGTTTCAAGCACAAACTATTTCTTATAATCATATCAAGTCACTCAAACAACATTTTGTTTCATTTGTAACGACAGAAGACAAGGGCCAGGCAACAGGTATTTATAGATTTTTATGTACAATATTATTAGCGTTATTGTTAGCAGAGAAGAAACGTCTTCTGATTGTTTGTTTTCTTGCTGAAGGTTATTCTCTACTGCTTTTGACCATATCCTAGAAAGTTAAGCCGTATATCTGTGAATCGTACTTGCACAGGTTAAGTCTGCTGTGATTGGTTGAAGAGTTCCTCAAGGTTAAGCTTTGTTATTGTTTTTGTAGAGCCAGGTACATCGGTCGTTCAACGCGTATCCTGTCAAAAAGGGTGAAAGAACACTATCCAGCGTGGCTTCAGAAAGGAAGTAATAGCTGCATAAGGAGTGCAATAATAGAACACCTCGTCAACACTGGTCATTCCATTTCAACAAACGCCTCCTTCAAAGTAATCTACAAAGTGAGGAACAACCATCCAAAGACAGTATGATTCCGTCTTCTTTGCACCGCAGAAGCCCTAGCCATTAAGCCAGAGGAACCAGAACTGTGCATACAAAAAGAAAATTATTCAACCACTTCTACTCCCAAGGTAACAACTGTGTTGATTTGACTTTACTATTGTTTGTATGCTCATTTTTTACTTAAGACCCTTGTGTAATTCAGTATATTTCGTTTCCATGTACACCCTGAGTACAACTCTTTCATTAAACTATTCATGTTATTACGCAACTCTTCTTTAACAATCGTTTGTGACAACTCATCACTTTTGTTACTACTCTCTTATATCAACATCCAATTCATGTGAACTTACTAATTGTATTTTCGTTTGACAAATTTAATATACACACACATACAAAACAACCATATATATTTGCGATTGTACAGCTATGAAAATGAATTCGCCGAAAAGAGACTCTTCGCTGAACTACTGGTCTTCTGTCTATTAATGTTCGAATGGGAATTTTTCATGAATTATTGTTTTTTCTCATAACCACAATTCAGGTCGTAAATATTGAGGTAAATTGTTATCTACAATTCTGGATTGCAGACAGCTCTCACCAAACCTTTATATACGTGAGTAAAATTGATTAAACATTTGAATAGCATCAATATAAGATATTATACATTCAGAAATAATATTAATGTTACCAATCAAATCCAACCAGATGTTTTTACAGTAAAAATAAGTAAGTTGTCATAAGGGAGTTATACTCTACCCCAAGGCACAAGTTTTTACTTACATCAATAATGCATACGGTATAAAATGCTTTTTAGGTTATGAAAATCATCTCAATCAAACGCAACATATTAAATAACTGAAACATTTGAAAAAAATGGGATCTTAGAGTTCCTTAAAAGCTGCAAAATGATGGATGATTATTAATTTGTGCATAAACTGGCTCAGCGTTTGCTTGAAGCCGATAATGTTAGCTAAATAAATTGTAATCTGATAGACAGAACCTGAAATTGGAAGTTATTGACAGAGAAAATACGGCAGATAACTGGCAAAGCTGTTGTTTAATAATGTTTTCCTTCACGTTCCCAGTGGAACATAGGGTCTCAAGCTAGTGGCTTGAAGATTCTGTAGCAGTGTTTAATTTTTACAGGATGGGGTTGCTAGCCTCATACCCAACCTTTCCTCTTTACCAGCATTATTTCTGGCTTAGCGAGGAAAAGGAGTGCGTCTGTGGCCGGTGATCGAACTCCGGACCATGTGCATGGTAGGAGAGCATCCTAACCGATATGCCACCGACGCACCACAGTAAGCTGTTAAGGATTTCTAATCGTTATTTGGCTACCGTCCACGCTTCATAAACAAAAATATAAAATAAACCCAGAACCAACAAACAAAACCACATCTCTGTGTCGAAGAAGATACCATACATGAATGTGGCTGGCATTCGAAGGCGACATTCTGGCTGACACTCTAAAGAAGAGAATATGAAACGCCATAAACAGAACATTCATTTCTGTTACATTAGGAATGCTATTCTCCTGTCACCTAATTTTCTCCAATAACTTCAAAGATAAACAGTCGCATCTGACCACTTCTGTGTGTATCCATCAACTCACTTGCCCTTGTGGATATTTATTTATAAGGATAGAAGAGGTAACAGTGGAGCAATAAGGACTACTGTAATTGAACATATATCCAACACCGGTTACTCAGCATACAAGGAGAATTCATTCAAAGCTGTCTACAGAGTCAAAAGAGGCCTTCTGAAAACGGTATGACTACGTGTATTTTGCATTACCGAGGCTTTAACGATTCGGATAGGAAACCATGATTTATGTATACAGAAGAAACTTCTCCCTTCGCATCCTTCTTCCTTGGGTAAAATTCCGAGTTCAACTGTTATCACTATTTGGTTATTGATATTATTTTGTGCATTTTTCGTTTGATATTTATTGTTGGTTGGAGGATTTCATCATGAGTTGACATCACTTAGAGAACCATTGGAAAACCTGGGAGTACTGGATAACCGTTTCGTCCTAGTTTTGGACTCTTCATCAGTACGTACCCACTGGGATTCAGTACTTCTGGGTTTTCCAGTGGTTCTCTAACTGATGTCAGCTCATGAAGAAATCCTGCAACCAATCAAGCAAACAAAATTCTTACAAAACCAAACTTGAATATTTATTATCATCATTTTCCCAACTAACCTTTTATTTATTCTCTTCACCTACTAAATAATTTATTTTAATACTTGTCTTCACGCTCATTCATTAACCTCCAATTTTTCTGAGTTTTTATATTATGCAACCTTATTTAATTAAATTTCAGATTTTCCTGTCGATTGATTGGACCGAAGTGCTCGGTCTCAGGTTGACATGTCGGCTTCTTGTGCAGACGCTTTGACGATATCTGGGCATGGGTTTGAGTCTCGGTGGGAACATCATCACTCACTAGGGAATGCAGGTACATCCAACTGACGAGTCCCAAATAGGACGAAATGCGCATCCTGGATACCACTGCTAGTCACTATGCACTAATTAAATTATGCAACCCCATAGTTACGCTTTTGATTATTCATCGCTATTGTGAAATATTCTGACGATGTAAATAATACTCGCAACCAACTTTTTGAATTCTTGTTCTTTGTATACACACATACCAAAAAGTAATGACATATAATTGTGATTTTACAGCTACGTGTATGAATCCGCCAAAAAGTGACTCTTCGCTGAAATGTCTTTTCTGAATTCCATATCTGAATGGGTATCTTTAAGGAAAAAAAACAGCTTCATCATAGTATATGACATAACGAAAACTATCAAAGTTCAGGGAAACACAAAATTCATATATCAAACGACTATTGAGTTCGTGCTTGTGAACACAGATTTAACTCAAACGAAACTTCAAAGTGATAAACATTTTAAGCAATATCATAACCTCAGTCCTTAACAGGCGAAAATGTCACTTAAAACAATTAGTATCGTTTAGGTAATCTTGAAAGACGACTCCGGGATAGTTGCATGGCTTGAGTCCACCAGGTGTTCGAGAATTGAGCTAGTAACTGTCTTGCATTGTCCTTTTGCTAACCATACCGGGTAATGTTCAGAGATGCGTTTGGAAAGTGTGCACTTTGTGCGATAATTATAACTAGCTCCACAGAAACAAATGAATTTATAGACACATATAGCACCTTTAGTAAATTTGGAAATCGTTATTAGGAGATAGCGTTTATCTGAAACATTTCATGAATTTGAGGAATATATTTCAAACAATCCGACCACATATTTAATTGTTAGTTTTCATTTACATGAAAGTGAGGGAATGGGAAGTTAATTAACATAAGCAAAATAATATGGGATTTAAGAGTCAGGAAGATATTAATAACACTACTCCTGGTATTATAATCACATAAGGGTTACTTATAATATCCATACCACTCATTATAATAAAGGCTTTTGTATTTCCCAATGAATGACGTTTCGCTACTTAATACTTCTAACAGCTTTATCAAAGTATTATTAAACGAGAGTTTACAAATTCTCAGCTTATATAGATTTATTTATTTATTTTGATTACAGCTTGATGCCACACCGTATTTTCAGTACAAGTATGGAATTTTCAGCATGGATATCGGTAGCCCAAATTTTGCAGGCTGACCATAGATATTGGATGTGCGTCGTCAGGGGATCGAACCCGGACCAAGTGCATGGTTGGTGAGATTCCTAACCACTGTGCCACCGACGCACAACTTAATCATCGTTCCTCAGCATGGGGTCATTTTCGCGTTGTCAAGTTGGCCAATCGGTAAAGACGATATCTGAAAAGTACTTAATAAGCTCGACATCAGAGTTTTCTTCAAAAAAGCAACCTTGTCTATATAAAATACCAAATCTCTAAGGATTCTTTATCTAATTGTGTCCATAAAATGAAATGCTTGGATTGTGATGCGATATACATCGGACAAACATCACCAAAGAGAAATCAAAATCGAAACACGTAGAGCATCTGTTCAACCAAAAAGAAATCCAGTTGAGAAAGCTTGAAAAATCATCATCCCTAGCTCGTCTACACGCTATAGAATTAAGTCACAAAATTGATTTTGACAATATTGAAATAATCCAGAAAAATTTCAGAAATCACAAAGAACGTCTCATATCATCGGAAGCACTTCATACTAAGTGGAATCCAAATCGTCTGAATAACAATGATGAACCTGCTTACAGTACCTCCCTTCCCCATGAAGTGACAAAATCAACACGAATGTGACAAAAAAATTTCATCATGTAAACACACACAGCTTTTATAATTTTACACACTTATCAAATCCAACAATCTACACATGGTTTTGTTATCTTTACCAATTGGCCAACTTGACAACGCAAAAATGACCCCATGCTGAGGAATGACGATTAAGTTGTTGTATATAAGTTGAGATTATAAATTCTGGTTTAATATTACTACTTTGATAAAGCTGTAAGAAGTATTAAGTAGCGAAACGTCAGTAAAAACAATATCGTTTTCCATTCATTGGGAAATACGAAACACCTTTATCGCAATGAATATCATATACCCAATGTTCGAATGTTTTCAAACTGTTAAAAGTGAACTTGGTTTGGACATATGTATCCATACCACTGTTGTTATTCAGGCAATAGCAGACTTATATTGTTTTTATGTTCATTTTTCTACAAAGAGAAGCTGGAAAAATGGGCTTTTAAAAAGAACACATAGAAGCTAAGTCTAATTATAGATAAATGAATTTATAGACATGTACATTTGGCTCAAAGTTGCAGCTTCGCTTTGATCTATCTATGAAAAGACTACCCTTTAAGGAAGACGACTTGAAGCTTGGCAAAAGTGATCACTGTTTTGAACAAATTTGAAAGAATCGATTTTTAAGAAAGATTGTAAATGTTAGTATGACTGAGCCATAGTTGTATTCAAAAGTGGTAAGATATAAATTAATACAATTATGCTCACATTACCTGTCAAGTAAACTAAAAGCAGTTGGGAAGGATAACCACAATTTTGTTAAAATGCTTGGCAAAACGTTGAGAAGGCTCTGATAAAACCCAAACAGCCTAGAAATACTACTTTTAATATATGAAAATGATCTTACTGGAAATTATAATCTCAATTGACAAGTGATGAAGTCAGTTTAGATTTGTGTCACGTAAAACAAGGTGGTACTTTTTTGAAATAATGTCAAAGTTAATAAATATATGATGGAAGCACTGTCAATAAGTCACATGCATCTTAAATTATGTACACAGAAAATAATAGATTTCAACCTCTCTCAACAGTGAACTTATTTATGTATGATAATTTTTTAGAAGTCCTTTTAATTTATATAAGTAATTAGTTTTCAAATATTTATTTATGATTTTCAATCATACAGAAAGATTAGGAAATGATATACCTTTTTGTTTTAAAAAATAAATTTTTTCAGTTTGTCGAAGGTGTACTCGAAAATTGATCTGATACCCATCAGCGACTGACCCTATTCAGGCAGTAGTTACGTGAGGTTATGATGGAAAGCTGTAACCAGGAGAGCGCAGCAGGTTGAAATTGAGGCAGTAACTCATCGAAGAAGACATTGCGAAGTGGTCGCGCTACGTCATGAATTGACAGAAGTTGGATATCATAGCTAGGCCACTGGTTCGTGTCCATGTGGCTTATTAGTCTGCGAGCTTGGTGGCCTTGTAACCAGATGATCATGGGCTCAAACCCTGAAAGTGGGTACGTAGTGATTATTATTATTATTTCATTTAATTCCTAGAGGAACATAGGGCTTCAGCCGCGCGTCTCCACTTCGTTCGGTTCTCTGCTATAGTCTTCACCTGCCTCCAAGTCTGCCCACACGCTTTCATCTCCTCTTCACATGACCTCCTCCAAGTCACCCTTGCACTGACGACCAACTCGCCACTTCCCTTTCGGGTTCCACTCGATCAATGGCTTGTCTAGTGATGTCACTTGATGGTTTCCTAAGAGTATGGCCAATCCATCTACAGTCTTCCTGCTTATTTGTTTCGTAATCGGTTCCTGATTGGTTCGCTCATTGCCGGAGATCTCTGTTGCTGATCTTTTCTGACTGGCCATCTGATCTTGAGTATTGAACGAAGACAACTGTTAATGAAGGTCTGCAGTTTGTTTGAGATGCTCTTCATGACGCGCAGTGCAAGTCTCTGATCCGTATAGTAGCACTGACTTCACATTGGAGTTGAAGATGCTCATCTTATTTTCACTTTCATACTGAGTGCTGTTAATCTCCTCCACACAGGCTTGAGAGTAGTGAAAGCTTGTCTTGCTTTTCCGGTTCTCACTGATTTGACATCCTCGTCAGTTCCACCTGTAGTTGAAAAGATGCTTCCCAGGTAGGTAGAAGAGGTTGTTTCTTTCAGGTTCCTCCCATTTATGCTGATCGTTGTCTGTTGTTGATGTTCTTGCCCAGGAATCTTCATCACCTCTGTTTTATCTATGTTCACCTGAAGTGAAGTACTATCTTTGATGCTTCTTCTGCCAACTTGTTGCTCTTCGCTTGCATATCTTCCAGTTTGTGGGTAATCAGACATATATCATCGGCGAAGTCCAGATCCTCCAAGTTTTTTGTGTGAGTCCATTTTATGCCTGTTTCCTCATCGCCCGCTATTTGTCGCATTATCCAGTCTACTGCAATCAGGAAAATCATTGGGTATAGTAGGCAGCCTTGTATTACTCCTGTCCTCACTTCTAGGAATTCCGTAAGTTTCCCGTTGTGGATTACTTGGCATGCAGCATTGTCGTACAGCTGTTGGATGAGATGTATAATTGTCGATGGCACCCCGTAGTAGCGAAGTAGTTACCAAATCACCTCTCGATCGACTCTGTCGAAGGCCTTTTCAAAGTCGATGAAGTTGAGATCGAGAGGTGACTGCCATTTCAGGCTTTGTTCAATGATGATGCGTTATGTGGCAATCTGATCAATACATGATTTGTTTCTCCTGAATCCAGCCTGTTCCGGTCGAAGTTTTTCATCCACAGCATGTTTGATTCTCTCCAGGATGATGTGACTTGGTGTTTTGCTTGGGATGGACAGGAGCATAATTCCGCGCCAATTCTTGCAATGATGAACAATTCCCATTCGGACATTAGTAGACAAAAGACAAGTAGATCAGCAAAGAGTCTCTTTTCGGCGAATTCATTTTCAAAGCTGTACAATCGCAAATATATATGGTTATTTTGTGTGTGTGTATACATTAAATTTGTCAAACAAAATACGGTTAGTAAGTTCAAATGAATTGGATGTTGATAAGAGGATAGCAACAAAAGTGATGAGTTGTCATAAATGATTGTTAAATAAGAGTTACGTAATGGCATGAATAGTTTGATGAGTGAGTTGTACTCAAAGGGTGAACATGGAAACCAAAATAATATACAGAATTACACAAGGGTTGTAAGTTAGAAAAATAAGCATACAAACAGAAGTAAGGTCAAATCAAACAAACAAAGAAGAGTTGGGTAAGACCAATGGAGTTGTTACCATGTGAGTAGAAGTGGTTGGATAATTTTCTTTTGTATACATAGTTCTGGTTTCACCAACTGGATGGCTAGGGCTTCTGAGATGCAAAGAAGACGAAATCGTACTGTCTTTGGGAGGTTGTTCTTCACTTTGTAGATCACTTTGACGGAGGCGTTCGCTGAGATGGAATGACCGGTGTTGACTAGATGTTCGATTATTGCACTCCTTATATGGCCATTATTTCCTTTCTGTAGCCACGCTGGGTAGTGTTCTTTGACCCTTTTTGACAGGATGCGCGTTGAACGACCGATGTACCTGGCTCCACAGCAACAGGTGAACTGATATATACACATAGAAGTGGTCATGTGCGGAATCTTGTCCTTTGGGTTTCTGCAGATCAGCGGGCGACTGGAGAACACTATTCTTAGTGATGCCGCAGGGACAGTTCTTCCTAAAGAGGTGGAAATTCTCCTTCTGAGGACGTCGCTAAGTAGGTCTCCTTTGAAGTCTAGGTTCATATAAAGTATCTTTCTTGGCACGAATGGTGTCTCTTGCTTTCGGTTTTTCTGTTTGATGTTTTTGTCTACAAATCTTGGTGGGTAGCCATTTTGTATGAAGATTTCCTTCAGGAAGTTCAATTCTTCTTCCATGGTGTCGGAGCTGCAGATGCATCTGACGCGAGTGGCAAGGGATTTAATTAGGTTTCTTTTCCGACTGATTGGTGCCCAGCTGTAGAAGCTTGTTAATTGTCCGTTCTAAATCGGTTTCCTATGGATTGACCTTCTTAAAGTTCCGTCGTCTCTCCTTGTAAGCTCAACGTCAAGAAAAGGGATTTTAGATTCGTTTTCAGTTTCCAAAGTGAACTTTGTGGCTGGATGGCATTTGTTGAATATTTGTAGTAGTTGATTGAGGTTGTGATCGTCATCGCAGATGATAAAGATGTCGTCAACATATCTAACGTACAACTGGAGATTGTCGATGGTTGATTTGAGTGGGCCGTTCTCGAGGCTTGCCATGAAGCAGTCTGCTAGTAATGGGCCCAGTGGAGATCCCATTGCGATCCCATCTTGTTGTCTGTAAATAATGTCGTTGAATGTGAATTGCACATTGAGTGTACATCTCAGTAGTAGTTCTTTTAAACAGGTCGTCGGTAATCCGATGTTCAGCTGATTTTCGTCGATATAGTGACAAATATAAGAGACAGTTTCTGTGCGTGGAACATTGGTAAATAGTGATTCAACGTCGAGGGAGAGCATAGTTTTGTTCTTTGTATTGATATCTTTAATGTAATCGACGAATTGGAAAGTGTCACGAAGTGAATAGTGGCACATTCGTTTTCGTACAGGTTCTAAAATGTCAGTGAGCCATTTCGCTATTGAATGGTACGGGGAACCTGACATATCCAGAATTGGACGAAGTGGGAGGTTGGCTTTATGTATCTTTGGTAAGCCATATAGTCTTGGTATTGTTGACCCTGTCGGTCGGATCTGATCATACACTTCATGAGTGATTAACTTTTGGGTTTGCATTCTTTTCAGGACATCGGTGAGTTGCTTTTCAATCTGTTCTGTTTTGTTTCTTTCGTTGGGTGGTTGCGAAAATTTTGTTTTATCTGACAAGATGTTGTTCATTTTCTCAATATAGTCTTTCTTGTCCATAAGGACTATACCAGTTCCTTTGTCTGGACGAGTTATAAGGAGTTCTTCATTTTGTTTTAGTTGATTTAATTCTTCTCTATGTTGCTTTGTCAGGTGGTTGTATACTTTTGGCTTTGTATTAAGATACTGATAACAGCTATCGATTATTGTTGATTTGAAACGCTGCAATTCTTGTTCGGAGGTTGGGGTTAGATCATTTGTTTGGGTCATTAGGTTTTCGAATTGTACTTGCGTATGGAGTCTGTTGGCGTTTAAGTTGACGTCGCAGAATTTCGGGCCCATGGATAGGGCTTCTAACTGTAGGTTGGATAAAGCAACTGAAGAGTAGTTGAATACGAATTTCGAAGGGTCTTCAGGAAATTGTTTATGTGCTTTGATGGATTTGAGGCTTTTGGTGAGTCGGGAAATAGTAGATTGTGCTCGTTTTTCAGTGACTGTATTGACATATTCCGTAAACCTCTGGGTTTCACTAGGTAGCAGATCGTGGAGGGCTGGAGACCTTTGTGAAATGTTGCGTTGTAGTTCTGGAATACAGGCTTTAATAGAGTCAATAAGATTCAACGCATGTCGTCGGAGGGATTTTGTGTTGGGATATATGTGGCTTCTTCTCAATGCTTTCCAAAACCACTTTGGATATTCGCGATTGGTGATGAAATCATTGAAAAAAGAAATATTCGCTTTCACTATTGCAAGTTTGACAGTGTACCGTAGAAACCCATTGAGTTCCTTGACTATCGAGGGATCCTTGCTACTTTTTAATTCATGAATAATTCCCATTCGGACATTAGTAGACAAAAGACAAGTAGATCAGCAAAGAGTCTCTTTTCGGCGAATTCCATGACTTTCTTCCATCAAAGTATTCGTATAAAATTGTATTTCGAAATCGTTTTTGTATATTACTTGACTTGATAATAATTTTTACTCAAACTGTTAATTAAGCGTGTAAATGAAGTGACTATTTTAACATTATCGAGGAAGAAAATGGAATGCTTTGACAAATTTAATGTATACACACACACAAAATAACCATATATATTTGTGATTGTACAGCTTTGAAAATGAATTCGCCGAAAAGAGACTCTTTGCTGATCTACTTGTCTTTTGTCTACTAATTCTTGCATTGACTTAAGTCTCTTTTCTTTGGTAGTTTGAATAGGTATCCTTTCTTCCAATCCTCAGGTACTTTGCCTTCTTTCCACACTTTCTCCAGTAGTGGCGTCATCAAGTCCGCTGTTGTCTCTGGGTCCGTTTTCAGTGCTTCTGCTGGGATTCCATCTGGTCCTGCTGCTTCTCCAGCTTTCAGCATCTTGATTGCTTTCAGGACTTCTGTTCTCGTTGCGGGTTTTTGTTCACTGGTAGGTCTGCTTCCGTTGTTGGTACTGTTAGGGGCGTTGTAGGTAGCGTTCGATTTGTAAGTCTTTTGAAGTGTTCAGCCCAGTGTTTCCTTTGCTCCACTCCTTTGTTGATTGACTTTCCACTGTCATCTTTCACTGGTTTAATTTGTGTCAAACTTTTCCCCGATAGGTACCTAGTTGTCGCGAGATCTCCTTTGCCTTCAGCCTGTTCTGCTTCCCTTGCCATGGCTTCATTATATTTTCTTTTGTCTTCCCTGCCACTCTCTAACGTTTAAGAAGGGGTATTGTTACATTAAAATATAGTCTATAGAGAAGCGACTTTGTGGGTTGCTCCCCTTAAAACCAGGAAAACAAGGAATAAAGCAATCAGCAAAAAGGAAAATAATTCACAACAGGAAGGGCAACAAGGGACAACAGCAATAAAAAGAAATAACTTTTGCAGTAGTATCACAGTCAGATACAGTTAACAAAAATGATACCAAAATCATAGACTCACTGAATTGAGCTATCTTGGACATGTAAATCCATGAGTGTATACAATTATATATATTAGTTAGTGTTAGACATTCACAAAATGTCAATCACATAGTTATAGGTATTTTCGGTCAACAAGATTATATTCACAGATACAGTGTTCGAAAGGCAATTAATAACAATATATTCCACAGCTTCTTGGCAAGAAATTCCACTGAAACAAGAGTTTTATGTAACTAGATAACATGAAGAGTAAAAAATAGAACGAGACGGATATCCATTACTCCTAGGTGGGTTTTCCAATGGTTCTCTAACCAACGTGAATTCCTGTAACCAATCAGTTCAAATCCCAACAAACCAACAATTGAAAAAGGGTATAACTGCTTAGCATTTATTCCAGTATTTAAAGGTAAAAGAAATTTGGTATTGATCACAGTTAGTTTTTCATTTCTAAGGTGTTCTACTCTATTCACAGCTAAGCCATGACTTTCTTCCATCAAAGTATTCGTATAAAATTGTATTTCAAAATCGTTTTTGTATATTACTTGACTTGATAATAATTTTTACTCAAACTGTTAATTAAGCGTGTAAATGAAGTGACTATTTTAACATTATCGAGGAAGAAAATGGAATGCTTTGAAACGTTTATTTAACATTAAATTATTGGTTCTCATCGAAACATTAGGCAGAGGTTTCAGTGAAGAAAATCATCCTTGTGACGACTTTATTTCCATCGCCTTACAACCATATTTATGTATAAATTACAATAGACAATAATAACTATTTTCCTCAAGTTTGATCAAAGATTGATGTTAACTGGAGAACCATTACAATCCACAAAGTACTGGACAGTGTCCCAGTTTGAGACCCATCATCAGTACGCACCCAAGATCCTGCTGGGTTACAAATACAATGAAATGTCAGTTTCACACAAAGAGCATGTTCCTTTAAATTAAGCTGCAGTTAAAGCGACGTAAGGAACATCAATAAAAAAGAAATAAAACGCGTCTTAGTTGAGTAACGCATGAGCAGGTTCTATACATAGGAAAAGGAAACAGCTTCTCGACTTAAGAAGTCAAGACCATCACCGTCTGCCAGTGTCATTAGCGAATATTATTCTTGTACCCAACATGGTGATTCCACTGGTCACACTAAACTTTGCGAATTGACAGAATTCAAAATTAGTGGGACATTGGATTCCATCCGAAGTATCTGAATATTCGACAAGCTTTGCCTGGTAACATGCAACTACCGAATTCGATCTATGATGGGTTAGTGGGTGGGTGCTGATGAAGAGCCACAAGCTGGGACGAGGTAGCTGTCTAGCACCTCCTGGTTTTCAATGGTTCTCTAATTGTCATCAATCTGTAATCAGATCCGAAGTCAATCCAACCACCACAAACTAACTGCTGCAAATAAATATTTTGTTGTCATCTGAGTTGTAATTTGACACTGAGTGAGAATACTAAAGTGCGACAGTATTGGTGTAGATCACCACGAAACACAAACTAATTAAACACATGAATGAACTGACAAAGTTTAATAGAAATGCGTAAACAGATGATAGGATCATAAAGTAAACTTTGAAGTGTGATTGTGTGAATTTGTCATGTTCATATGCAATATGACGTGAAAGTAAAATGAGTGAAGTGTTGTCAACAAAATAAACAAATGAAACATCAGTGTAACGAGCAAAACCGACTCGATGGGGTCTGAAAACGGGAAACCGATCATTTCGTTCTACTGTAAGGCTGACCAAAACAGACCAGCTGAGTTACTCAGTCACAAAATGGACCAATGACAGTAAAAATACAGTTATTAGCAATAAAATCTGGGGTTTTACTTAACAATAATGAAATACCAAAGTGCAAACAATGCCGTTAGGCAGCTCTATAGGACAAATTCCTCATCAGTTATAAATTAAGTACTATACGACAAAACTATTTAACCAGATCAACCGTAATAGCTACTTGAGAATCGAAAAGATTACTGCAAACAAGGTGGCGTTAAAACTCTACTAGAAACAAATATTTGGGACTAAGTCAACATATGATATATAAACGTCAGACTAATGACATTCAGTCTAGGAGAAAAAGGGATAACAACTACAAAATTGGTTAAACATTTAAATAGGAAATAGTAAAGTAATGAGATAGATTTTGTAAACAGTTATTCCGTAACAGTTAGAATGCGATAGTGTAAAGAGAAACAAGATGAAACCAAAATAGGTTTAATTGATTAAAAATGCTCATTAAAATTTTTTTAAAAGAATGGTTACTGAACAACAATGGGCAACACCACCGCACAGCAACAACAACAATAGACAACAATCAGCATAAATGCAAAGAACCTGAAAGGAGCAACTTCTTCTACCTACCTGAGAAGCAGCGTTTCAGCTACAAGCGGACGGAATTGACGAGGATATCAAAGCAAGGATCGGAAAAGCAACACAAGCTTTCACTACTCTCAAGTCTGTGTGGAGGTCAACAACACTCAGGATCAAAAATAAGATCCGGATTTTCAACTAGAATGGGAAGTCAGTGCTACTTACTATACGGATCAGAGACTTGCACTGCGCGTCATAAAGAGCATCTCAAACAAACTACAGACCTTCATCAACAGCTGTCTTCGCTCAATATTCAAGATCAAATGGCTAGAAAATATCAGCAACAGCGATCTCTGGCAATGAGCGAACCAACCAGGAACTGATTGTGCAACAAATGAGCAGGGAGAAATGGTGGTTGATTGACCATACTCTGAGGAAACCATCAAGTGACATCACTAGACAAGCCATTGCTCGAGTGGAACCCGAAAGGTAAGCGGTGAGTTGGTCGTCCAAGTGTGACTTGGAGGAGGTCATGTGAAGAGGAAATGAAAGCGTGTGGGCAGACTTGGAGCCAGGTGAAGACTCTGGCAGAGAACCGAAAACAATGGAGACGCACGGCTGAAGCCCTATGTTCCTCTAGGAATTAAAGGAAACAATAATATAATAACTGAACAAAGAAAACTCTTTTCGATAACTTCGTCATCAGGCTTATACACTATAGTGAATGAATTAGTTTTATGAACAACATTAATATTTTCATACATTTGGTTCCCTTGATAAATTTCGATAGAGAAAGAAAGACCAGATTTGCAGTATAAAATGATATCATTCTATTTCACAGGTTCTCATCAGCTGCAAACTACCTGAAATTACAATGGTTATAATTAATAACATTTCATACTTCATTGTTTGAAAGGTAATACAGAAAGCATTATAAGATAAACGCATCCGGAATATAAGGATTAAAATTTTTGTAGCTTAAGTTACCATCAATTTATGTACTATCAAACTATGGCAAAAAAGAAAGAAAAAGGGGGGGGGGTGAGAGAAGACAGAAAACAGAAAAATCTAATAAACAGTGTCAACATGGCAACTCAACAAGGTCAAAGTTCATCAATTTGAAAACTTGCTTAGTGAGTTGAACTCATTAGTGTCTATGAGTAATCACTGTAATGAAAGTGATATGGTTACCAAGGGAGTGAGAGATTGACTACACTCTCTTTCTGTGTGCATAAGTTTGGTCTGAAGCGTTTGATTGCAATTGCTTCAGCAAATCGTAGTAGATTCGCTGTCCTTTGTATGTTTAATATTTTGAAGGATTTGGAAATCTCAACAAAATAGCCTGTTTCCACAAGGTGTCTGGTAATTGGACTTTGTAAATATTTGCTTCCTTTTAAGCTTCCTTTTAAGGCTCTTGTAATCTATATTCACACCTCATGATTCCCATCTCAAGTTGAAAATTATTATTTCAATTTTGTATCCATGCTCATTTTTACACACTTGATATCCGTTCTAATTCTGCGTTATTTTTGTTTCTAAGTTTCTCGGAATATGCTCTGAAAACCGGATAGAAACCCTTCTTTCTGTCCCTCCGATGTACTTGCTGCCGCAGGTGCACGTAAATTTATAAATGCAGTTGGAGGTAACATCAGCAGGGTATTTATCCAGTTTCGATTGGCTTATAGAGCATGTAGTACTGTACAGTGTCACTAGATTGGCTGCAGGGAAGCATCTCTTGATTGCTCCTTTCATCCTTTTTTCAATCTTTCGCGATACTGTTTCTCCTTTGTATGGGAGGCAAATGAATACTTTCTTCTTTTCAACTGTTGGATGCTTCTCTTTCTCATCTCTTTCTTTGCTGTACTTTTGGATAAATCCTTTTGGATACCCGTTCTCCTTAAGGCATTTTTCAACGAAGCTTAATTCTTCTTCTATCTTGTTGGGCGAACATAACTTCCTAGCCCTGTCGTACAGTCTCCTTACTAATCCCCGCTTATAGCTCATAGGGCAGAAGCTGTTGTAGTGAAGGTATTGTCCGGTCCAAGTTTCTTTTCTGTAGATGGACTTTTCGACCGTTCAATCGTCTCTTTTCTTTTTACATTTAGATCTAGGAAATTGAACTCATCGTTGTGTTCGTATTCCATGGTGAATTTAATGTTTGGGTGGACCTCATTTAGGCGGTCGAATAATACGGATGCCTGACTCATGTCCTTATATTCCTTATCCTTATATTCCGGATGCGTTTATCTTATAATGCTTTCTGTATTACCTTTCAAACAATGAAGTAGTTTGCAGCTGATGAGAACCTGTGAAATAGAATGATATCATTTTATACTGCAAATCTGGTCTTTCTGCAAATTAGGAAAGATAATAATACAAATTCATGAATTTATAGTCTCTACTGAAGACCGGCCAGGGAAGTAGTAATGGCTGGTTGGATTTGCTTCTTTTGCACACAAAGCACTTGTCGTTTAACGCGAATCGCGATAGCCTCTGCTGTTTGAAGTATGCGGCACCTGGATGATTTTGACAATTTATTGAGCACCCTATAGATGATAGGGAAGGATTCTTCAATGCTGGTTTTGTGGCCGGCCGGTTAGCACCACATGGTCTAATATTGAACTGTTGATGGTTTTTACTACACCTTTACTTATCCATACTGGGAGATGTTCTTGAGCACGAAATAAAAAGTTTCGTGAAACACATGATAAAATGAAATTCATGATGACGAAATCAATTGTACGAATTGCTCTTGCACACGAACTTCCGGTTTTACGCTGTGTATTATCAAATCTTCCTCTATACATAATAAATACACTCTTGCCTATTTGTACAAATTTTGTCCTACCATGTAGACGATGTTAAAGGATACATAACATTCAACTGTACAGCTCTTAAAATAAAGTCGTCGTAAAGAGAATTTTTATCACTGAAACCTTTGCTTATGTAAAAATCTGCTCGAAAAGGTGCAAAGTTTAAACAAAATTGTAAACAGAGGTAAGATGAAATGTTGGCCTATAAATCATACTGTGAATCCCTTTGGTTTATTTTCCAGGGCATCGATAACGGATAGGTAAATTTTTACCGCATACTGTTTAATTTCCCATAATTTGACAACATACTAAAACTAAACGTCACAATAGTTTTCAAGAGTTGGTTTATAAGGATTAGATTTGTTTTACGAGTTTGACCATGGGTTGATATCAGTTAGAGAACCATTGAAGACCAGCACTGGAGTACTGGACAGCCAGCTGTTTCATCCTACTTTGGGAATCATCAGCAGTACGCATTCACTGGGGTTCACACCCAGGACATTCTGGTTACAAGGCAAGCCCGTATACCATCCAGTCACTGGGACCACTATTCAATGGCCAGTTCATGAATTCTAACTTCTACCACTTCGTGATTTAGCACAACGACCGACCAACGTCAATAGTTGTATCCGCAGAAAATAGAAGCCGTAAACTGATGGCCAGTGTCTATAAATATGTATGTTAAACTAGTCTAAGCTAGTCACAGAATATTTCTAATACCGCAAGATGGTTAACACATGAATTTCATAGATCACATCACGATTCACCAAAGTTTAGTTATTTTAAGTTTCCTGTAACCGATTAAGAGTTTTAAAGATTTTAATGAATTATGCCAATTTATGAATGTCACAGATTTCTACTAATTTATTTTTTCATAGTTTTAGTTAAATACTGCACCATTTCTAAAATTGTTCAGAGGTGTATTTGTAATCGTCCTCCAAATTTTCGTTAGTATCCTATATAGATTAATCTGAATGGTTGGTGCACACTAAGTAGCAAACTAATTGTTTCTTATAATGCCAGATGGTGAAATGTTTTATTTTAAAAAAAATAACATTTATCAACGTAAAAATTTAACGGAACAATTCCTTCGTTTAGATTATTTGTTTATTCATTTTGAAATCTAAAAATAGACTTTTCCAATGATTCAAATTTAATCAGTATGATTCAGTAATTACTTGAAATCATGGATTTAAAAGTGTTGCAAAAAAACATTTGTCCAGAAAATAATCACGCATGAGATCCATTATACATATGGATGATTAAATTTTACAATGCTTGAAAGTTACAGGATTTCATCATAGGCATCGGTTAAAGAACCATTGAAAAACACTTAGGAGTACTCAACATCTGTTTGATCCTAGTTTGAGACTTTTCAGTAATACACACCCACTACCAGTGTTCGAACCCAGGAACTTCCGGTTACAAGATGAGCCTTTAGAATATTAAACCACGGGGACAAGAACCTCCGTAACGGCGACTGTCACTAGCCAATACCATCAGTGAGTATCTTTCCTCACATCCAACCTCCTTTAACCTACTGGTTACATTTTAAATAACTGAAAATTTCGATCTGCAACTTTTTCCTGGATTCACTTGCTCATAGATCTATTCTGATATCTCAAAGACTAATATTTATGTGTGGTAGGTATTGCAAAAACCTCGCCTAGTTCACTAACGGATCCCAAGCCCATAGAGGGAGGGAAGGATAGGTATAGGGCTAACGCCATTACCCCTTATAAATCAATCCATTTGTTGTAGAACCTTCAAAGCTTAATAAAAATATTTTTTAAAACTTATCTTTCACTTGAATCGGAGAGATGGAAAAACGTGAGCTGGCAAAATCTTTCTGGAATCCATTCAGCCACTATTTCGTTTTCCGATCACAGCAAAAATAAGGATGGGGATGTGGAATGTACGTACAACGTATGAGGCTGCAAAGGCTAACCAGATTGCCAAAGAAATTAGAAGATGTGGTACAGAAGTGCTAGGGATCCATGAGAGAAGATGGAATGAATATGGATTATCAAAATTGTCAACTGAAAAGCCAATAATACACTCCAGTCATCCAGATGACACCCAGGAACACACTGAGGGGTTGAGTGTCTATCATGATGTTACTATTGGCAGTCAAAGCCCTAATGAAGTGGGAACCAATCTCTCCATGCAGGATAATGACAGTGCGACTCAACTCAAAAGGAAGGAAGAAAGGAAGGTTAAAATTATTCAATGCTACAAACAACTTGGAACAAGAGAATAAGGGAGATTTCTATAGACAACTGCAAACAGTTGTGGACAGTATCCCAGTTAGTGACATCAAAATCCTTACTGGCACTATGTATGTAAGTCAAACTGGGGGCAGATAATACAGGAAAAGGCCTCATCATGGGTAGAAAGACTCTCAGTCGACGAAGTGAATGACAATGGAGAACCCTTCTCAGACTTCTGTGCATCCAGTAACTTGGTGATTTGAGGTTATGTGTGGCGGCTAGTAGGTATAGACAGACTGACGTGTATTTCATCTGACAGACACATTCGCTGAGGAGACTGTTGAATGATATCACGCGCCAGATAAATCCTCGGATGGGATCTGATTGGAAAACGGCAAGGGTAACATGGAGGAGATGAGAACTTGTGGAGCCAGCCGAAAAGGACTACAGAGAACGAGGTAAAAGGGAAATATAACTCTGGAGACTGTGTTCCACTCAGAACGCAAGGGAATAATAGTAATGTAATGTATTACAGATGTTAATTAGTCAAAGAAGAAAACCTCTGTCTTTTAAGTAACATTATTCATAGAAATGGAAAAACCACATTTATGGATGAAATGTTTACAGTTAGAATGAGACGAATAAATCTTCAAATATTGTGAGGAAATGCATAAAATCTCTCGTTTGAATTCAGCAGAGATAACTAACACCACCAAGATACATTAATGTGTTTGTAATTCATGTAGATTCCTAAGTAGATACATGATTCCTAAGCTTAGTAATTCGTCTATAATAAACTAGTTGTTGTCAAAACAACAAGCGCAATGTGGCACTTTACAAAACAAAATGCATCTTTGTTGGCATCTGTGTAAAATAGCTTCATTTAACGTTTGTCATACTGGCGAATAGTTTATGTCATTTATTTATCTAGTTTATTCTGTTCCCTAGGCGAAGTTTCTCGGATAACAGATTCCTCAGCAAGATACTAGTCACCGTCTTCCACGAAACTTCACAAGTGTGTAGCTTTTCTACCCTATTCCTGTCAAAAGAGGTTGATTTTTTTCCTTTTTTCTACGTTGGATCAAAACACAACTCTACTTTTTAAATCATAAGCGCACAGATAGTAGGATCACACTCTCCTTCACCACTTACTAATCCTTTAAATGTTTATTATTATTATTGTATCCTTTAATTCCTACAGGAACATAGGGCTTCAGCCGTGCGTCTCCATTGCGTTCGGTTCTCTGCTAGAGTCTTCACCTGGCTCCAAGTCTGCCCACACGCTTTCATCTCCTCTTCATATCACCTCCTCCATGTCACCCTTGGACGACCAACTCTCCGCTTCCCTTTCGGCCGGGTTCCACTCGAGCAATGGCTTGTCTAGTGATGTCACTTGATGGTTTTCTCAGAGTATGGCCAACCAATCCATCTCCATTTCTTCCTGCCTATTTGTTTCACAATCGGTTCCTGGTTGGTTCGCTCATTGCCAGAGATCCCTGTTGCTGATCTTTTCTGACCAGCCATCTGATCTTGAGTATTGAGCGAAGACAGCTGTTAATGAATGTCTGTAGTTTGTTTGAGATGCTCTTTATGACGCGCAGTGCAACTCTCTGATCCGTATAGTGAGTAGCACTGACTTCACATTGGAGTTCAAAATCCGTATCTTGTTTTTGATGCTGAGTTTTGTTGACCTCCACACAGACTTGAGAGTAGTGAAAGCTTGTCTTGCTTTTCCGATTCTTACTTTGATATCCTCGTCAATTCCGTCTGCCTGTAGTTGAAACGATGTTTCCCAGGTAGGTAGGTAAAAGAGGTTGTTTCTTTCAGGTTCCTTCCATTTATGGTGATTGTTGTCAGTTGTTATAGTTGCTGTTGGTGTTGGTCAGGAATTTTCATCACCTGTGTTTTATCTATTTTCACCTGAAGTCCTATCTTTGATGCTTCTTCTTCCAACTTGTTGCTTTTCGTTTGCATGTCTTCCAGTTTGTGGGAAATTAGACATATATCATCGGCGAAGTCCAGACCCTCCAAGTTTTTTGTGTGTTTCCATTTTATGCCTGTTTCCTTTAAATGTTTAACCGAGAGATTTTAAATAGAATAAAAATTCATATCAAGAAGAATAGCAAATTAATTAATTTTAAAGAAACAAGTAGTGGTGAGTGAGTGTCTCTCAGAAATGATTCGTATTACCAACTAAAAGAACTTGGAAACAAGAAAACTATTCAACAATATTTTAAAGGTAGGAGTCTGAAAGGAAAGAATAAGAAGGAGAAACGGAATGAAAAACAGTTATATAGCAGGTTGCCATAAGAGTTACAGAAAAAGAGAAAAAAGTTTAAGGCCGCAGTAGTAAAGGAGACTGGATGAACTGCCTCTGCATGCCCAGTCCAGGATCTCTCTTGTATATAGTAAGAGTAGTATTTTAAAAGTCATGATATAATGCATTCTTTAGATAACGACAAAAAATGTTTTCTAGAGGCTGTTCCAACGGTCTTTGTAATTCACATTCTGCAGTCAGAGGACAACATTGAACTTGATGTATAAAGACTCTTTAGGTCAGATAAGCTTATCTGCTACTATAGCTAGACTTGATAAATAAAAAATATAAATAAACGAAAATAAACAAAAAATTTAAAAAAATATATAAAAGGCGAAATCCTGAAACCAATCAAATTCTTGAATACCAACACCTGAATGTCAACCTGATGCTGAGTAGTGACTGGACCTATTCAGGTAGGTAGTTATCTGGGTTCTAGTGGGAAGTCGTGACCAGTGGGTTAGAGCAGGTTGGGTGTGATGACAAATACTCGCCAGAGATGACAGAGATGACTAGTGCCAGTCACGTTGTATCGTGAATTGACAGAAGTTGGATATCATGGGTCAATGATTTAATCGGGTCCCAGTGGCTCAATGGTCAACGAGCTCGCTTTGTAATTGGAAGGTCCTATGTTCGACCCCTGGAGTTGGTTGCGTACTGCTAAGGAGTCCCGAACTAGGAGGAAATAGATGTCCAGAACTGTCAGGTGGGTTTTTCAATGGTTTGCTAACCGATGTCAGCTCATGATGAAATAATAAAACTTCAGCATAACTTATATTTATATATTTATCAAGTGTACCGAATATTTTAAACAGCGGGCTAAAATGGCATTTACAGAACTGATGTACATATATATAAATATATATATATATATATATATATATAAAGAAATAACGAAAATTGTACTTTGTCAAAATTTCCCAATTAAAATGTCCAGTACTCCCAGGTTTTCCAGTGGTTCTCTAACTAATGTCTGCTCATGATGAAAATCGTGTAACCAACCAAATCCCTACAAACCAGCACTTGAATAAAATGATAATCGCCTTTTAACCAAAAGTAGCCATTTAAATTCCTAATGCAGGCTTGTATTTTGTATATATATATATATATCCACAGTATCATTGTTTTAGAATGTCACATGAGAATTTAAAAACCCTTATCTTAAAACAAATATTAAAATTTCAAATTTAAGCTGTGAGGTTATATATCTTAGGTTTAACATTTCAAACGTATCTAAGCTTTCCGTAGTCATGGGTAGTTTTCAATATCTTTCCGTGTTATCTTTGTTCGACACGATTTCCTTATAGAAACTAACTGCTGAAATCCCATTTCCTCCAGAAAACTCTGTTTTTCCAGCGTTTGTAGTGATTTACGTTACACAATCTGTTGAAATTCATATCAGTCATACTTGTTTTAATTTGTATCGGTTTGTTGGTGTGATACAATGTGTTCCAACGGAATATTATTCTCACACATTCCCAAATTTCATTTCGGTATTAACAACAGAATACGATATATGTATATGAACATTCTATTCGATGTAAAAGACAGAATACATTTCTCACAATTATATACTGCATTAACGAAAGAATACTGTGTAAATTTGAATATTCTATGTCATGTCGTTTAATGTAAACCAAAATCACACACCCAGCGACTGTTTAAAGAAGATAAACTGTAGGTATATAAACACCGGTTTGACCAAGAAAAATATACCTTGGCTTCCATGTTTTGCCTTCTGTTGTTACATCGGTAATATAATTTTTAAAATTTGAAAAAGAAATTTATTAAATGATGACATTCTATGGATATATTAGTTAGGCATCGGTGGAACAGCGTTAGAATGCTCGTCAACCACGCCCTCATGTGGTCCCAGGTTCGATCCCTGACCGATGCACTCCTTAACCTTGCTAAGCCAGTAATCAGATTGATAAAGAGGGAAGGTTGGGTATGAGGGTAGCAACCCCATTTCGTAAAAACAAACACCACTGCTACCGAAACTTCAAGTCTCCAGCTTGAAGCCCTATGCTGCAATGGGAACGTGAAGGAATAAAAAAATATATATTAGTTATCATCACTGTTTATCAGTGCTAAAGGCTTAAAATTCCCTTGGACTATTCAAGATTCAGTCAATCGCTACTTAGAAGATAAAACAAAATTTGATCAAAGAATATCCTTTTCCACAGTTTTCTCTTCTGGCTCTACAAATATATATGTTTAAATACATGGGATATTCTAGAATAATCTTCATCAGCAATATTGGTTTTTTTAAAATACTATCAACTTGTTAAGTTCAGTGAAATTACAGTTCAAGAAAGATGCCTAAGTTATTATAAGCATAAAAGCGTAATAGTAAATAGAATATCAAATAAAGTTAAGGCATTCTCTACAACAAATTAGTGATCATTAAAAACTTGATGATCAAGGTTAGGATAGTGTCTGAACCAACTTTTTTTGGATACATAAGTTAGGTTTCTTAATTGAGATCCCAATAGCCTCAGCAATATGTAGTAGACGGACTCTTAAGTTAAAATTAAGATTAGTTGGTATGCTGCAGATGACTTTGAAAGTCTTGTTAACATCAGTTTTGCGTTCTGTGTCTATACGATGAGATAGAATAGAGCTATGAATGGATTTTGTTTGTCCTTTACTTAACCACTTGACAGGATGGTGTTCGGAAGTCCGACGATAAAAATGCCTGATTGTACGGCCTATGTAACTGGCCGTATAGGAGAAGTCAAATTGATAGATAGATGAGGCTAAATTAGACAGTTTATCTTTAACTCCCGAAAGCAAATAGGGGTGGTTTTAAAGACACAGCATAATTCAGCGGCACTGAATGGTGTTTTTGCAGCATTCGTTAGGCGTTGTATAAAGACGGTGTTTGAAGGAATCTACCGTCATATCTTTATTTCTGTAGATTACTATAAACCGTGTAACTTATCTAGCTTTGAACAATAATTTTCATGATATACACTGTTAAAACTTAAAATGTAATTTCTCAAAGTCAAAGTATTGGAAGATTCATTAGATGATCCAAACACAAGAATTTCACTGTTAATTTTGTGGAGCCTACTAACAAATGTTTTGTACCTCAGTAGACTACTTCAAACCACTTATTAAATTACCGCTCTCAAGGACCTTTCGCAAACCTATCGGAATTGCTAATAACAACCTGTAAAATAGTGAAAATCCTGTTCGAAAGTTTACAGGCTTGCATTTACGCGCAGTAATAACAAATAGTTATAACAAGTGGATTTTTAAGCTGCTGTAGATAGATTTTCGGTAGTTCGCAACCGAATGTTGTCAGTCCTTACATGTTAAGACTATGAGTGCTGGCAAGATGTAAAGAGATACATATAGTACTTCAATATTAATGAGTGAAAGGTTGAAAAACAATGAGCGATAAAGGATAGTGTTGACATTGGTATGAGTCAGGTTATTTAAATAAATATACACATAGTTCCTTTACATTCTCAGTGGAACATAGGGCTTCAGGCTGGAGGCTTGAAGTCTCGGTAGCAGTGGTGTTATAATTTTTACGGATGAGGTTACTAGCCTCACACCTAAACTTGCCTCTTCACTAATCTGATTACTGGCTTAGCGAGGTAAAGGAGTATGTTGGTTTCAGATCGAACCTAAAACTACATGAGGGCGTGGTTGTCGAGCATATATATTATCCGCTTAACTTTCAAAACTGATTGATATGTTTTGTGTGGACATGCAAAAAACAGTATTACAGGAATCACATATAATTTGGAAACTTGTATACAATAGATGAATTCATTTAGATGTAACATTATCCCATATCTTATATATGGCAGTAAAAATAAGTTTTGCTGCTTATTAATCTTGAATAAGTCAAGAGCAACTAGTATATTCATATCTTATCATATTAATTATGATCAAGTTGAGTTATAACTGTTTACGTGAGAAATGATGGTTTGTTCCTTTTTAAAAACGTCAAGAGATTATGAGAGAAAGCTGTGCGTAAGAAGTTCGATATGGCGAAAACATACCTTGAGATACTAATCTAGCATAACATGTGACAAGTGATTTGGTTTTACGTTCACTTATACTCAAAATCATGGTTTGTTTGACACTTAAGCCTCTCTTTAGGTCAATGTCAAACTCCGCAATAACTGGTTAGTATACATGAATTGGTCATTTGATGGTTATTAATTCTAAGAACTGTGCGTCAGTGGCACAGTAGTAGAATGCTCTCCACCCACGCCTTCATGTGGTCCTGGATTTGATCCCCGGCTACGGACACACTCCTTTACCTCGCTAAGCCACTAATAAGACTGGTAAAGAGGGAAGGTTGAGCATGAGGCTTGCAACCCCATCCCGTAAAATTAAAAACATCACTGCTACTGAAACTTCAAGTCTCTAGCTTGAAGCCCTATGTTCCACTGGGAACGTAAAGGAATAAAAGAAAATTCTACTAACTAATCTCAAATGTTTTGTTTGATATCTCTGTTATGTATTGGGGTCAGCCAATCTAATCACATCAGACACTTTAATGCTTTTTCAAATTAACTTATGAGGATTACTGTCAAACACCAACAGAAACTAACAGCAACTCCTGTAGAGATTTGAATTAACTAATTGTTTACATCTAACTTCAAGAAAAGTGGTGAACTACAAATCCCCTCACCACTGCTAAGTATAGTGACAAAATCAGATACTAAATCAACTGATTAAGGAACAATGTCACCATAACTTAATAGATTCTCTATTTATGACCAGTGAATTGCTCTGTACTTTTTGCTGAAAGTTCCAGTTTTATACAGTGATATACAAATATTATTCGTTAAATGCAATACCTCATGCTAAGTAATATTATTTGAATAAAACTGGAAATATTTAATTTAAAGTCAAATTTTTAATTCCATGTCTACCAGATGTGTTTTCTCTACAACAAAAAAATTCAGCAAGTCTAAACGGAAACAGCTGAACAAACAGTGACAAGAGCCATGTTGTATTATTGAGGGGTTGTGTTGTTTCGGAGGGAAATATATTAACCTAGAATAACATAGCTTTTCAGCAAGAATAGGTATTTATCTTTTATAGGTAAGGAAATGACATGTAAGGGGGGGAGAAACTGAAGTAGTTTTGTGTTTTTTCTTTTGGTTGATTCATTGCTGTTCTGTATAATTTATTTTATGCTATTTGATGATTTTCATGAATTCTGAGGGATAGAGTTTCGCAGAAAAACAGTCACATAATGAAATTGCTTATCATATTCATGTTGGTTTTTTCAAGGCTCTCAAGTAAAATAACTACCCGAAGAACTTCACCAACAAAATCAACACTCACATTAAATATGGTCAAAAACGTATTCCGAAAACATGGACCTCAACAGTTGTCATTCCATATAGAGCAAAGACGTCAGACAATATCAGAAGAGTACTCAATCAGCTCGATATTAGAATTTTCTTCAAAACATCAGACACACTGCGAAAAAACCTTGTCCATATAAAAGACCAAATCCCTAAAGATTCCCTATCTAATTGTGTCTATAAAATAAAATGCTTGGAATGTGATGCGGTATACATCGGACAAACCTCGCCAGAGAGAAATCAAAATCAGAAGAAATGAACACCGTAGAACATCCGCTCGACCATCGAGAAATTCAGTGGAATACGAAAAGCTTGAAAAATCATCATCCTCAGGTTGGTCTACATGCTATAGAATCAGGCCACAAAATTGATTTTGACAATATTGAAATCATCATCCAGAAAAATTTCAAAGTCATAAAAGAAAGTCTAATATCAGAAACACTTCATATCAAATGGAATCCACATTGTCTGAATAGGAATGGTGGAGTAAAACAGAATTTGACCTGGTTACAACACCTCCCTCCCCCATGAAATGACATAATCAACGCGAATGTGACTAACAATTTCATTATGTAGACACACGCTGCTTTTATAATTTTTACACACCTATCAAATACAACAATCTACACTTGGTTTTGTTATCTCTACCAGTTGGCCAACTTGACAACGCAAAAATTACCACATGCTGAGGAAATATGATTAAGTTTTTATCTATATGAGCTGAGATTTTTAAAATCCTGGTTTAATAATACTTTGATAAAGCCATTAGAAGTATTAAGTAGCGAAACTTCAGTAAAACAACTATATCGTTTTTCATTCATTAGGAAATACAAAACACCTATATTATAATAAATACGTCTATACTTTAGATTTGTAATTAAAATGACGTAATCATGTGTCATGCATGGTGGTCAAATTTTGTTTACAATGTCTACGTAACCGTTCAGATACATGTTTTGAGTGTATCAAAAGTTTAACCTGCTTGTTATCGGTTCATATTATCGAACTCCTTCAAACTATCCGTGGTAAACATGAATACTTTATAGAAACTTCTCTTAGTATAGCTTGTATTTCAGTTTTTCTCTCTAAGTAAAATGAATGCATGAAATTCATTTCAGCGTATTTCTAAAATTTTTTGTGTATTTCATCTTAAAGCATACAATGTCTGTTTTAAACTCCATTCATTCGAATTCATTAATCGGTAACTACAT
This sequence comes from Trichobilharzia szidati, assembly GCA_944472155.2. NCBI lineage: Eukaryota > Metazoa > Platyhelminthes > Trematoda > Strigeidida > Schistosomatidae > Trichobilharzia > Trichobilharzia szidati. The sequence goes on from OX235272.1 coordinate 54,555,784, forward strand.
TTAATTTATTTAAAATCCAAAACAGATGAAACCTTTGTATCAAAAGTGACTCGATTGAGGTTTTACGATGAATGCTTACAGTCTCACTGCTTTCCTCGCCATTTCATCAAGTCACCACAGACTTGCAAATTACCACCCTCTCTCAAAACTCTTCGACGTATTACAAAATCGCATACTGTACAAACTGCTGTTCTTGCTTTATTCAAAATTAATATGTTAGATATCATCTATTTGACTGTGGAAACTCCTGTCTCTCCCTTTTAAATGGTTGCAGTTAAAAACAAAAAAAATTGTTTCATTTTCAGTATTTACAACTTTCTCAAATAATTTATTTCTAATTTCATACAAAAATAGGCTTTCACTGTAGTTCCGTTAGAAAACAGTAGGTGATAAGTAAAATGTGCGTCGGCGGCACAGCGGTAGAATGCTCGCCAGTCACGCCTCTTGTGGTTCGGGGTACGATCTATGGTCGACCCACTTCTTTAACTCGCTAAGCCTGTTATAAGATTGGTAAAGAGAGAAGTTTGGGCATGACGCTAACAATCCAATCCCGTAAAAATGAACACCACTGCTATTGAATCTTCTCAGCTCTAGTTTGGAGCCTAATGTTCCACTGTGAATATAAAGGAGTGCAAAAAATAAGTAAAGTAGCAACTCTAAGAATTGAATACTTTCCAAATAGCTGAAACCCCCTAGCTGTTTCGATCTCTGATTTGTCTATCTTCACAATATGCAGTCTAACTCGATTCAGCAGTGAAGGTTAAAAGAAATGATGTAGTGAATGGTAAATCACTCATCCAATATGAATAAAAAATGAATTCCTGAGATTTGATACAACCACTTGATAAGTTCACCAATTCACCTACCTTTCTTTCTTCATCTTTACTTATCATTCTGCTAGGCAGATGAAACCTACTTCCTTTAGACTGACATTTAACATCTTTCATTAGTGCAAAATATGTTTGCATATTTTATTAAGAAAAAAGGCGAATTCTGAAAGGATTTTTTGAAAAGACTACACCACAGGTTTAGTAGGCAGCGTACAGAATTTATATATATATATGTATATTAATTCGACTAAAACTCTTCCTCTCATGTTTTACTAATTTAATCAAATTGTGTGTAACAAACAGCCTAAGAAACAACCGCAGAGTTTTGGAATAAAACAAAACTTTTATCCGATCTACTGTTCATTGAACAAGGACTAAATATGTAAACATACAGGTTAATCTTCATTTCATATTCTTTCCTTAGTGTGAAAGATGAAGTAGTGTTCATCTTATAAGCTGAAGAAAAGAGCTTTATGCTTAGTACTTGCAGTTCGCAGGATGGGAATTGAAAAAATCTAGAGCATTATTAAATAATTACTTCCGGCTAAAACATTTTCTAATCAAAAGTTAGAGACAATTGTTGTTAGCTACAGATTATTATTATTGTAATTCCCTTGGGTTCCTAAAGGAACGTAGCGCTCCAACAGAGTGTCTTCACTTCAGCCTGGTCTCTTCAGTCCTCTTCTTTTGGTCCCACGATCGTCCATAAGCTTACACCCCCTACTCACGTTATGTCCTCAATTTCACCCTCAGACATACGCCTAACTCGTTATTTTCTGTTCAGGTTCCACTCGAGCGACGGCTTGGCGTGCAATTTCAATCGACTGTCTTCTCAGCGTGTGTGCGATCTATTTCTGCTTTCTTCTGTAGGTTTCTTCAGCAACAGGTTCTTGATTATTTCGCTCCAAAAGGTTTTTGTTGCTAATTCTTTCTGGCCATCCCATCTTCATTATGAAGCGAAGGGTCAGCAACAGAATGTTTCAAGTTTTTTGTTGAAGTAAAAAGGCTTACGCTTTTAGTGGGTGAGAAAAATCTCCCATAAAAGAGGAAGTCAAATAAAATAAAAAGCGAGATGAACAATTTAATGATAAGTTATGCTAAATTTTATGGATTCAGCCAATACTGGTAAGGAATTGAAGTGATATTTAAGTGAATCATATGATTAGCGATTCAAAGAATTCATATCTGAATAACTTTGTTGGGTTGACCCTAGACTTCTCTCACTTTCTCTCAAAATGGTCTTATTATTTTGCTCAACATGTTCTATGCAGAAAGACGGTGGCTTATTATGAGCAACATATATCTCAGGCATGGCAGTCAATGAGTCATCATGACAGCAACAGCTGAAACGTGTAATTCGAAAAAATACATACCAGAACTTGAGAGAAACATATCACAAAGAACCCATGCTTATATGAACTATCCGATGATGAACGACAAACATTTCAGGTATATGTATCTAGTATCATACAAAAACGTTGCGACGATACTACTTCACGACTAAGAAAAAGCCTGAAACCATCTGAAACTCTTTCATCTTTTCCATAGAATCCGGAAACATATGTCTTTAATTTCTCGAATTTCCCTCTGACTCCTATTCAAATGCAAGTGCTATCACTTGGCCTAAAATTTTGCCATGTATCAAGTAAAATCAACGAATTACAAACTAAGGTGCAGTTTGGGAATTTAATGTCACAGACATCGGATTTGTCACCTACTTCTGAAAAAGATCTGAATCAATTCAAAGCCTCACTTCACGACAGCTGTTTCAAGTACATTCGTAAATGACCGAACCACTGTTATCTACTGACCAAGGAACACAGAAGACAACTTAAACAACTTCAAGAAAATAAAGACATTGTAGTGATGAATAGATTTGATTATAATGAGAAATTGACAAAATATACTATCAGACAACACCAAATTCTTCGAATCACCCAACCAGAAAGACTCAACCGAAAGAACAGAAAACTTACTTACAAAATTGCTGAAGAGAATGAAAGAAGATTCAGTCATAACACCGAAGGTTTATGAGCAGATAACGCCATGCAGTTCAACTATTCCAAGTGCATAAGGAGAATGTCCCACTCTGACCTGTCATAGACATGGTTAACTCACCATATCATCAAATCACGAAGTGGCTATCTGATATCCTTGAACCAATAAAAAGACATATGACAAAATATAGCCTCAGAGATACATTTGACTTCATCGACTCAGTGAAGTATGTCAACGTGTTTGAAAGACAAATGCTCTCACTAGATGTCGCCTCTCTATTCACAAGCATCCCCCTAACCAAAACAATGTGCTTCATTTGTAATTACATCGAAACCAACAACCTAGAAGTTCCTCTTCCCATAAACTACCTGAAGGAACTACTTCTCAGATGTACGTTCAATATCCAGTTCAAATTCAATGAACAATTTTATGTACAGAGAGATGGTGTAGCTATGGGGTTTCCTCTTGGTTCACTCCTAGCTGACTGCTTCATGGTGAGTCTCGAAAACAGCATCGTCGATCCTTTGATAAGTCAATTGCACTTATACTGGAGATAAATAGATGATACATTCATAATTTGTGATGAAAAATTTGATTTAGAGTATCTCCTCGAAACCTTTAACGCATCACACCCATCAATAAAATTCCCCTTAGAATGTGAATGGAACAAGGCATTTCCATTCCTCGATGTACTGCTTACCAGAAGACAAGACTGTATCATCCAAAGATCGATATATCTCAAGCCAACATGGACGGGACAGTTTATCAACTTCAAGAGCTTCTCCCCACTGATCCGAAAGCGAAACCTGGTACGTACATAATGTTCAAGGATTAGAAAAATCTGCTCGGAAGACATGGTAGAGAAAGAATTAAATTCATTACGTGAAACCCTACTAGAGAACGGGTATCCATCAAGATTCAACGAGAAGAACATGAAGGAGAAGCCTCCGCTGTCAGACATCGCAACGGTTCTTCATGAAACTAGAATTCAAAAGTGACATTGCAGTGAAAATTCTTAAAAACCGCCTTTCTAAATGTCATAAGAAGACATTTAAAGCAGCCACTTTTGCATCACGTTCTCCAGAAGACAGTTAATTCAGTCTAACGTTAAGGATAAGATACAGCTTTTGGCCACTTCATTGTGTATTTATCAATTTACTTGCTGGTGTGAAGAAAAGTATATCGCCCGTACCCAACGTCAAGTCCATAAACGTATTCTGGAACACTGTCCATCTTGGTTAGCCAGAGGAGGAAAGAATAATAGTAGCATCTCCATCCTCGAACACCTTGTCAACTCTGGACACTGAGAATCACCGTATGGATGCTTCACAGTGCTACACAGAGTCCCTCAATATCGTACAAAGGGGCTTCGGATATGCCAACTGTTCATAGCTGAAGCATTAGCTATTCGAGATCTGAAACCAGACCTCTGCATTCAAAAGTGATACATACATTCTCTCGCCCTACCGTGGCCAGAGTAAAGTTCTTACTACACTTTTCCTTCTTTCTTTTATAATGTAAGTTCACTTTTATTATTATTATCATTATTATTCCCATCATCCACATTTTATTACCACTCTATTACTGTCTAGTAATAACATTGCTTCTTCATACAGATTTTATATGAAAACACTGTCGCCTTTCCACTAGTTCCTGTCCATTTTACACGAGCTTATTGATTAGTCATTATCTCACAATTATTACATAACGCCAACTTCTGTCTCTCCCAACTTACAATTAGTCATCCCTTCTTACACCTTACATTATGTGATACAATTTTTCAAGGATAAAGTTTACCAGTATCTGATTGGTCTCAAGATTTCTCTGTTTAATATAATTACGATTGCACAGCTCATGAAAATGAATCGTAGAGAAAGGAAAATTTTCTTCGCTGTTTGTGCCTTTTTCTTATAACTCAATGTGGGAATGTTTCGTTTATTGAACAACTTCCATAAGTGTTGATATTTGATGGTTGGAGGCAGTGGGCAGGAGGTCTTCGACCTAGATTTCATGTCAGATGACACTCATCAGTCAGCAAGGCGCATCTGTTACTTGGGAGGAACTCATATACATTCTGAGATTCGAACCCGTGTCAACCGGTGCTGTAGTCAGAGGCGCTAGCACTGAACTATTCGGGCTCACGATTGATCTCCTGTTGGATTGTACTGTATAATTTGATTGGTCACTAGTCATTAACTAGTGTAATGTGTCTAATCGAATCTCAGTAGGGACATGAGTGCCTTCAAGGTTGCATATCCACCTTACTGACGAGTGCCAACTATCACGAAGTGTAGGACCAAAGCTTCCTGCCGGTTGCCTCCAACCATCTATTACCAACAGTTCACAGTGTATCATGATGGTGAACCACCTGGCATGGTGACCACGTTGCAAACTTGACTGATAGAATTCAGTCTGTAGCAGAGAAAGGACTAGACACAGTACACTGGTTATTAGCTAATGTCTAATCAAAGTACTTCGCAAGTGTTTCTGACATTACAAATTTATTCTAACTCATCTATCCTGTTAGCACATAGAGTGCTTATAAGCTGTAAGTTTATAATGGGGGATACTTTATTGTCGAATATTATGAAAAAAAACCAAGTGGTTCAACGAAGAGGTTGTTTTCGCCCATTTTACTTTCTTTAACTGCACGACCACCACGATTTTTGATGAAAGGGAGCAGTAACAAAAGTGAGGATTTTTGTCACAATTATAGTTGTTAATATTCCTCAGTGCATAAGATGAGTTAAATAAGATTATCGGAGTTCCGTGATAAGATGACTAGTTTTATTGAATAAACTTAAATCAGGATTCACATAGAAATGAAGGAAAACATGGGGTTACGTAAGCTTTGGAAAGAAATGCAAGATTTATGAAGAGTTAAAAAATAAACAAACAAAAAGAATCAATTTGGTAGAAAAAAACAAGTTTGTTACCGTGATAGTGAGAGCGGTTGAATAATTCTCTTTTGTATGCATAGCTCCAGTTTGTGTTCTAAATTGCTAGAGCTTCAGCAGCGCAGAGGAGATGAAAGCGTATTGTTTTTAGTGGGTTATCCTTCACTTTTTAGATTGCTCTGAAGGATGAATTTGTTGAGATGGAATGACCAGTATTGACTAGGTGTTTAACCATTTCACTCCTTGTAGAGCCAATACTACCTTTCTGCAACCTTTCAGGATGGTGTTTTTAAACCCTTTTAGACAACATACGCGTCGAAAGACCAATATACCTGGTTCTATAGGAATAATGAATATAGGAGTGGTCAGATGCTAGATTTTGTCCCTAAAACTACTAGAGACAAATGGACGATCGGAAATCACTATTCTTGTCGTAGCTGCAAAGAACTGTTATAAACTTGTGAACATTACATTTATGAAATCTCAGCGAATTAGAAATAAATAATTCCAACGTTTAGTTCAGCAAACTGGTTCAAACTTCTTCTGGAAAATAAATCGAAATTAAAATAACAAATGCATATACATATGTAAGGATACAGTTCACAGAACACGGCAGCCTGCTTAAATCTCTGGGCTACTAGAATTTCCATCCATGAAAGTGCTTAAACTCTTGTGCATTTCTTGCTGTTTTAATCGTGCAGTCATATCAAATGACCACTACATGAACTCGCGCGCATATTTAATAAGCTTCCAACTAAACTCTGTGCAATTCTTGAAAGAAATGATAAAAAACTTAGAGAACTGATTCTCTCTTCATATGCAACAGCACTACATCACATGATATACTTCAGATTATTACTTTACATATAAGTCCTGTATGAAGAGGAAATGTTTCGGAACTAAATAAGCTGAAAATTGCTGTACTATGTGTTCAAGTAATGTCTGATATAAAATTTTATCTGAATTGTGTAGTGTATTTGCGAAACAAATTTCGAACAATCTGATCACACACGGACTTGTCATAGGAATATATATGAAATTAATAAAGAGTTAAGAGGTGAGACTGAATGAAGTTCAGAATAGCATATTACTTCCGTCTGTAGAAGAAGACAATTGTGTATTGCTTAGTCGACGGCTTGATGGGTCAATAAAACGATCTATTTATAGAAAACCTACCTGGACAGGACAGTATCTTAATTACCACAGTTTCTACCCTGTTCGGTACAAAAGAGCCTTAGTAAGGTGCCTCTTCAGTAGAATCCAACGAATATGCACTGAAGACACACTTGATGAAGAAGAAAGAAAGTTGACACAAACTCTGGTTGATCACAGTTATCCAGAAAAGTTCATCAGGAGATATAAAGTAGTTAGAACATCAAGATCCACTCTCCAACTTGCCAATAAGAAAGACGTGTACATCAAGCTACCCTATGTGGGGCATCATAGCAGCTTGATAACTAGACAAAGATTGAACGCTGCTGTTATGAATACTTTTTATGCAGCTAATATCATAATAATTGAGAATGTGAAGCCAATATATCCATCTAAGCCCTTCGAACATGCGAAAAATGATGTCACATCCCACTGTATTTACCAATTTGAATGTACATGTGGACACACATACATAGGGAGGACTCATCGATCTCTGCAAGGAAGGGCTTCAGAGCATATTCCTAAATGGCTCCAGAAACAAATGGAATCTCCAGCATCCATTAATGGTGAGAACAGGAGACCTAGCTTCTCTATTGCGAAACATATTATAGAGACAGGACATTAAATTGACGTTAACAGATCTTTTAAACCTATCTATAAAACGTGTTTGGGGCGTATCCTAAAATTTGTGGAAGCCCTAGCTCAATTAGGAAGTTTAAACCACCTTTATGCGTTCAAACAACAATTCGTCATCACACTAAACCTTCTTTGGTAAACTTTGCTTTGATACCATAGCAGATGTACATGGTTTAGTGATCTTCATTGATATTTTGACCTTCAATATGTCCTTTTAACTTGACCTAAATTAATTTTCTCACCTGTTAAGTCTTTATTAATTTCAAATATATTCCTATGACAAGTCCGTGTGTGATCAGATTTTTCGAAATGTGTTTCGCAAATACATTACACGATTCAGACAAATTACGTCTTTTTATTGCTTTGTCTAAATTCATAAAGGGAACTAATCGTTTTAAAATTAAAATTTTATTATTATTAATATACATTAGCGATTGCACTAAATTTAATAGAAACGGGACACGAGAGCAACTTTGACAGAACAAAAGTTCTACAGAAAGGTTCTGATTCATAAGGAGCTCTAAATGTATAAATGAATCCCAGAAGTTTGAACAGGTATGACGGTGTAATTTTTCTGATACATGGCATGTCCTGATTATTCAATAATATGCATATGTATCACAAATTTCTTATGCTTAATCTACTTTGCGGACTATATATTTATATATATCTTCTTATGGAAAGGCTAACAACTGATATACAAATGTTCTCTCATGTACACACAATCGTATATCGCATAGATATATATTTTCATATTCAGTCATCCGTGACCATGAACTTCAATCGAACACGATCACTACAGTCTGATGTAAAGGGAGCACTTTTAACAGTGTATAACAAAATATACTAATAATAAATCTGTGATCAAATTCTGATCACAGTTCATGCAATTTTGTTTATTTTGTTTTAGATTTCTATTCATGACACACATGATTCGACAACTTTGATTATTTTCCTGAAGAAGTTCTAACCAGTTTGTCAAACGAAATGTTGGAATTATTTATTTCAAATTCGCTGAGAGTTTACAAATATAACATTTACATATGTCTACTTTTCACTCAACACTCAATTATTATGGAATTTCAAGTATTGGTTTGTAGGGATTTGATTGATTGGTTACAGGATTTCATCATGAGCTGACATCAGTTAGAGAACCATCGGAAAACCACCAGTGAGTACTGGACAGCCACATGTTTCGTTGGCCTAGTTCGGAACTCTTCATCAGTACGTACCCACCAGCAGGGTTCGAACTCAGGACCCTCTAGTTCCAAGGCTAGTGAGCTCGTCGACCATTTAGCCACTGGGATCCGATCCAGTGGCCAGCCCATGAATTCCAACATCTGCCAATTCCTGATATAGCGCGACCGCTAGCCAATGTCAGCCCCGGCGAGTATTTGTCCTCACACCCGACCTGCTGCACCCTATTGGTCACGACGTCCCAATAGAACCCCAGGGTAACTACCTACCTGAATAGGGCCATTAGCTAATGTCAAATCTTGATCAAAGTTCATGTAATAAGCTTAAGTGAAAAACAAAATAAATATTTAAATTCCGCAGATAGATCTAAATAAAATCTGAGTAATTCTGCTGAAGAAGCTGTTGCTTACACAGCGAAACGTTCAGAAAAATCTTGTTTTGATGTTTTCTTAAACACGCTAGGATTATTTTAAATAATTTACAATGATTCAGTCTGACTCGACGCTTAAATTATTCCAGGAATTTCGTAACATCTACGGTCTGGAAACTAATAGATCTAAGCAGGATTGAAAAATCATGTGTATAGATGATATTCTTTAAAAATACTAGTAATTCTTGTGATATTTAAGGAAATCAATTTTTTATTTTTGTCAGAGGTGTGGATAATTAAAATAAAAAGAGTAGTATGAAGTGCAATTAAAATTAAAATATTTGTGATTATAATCATAGTTCACTGTGAAATGGCAAAACAATTGATGTCCTATAAAGAACAATTCATAGGATGTATAGAACTTGGAAGGGGTGTGCAGTTATAGGATTAGTAGGCAAATAGAATAAAAATAAAAACGTTACGTAGCATTATATGGAATTTGATAACATAGAATTTAATGTTGCAAAACAGAATTGATTTAGAATGACAAGTGGAACAAGTGAAATAATACTTGGGACAGTTCAAAGTGAGGATAGTAATAGTAACAATTGACGTAATAAAGGAAGAGTATACAAATTGAATAAATAAAACAAACAATAAGTAGAGCTAAAATTTGAATGGGGATTATCATACTTTAACATAGAGGGATTAAAACCATGGAAGTTGGAAGAGGTTTTATATAGAGATCTGGCTTTTCTATTTTGAAGGCCAAAGCTTCAGCAATACAGATGAGTCGGATAGGTAATGATTTGGGCAAATTACTTTTCGCCTTGTTGATGATTTTGAAGGCGTAGGCTGTGGAGATAGGGCGATCAGTACCGACCAGATGTTCAGTGATCGCGCTTCTTATTGCTTCACTTCCACCTCTTCGTAACCATGCAGGATAGTGTTCTTGCACTCTCTTGGACAAAACTCAAGTTGAACGACCGATACACCTGGCTCCATACGAACAGGTGAATTGATAAACACAAATAGAGTTGGTCAGCTGCAGGATCTTGTCCTTCAGGTTATTGAACAGTAATGATCGACTAGAAAACGCTATTCTCAACGATACACCAGGGAATATCTTCTTCAAGGACTGTGACATCCTTCTTTTAATGATGTTAGCAGTTAAGTCACCTTTGAATTCCAAGTTCATGTCAAGCATTTTGTTGGTTACGGATGATAAATCACATTTCATAGGTTTTGACTTTATGCTCTTGTCCATAAAACCATGTGAATAGATAGTATCCTTTAGAAATACTGGCAATTCTTGTCGTTTTTAAGGAAAATTAATTGTTTATTTTTGTCTCTAAATTTAACACGTCTGGGAGTCTGTAGTTGTTTGGACTGACTTTCATTGAGTGTGTGTGTGTGTTTGTGTGCATTATGCTGACTATGCAACCTATAAGCAGTTATATAACATATGTTACATAAAACATAGTCATTATAATTATTGAGAATTTTAGAAGAAACACGCGTCCGACAGTTCTAATTAGTGTTTTTAAAACCTTGTCGGTGTTTTTTTTCAAAACTTATAAATGTGCTGCCTCAGAAACAAGGAAAGAAGAAAAAACCAGTGTAATTTTTTTATTAATCCAAAATACCTGCATCTACTAGATAACTGGTGTTTATCACTGAGTATGGGCTGTTATCACAAATTTGAAGCAATACACCATTTAACAGATTAAGTACACCTGGTTGATTAGATGAAAACCAAATATTGATCATCAGGTCTTTGCTTAGATTCTCATTTAAAACGACCTTGTCTTTTGTCTGACACGTTATCTGTATATACTAATTAGTACTTATACCCTCAATCATGGCTACAATGTATTTGACAAACCATTCGTTTTAATACTTTCACACAGAGAGCAGGTATTCACAGGTGAATAAACCGATCGATTTCTATAGAATTAAACTAATATTAATCAAGCATTTAGGAAAAGGAAGAATGAAAATGTGCTGTTTGGCTGCCCACTTAGCTGAGTAGGTCAAATGTAGACTTCATGCGGAGCTAAAACGAACAAGTTATTGTAATTGAAATGAAATGATGATCTGATTACTAGTTCAGTCTGGTAGCTCAAATATTAAGGCACGGGACTTGAGATTCGTTCACCCTTGGTCCAAATCTTACCACGACCCATATTTTTATGTTTACCTTCAACCATCAACCAGTACATGAAGAATAGTCTGCCAACCCAAAGACTATCTTAACTGGTCTCACCACCAACTACGAAGCAAATCCCTACAAACTAACTCTTGAGAATTATTCTGATGCTTGCTATTGACTGACTAGATGACGAAGTTGCCTGCAGTTCTAGTGAAAAGTTGTAATCGCTTGGATCCACCCGGTTGGGCGTGAGTTCAAATACTCACCTATGTCACTGGCTAGTGGTTGCGCTGAAATCACGAAGCTTGAATTCATAGACCATTGGCTGAATAATCTACGACCTTACCTTGCGTACGAACCCAAGTGGGTGAGTACTGATGAAGAGTATGATATTTATATAGATAGGTCACATGTTTAGGAAAAAAATGTACTTACCTGCACTTTTGTACGGCTGATTGGACGTTGATTACACTTACTTTCTCCTTTTTTTGGAAAAAAACCCTCATCTATTGTATGTTTACTTTGTAATAAAAAAAGAGAACTTATTTGAAAATCGAGGTTCCATTCGATAGTCTGTCAAAATAATGAAGGAATAGATGAGAATTTATTATTTTTTTTAAAAAGTGGACACATTTGAATCGCTTACATTTTAGCTAAGATTACAGTTGACTTTCATTTTACCGATCAAATTTTGATAGATAAACTCGATCTAATCGGTTGTATGAAAAGAAAAAGCAGATAACTTGGGAACATGAAACTTCTCCTGACAAACTGTTTGATGGTTTTACACTGTGCAGTTCACAAATATTAGCATGGGCAATAAAAAGTCGTATGTTAACTATCGATATAAAAAGAAGATGCAGCAGTTTGACTTGACAGAACAACTTTTGTTTTGATTTTACTGATAAATGACATGAACTATAGAAGCAATAATGTCAGGTAACACTGAACAGTTTTCATATCCTTTTCCGTAACTCACTGAGAGTGAAATTCCAGTGGTTAGATTTTCGTCATGAACCAACAACATTTATAGAGATCATTGAAACCCAGGAAGCACTGGAGAGCCTTTTCGTTCCAGTTTGGAACTCTTCAGCAGTGCACGTCATCGACCCCATCGGGGATCGAGCACAGCACCTTCAGGTTATTAGTTCAAGCTCATTGACCAATCAGTCAATTGGGCTGAAATCCAATGACCCCTGAATTTTAACTTTGTCAAAATATTCTAATGCCACAGATTGGCTTTAAACAATTCAGTGAGGGTCCAAATGCCTTTCTTAAGTTTCTGTAACTACAGAATAGGGTTTTATGTCGAAACAGATGTACAGTTGTAGGGAAAATGCATAAACCTTCCCATGAAATCTTCATTTGCAAGTGTTGTTCTTTTTTTGCTTCTTGTGTCTTCCTTTTCCGCTTTCTATACAGTTTCACAAGGATCTTTCATTCCTCCCTTTTAACAATTCAATTTATCCTTTGCCTATTCAGTATTCTTAGGGAGATGACATCACACACACTACACTACTTACTAAATTTTGCCAGTGCCACGCACCATCCTTTTAGTTCATACTAATTATATTGCGTTTTTTTTATATTATCTAAGTTTGTCTACGAAATACGTATTGCAAAAGTCAGCTACTTCGTATAGAGTTGAATCAGCTAGAGAAAAAAGGATCTTTTTAACATGAATATTCACATCTCACACATTAATAAGCTCACTTCGCCAATGCACTTTCCTAAATGAATTTCTATTTTACATTTTCCATATCAGAGATTCCCAACGGAAGTGACAGCACTGCTCTAGCGTTGATTATAATCAATGTATTTGTAGATGCACAATTTCTTTTATGTAAGCAAACATGATTACTGATCCAGCAAAACTTGTATACCATTCAAGACCAGGTAGTACTGGAGTCATGTTTGGTTTTCAATATTTAACTCAAGTCAGATGAACGATTGATATCAGTTACAGAACCAGTGAAAACCAGGGCGTACTGGAAAGCTGTTTTTTATAGTTTTGGAATCGTCGACATTACGCATCCACTGGGTGTAGAACCCATGACCTTCTCGTATATCATTCGCATCCCACTTGCTGAACGGTATACGAGAAGGTCATGGGTTCTACACCCAGTGGATGCGTAATGTCGACGATTCCAAAACTATAAAAAACAGCTTTCCAGTACGCCCTGGTTTTCACTGGTTCTGTAACTGATATCAATCATCCTTCATCAGACTTGAGTTAAATGTTGAAAACCAAACATGACTCAGTCGACACAGACTGAATAGTGGGAGACTGATGAAAGATGACTTAAATAAGTTTCTAGGTCAGATCTTTTAAATAATTTAATCAAATAACAATCAATAAAACTGTATATTATTCGCACAAAATGTTTGTAATTTACGTTACTTGCGCTAAATGTTCATCAACATATCATCTGTAATTTATACTCATTTAACCTACATAAATTTAAGCTGTAAGTTTCAGATCATCAATTATTTCTTTTTCAGATTAGCTCGTGAGGATTCAGTATACTGCAAATTCTTACTTGTGATCTACAATTTCTGATGAAACTTTCATTTATTTGTCATATGATTAAGTCAACTTTAATAGTTCCTGTCCCTTTAGAGAACACTGATGCTATAAATTCTCAATCAGCTCAACTTTTTTGATACTTTTGGTCTTCATGTTCCCTAGATGCTGAATAAAACTATATTATTAAACTTTCTTACTTTTGCTAGTAGTATTCCATAGATGAAGCGATGTTGATGTTCACACACAGTACGATGTATACAGTGCAGTTTCTTATCTCCGAAATCCGAATATATTTGTTTCGTCTTAGAACAGAGACAAGTCAAAGTACCAGATTAATCATCCAAAATATGTGACGCACTCTGGGATCGAAATCTTAATGTGATGATGGTTGACTAGCTAGATAGGGATAGCTCACGAACCAGCGAACGTAACACGACAGCATCCCAAATGGCTTAGATGACTGAACTTGAATCTTCAGCTTAATGAATTGACTTAAACAGTGGAAGTCAGCATCCATTTTTGAATAGTGAATGCTAATAATCTTGAGGAATTGTTTACCGCTGCAAGTATGGACACACACTCTCTCTGACTGTATGTTAAATTATATGACTTCTGAGATTTTGGTGATCGGACATACTTCAAATTATTTATATAATTGAAAATAACTTCTTGTGGACAGTATTGGTTAGTTATACTATGCAATTACTTTCAAAAAGCTACTTCTCAGCACCTAATTATTCAGGAAAGAATTGTGATTCAATAAATACTAATCAAAGGAGACTTAATAGAGAGGTGAAAGATGCAAACGAAATTCTATGTGTTCCATTTATTTATTTCTTACTATTCCAAATGTATGTAGCAAGGAGACGAGCAAACTTCTTCCATGAATAACCATTCCTTCAGTAACAGTAGTCTAAGAGAAGAAAACTAGCCTGACTTAGTTTATCACAACAGGTGGCATCCTTTTCCGAATAAATGATAAACAGGTTAGATTTTAAACTGAATTCTCACATGAAACCTGGAAAACGAACATATAGGATGTCATAATTCCCGTTATTATTATTTCCTTTAATTCCAAGAGGAACATAGGGCTTTAGTCACACGTCTCCGGTGGACCCAGTTCTCCGCCAGCGTTTTCACCTGGCTCCACATCTGCCCACATGTTTCCATCACCTCCTGGTATAACCTCCTCCTCCATGTTACACCACACTGAAGACCAACTCGCCGCTTCCCATTCAGTCGGGTTCCACTCAAACGATAGCCTGACGTGTGATGTCACTTGATGGTTTGTTTTCTCAGAGTATGGCCAATCTACCTACATTTCTTCCTGCAAATTTTTTGTACATTTGGCTGCAGCTGGGTTGGTTCGTTCATTGCCAGAGATCCCTGTTGCTCATATTTTCTGGCCGCCATCTGATCTTCAGTAGTATCGAGCGAAGACAGGTGTTGGTGCAGGTCTGCAGTTTGTTTGAGGTGCTTTTCATGAAGCAGCACCAAGTCTCTTACCCGTATAGTAGGTAGCAGTGACTTAGATTGTAGCTGAAAATCCGGATCTTATTTTCATTTTCACGCTGAGTTCTGCTGATCTCCACACAGACTTTAGAGTAATGAAAGCTTGGTTTGCATTCCAGATTCTCAATTTGATATACTCATCAGTTCCGTCCACCTGTAGTTGAAACTATGTTTCCCAGGTAGGTAGGTAGCCAGCGAAGTGTTTTGTGTGGGTCCATTTCATGCCTGTTTCCTCGCATTATCCAGTCTACCACAATCAGGAAAATCATTGGAGATGGTAGGCAGCCAGCTAGTCTTACTCCTGTCTTCACTTTGAAGGATTCCGTGAGTTTCCCTTTTATGGATTACTTGGCATGCAGCACTGTTACTACTAATTATCCCTTGTTTTCCGAGTGGAATAATTGGCTTCATCGGCAATTCTGAATCCTATTTTGTTGTGTACAACCACTTTTTTTAAGAAAGACGTGATTATTCAAAGAGGAATTCTTAACTTTTCTATAAATAATAATAATGATTTACTTTATTCCAAAAACAATACTTGTGATACAGAATGGAATTTTCAGCATTAATCACAATATTGCATCTAATTTCCTCAAATTATAAATAAAATTAATCACATAGAAAATTTTTCTACATTTACAATAGGGTTAATATAAAAAAAATAAATAAAAAATAAAAAACATGCAGCATATAAAATGGAAATAATAATAATGATAGCAGCTAAGGTAATGATAATAATAATAATAATACAAGTGAAAATTGCCGTCGGCTTGTTTCACACAGTATTGTCGATGCGGTATACAAATCCTTGCATGATTGAAAATATTGAATATGATGTTCTCTTTACATGATATGGTGAGGGGAAAAACAAAAATTACAGCAGTCATAGAGATAAGTTGGTGTTTGCAGTTATGAAAGTGAAAACAAAGAATCAACAGGACCATAAATACAATAGAAATAATAAAAGTAAAACTTGAAGGTATATAAGGATGGATGGAGGGGATTGTTTATTTACTAGATGAAAAAAGGTAAGTCAATTCTTGCCTGACGCTATTTTCATCACATAAAATATGTGCCAAGTATGGTATCATAGAATTTTGATACTTAGACGTGCGAGCATACAATTTTCTGAAGTTACTTCTTGTTCTACCTGAGGAGATGCAAGGTGAAAGTTGAGGGTGAAGTGGATGCTCCAAGTCAGACAAAATCCCTTTGGCAAATTTACTGCACGAAGTCAAATGCCTATCGACAACGACGTTAACTATGTAGTCCACCGGGACACCACTCATCCTACTGACAGTCTTCAGCATTCTACGAATTGTGACAAAGTCCTTTTTAAGCAAACCAGGAAAGAATAAGGGTGAACAATAAAGAAGAATAGGTAGGATGCAAGAGTTTATGAACTGTAAGAGGAGGGGTTGAGTTATACCCCAGTGCCTTAACTTCTTAATGTAAAATGTCAGGCGGAATATTTTACTGGAGATCGCTGAGACATGGGAAGACCAGGAGAGATCAGAAGAGAGAATAAGTCCAAGATACTTAATTTCTGATTTAATTCCTATATCATTGTCATCAATCTTACAACTGTCATAAGAATCGACGGCTTCTTTTAACTGCCGTTTACACCTTAAGCTGAAATTAACAGTTTGACATTTAGAAGGATTCAGTTTAAGACCGTTAGACTCAGACCATTTACTGACTTCCGACAGAAAGCTATTTATTTTGGTACAATCTAGCTGGGAGTTAACAGCCATTGAAACAGTTAAATCATCAGCGTACTTCACAAAATTTATTTCATCAGACTGAGGCAAGTCATGTAAGAAGAAAGAAAATAAAAAAGGAGGAAGGACAGCGCCTTGAGGGACACCAGCTTCAGTAGGTAATGAAGTGGAAGACTTCCCTTTATATAAGGTGTACTGCTTTCTTTCTGAGAAATAAGAGTGTAACCAGTTAACAGCCCAACATTCTGTTTGACTTACAGCAAGTTTATTTAACAAGATGTCCCTAGGGACCGAGTCAAAAGCAGATGTATAGTCTAGGAAGGCACAACGGACAAATTTGGCCCCTTTGTCTAGACTGGAAGCAATGTTATGATATAAGACGGCAGCTGCATCTAAAGTGCTTCTACTGTGCTTATAAGCAAACTGTTTTGGATCATTAAAGGATTTAAGAGAGGGTGCAAGACTAAGTAAAAGTAGTTTCTCCATAGTTTTCAAAAAAGGAGAGGTAATAGCAATGGGTCTAAATTTGACACATGCTCCAGTAGACGATTTAGGTATGGGTACAACTTTAATGTCTTTCCAAACAGCAGGCACAATATTACTGGAAAAAGATTTGTTAAACAGATCAGTGAGAGGGTAACATAGAATATCAGAACATTTTTTGAAAATAATACTAGGTACATGTTCTGGACCTAAGCTCTGGGAAGGGTTCAGAGACTTGAGGCACTTTTGAACATCATTTGTGTTAAAACCTGGAAAGGGGCTATTATTAACACTAGTGATACTGGGAAGCATGGAATTTGAGGGGGAATAAATAAAAGATTTATTAAGAGTACATACATCAGAAGAATACGGAATATTGTTAATCTGCTTACCACCAGTGATTTCCTTAAATAGTTTCCACATATTTGAAGCATTTTTGCAGGATATGAATTTGTGATTATATATAACATTCAATCTCTGCATTTCAGACTTGATAAGGAAGTTAGTTCTTTTTACGCCACTTTTATCTTTCATTTTATATAGCTTTTCCTTCTCTCTACGAAGCTTTTTAAGTTGAGGGGAGGAGAAACGGTCGAATTTGACGAATAATGTTTCTTTTGGGCAGCAGACTTCAAAACAGAATTTCAGATAAGACGTAATATTAGAGATTGTGTCATCAAGTGAAACATCATTAAACAGATCCCATCTTGTGTCACTGAGCATGTTTCTAAGATGTTGTACATTCTCATTTGAGTAACATCTGTGAACAACTTTCTTGGACAAGTTAGAGAAGGCTTTTTTGTGTAACTTTCCGTAAACTTTAGGTAGAACTCGTACAATACAGTGGTCAGAGTTTGAGAGTGGAGCTCTTTTACGAGCTTCGTATATTCAAGAATCATTTATGAATACTAAATCAAGCGAAGTATCTTGTCAAGTTGGGAATTTATCCACATTTTCATGACCCAGCAATGTAATAAAACTGTAGTCACTGGCGTTGAAGTCACCAGTTACTACAGACAAGGAGTTACCAAACGAAGAAGCAGCAAAAATAGTGAATTCGTCGGCAAAGATCGATAGTTCCGAGGGACTGCAAGAAGGTGTGACATAGATATTTGTGACAAAAATGCAGTTATACTTAGATAAGTGTTTAGGTCGGCATTTAACAGTTATACAATCAATATTGTCATTTGAGAATTTGAAGCAGACGTTGTTGGCAGTAGACCACTGAGAATTTATAAAAGTGGCCACACCTCCACCTCTCTTCTTCTTTGAGCTGCATCGGTCTTGTCTGTACATTGTAAAATCAGGTAAAGAGACCAAATTATCGTCATATGAATCGTGCAGCCAAGTTTTTTGAAGAGTAATTACAGCAGTGTTACAATATACGTTTGAGTATAATAGAGAATGCAAATAATTAATCTTGTTTGGTAGAGATCTGCAATTTGTGCTCATAATCACAGGGACAGTCATCAAATGCATCGGAGTGCACTTTAAAGCCCGTTGCCATCCACCATGAGGCTTTTTCTTAAGTTTGTTAGAAACGAGTAAATTAGCCGGTTGGAAACTTTTTAAATAACCGCGAGAGTAAACAATGCGATTAGTACACATAATTGAATGATTAAAATAAAATAAATACGAGGAAATAGATGCAATATATAGGATGGAAATTTTGGTAGCCCAAGGTTTAAGCAGGCCGCCAAGCAGTAACATAGTAACATAACAGTTTAAGGCATAGTCACCACTATAATAGTTTATTTTGCTAAAATGAGAAAATGAAGCGACCAGCAGTACACTGTGTTTTAGACTGTACTCGGAAGTTATCTGTATTCCGACATGAATCGTTTTAAACAAAAGTCATGTAAAATGTTTCTAAATGCAACATGTAATAAAAGAGGGTACAATCATATCGTTACGTACTCCACAGTCCTAATATGAAGAGCGTCATTAGTAGAAGCAGTCAATTTGGCTGTTGATTGACTGTCGTGAACCACTGGGTTTTGACTTATTCAAACGATCTAAAATGTGCTCCTGACTGCTTACTGCTAAAGAAACCGATATAAATATACATTATTCGTCTCTAAAAGGAATGTAGAGCTCCAGAAGAACATCTCAAGTGCATTCTATCTTCAGTGGTCTCTTTAGCTGGTCCCACGACTGCTAAAAGGCTTTCATTTTTTCTTCACATAGTCTACCATATGTCGTCTCTGAGCAACTCGTCGCTCCCCATTTAAGGGCCTGCCACGTGAAATCGCTTAAATATCTCCTCAACATATGTTCAGTCTATCTCCATTTCCAACAGAAAAGTATTAATAATCTCCCAAATTTGAGATAATTAAGCACAAACGAATTTTTTTCAAAATTATAGCGTATAAT
This sequence comes from Trichobilharzia szidati, assembly GCA_944472155.2. Taxonomy (NCBI): domain Eukaryota; kingdom Metazoa; phylum Platyhelminthes; class Trematoda; order Strigeidida; family Schistosomatidae; genus Trichobilharzia; species Trichobilharzia szidati. The sequence continues at coordinate 54,575,632 of OX235272.1, forward strand.
CATGTAAACGTTTGGTGGAAAATGTAAGTGAATGTACGTCATGTATTCTTGTATTCTTCATAAACTTAATCTGTGAGCATATCTTTTTTACTTCTTTCTTGTTCATCTTTATACATGAAGATTGATCAATGATTTCTTCCACTGGATGCTTCATGATATTTAGAGTGATGAGCAGACGAACAGTATCAGTATGTAAACTTGTATTACTGCGTGGTGGTTTCAAATTATTCAGGTTTTTTCCCCATATAATTCTAGAAGGAAAATAGGGGGGCGAAAATAATGTAATGGGTCGCCCTAAAGTTCCTCTTTAGCCGACATGTTTATAGCACAACTGTAGAGTGGTCTACTTAAAAGTGTACTCAGTTAAATGTCATTCTATTGTAGATATATTGACCATATTTTTATACTATAGAATAATAAAATCAATACCACCCTGAATTTTGCAGTCTGACAGAACTAGTTCACTCTGTTTACTTTCCAACTCGAAAGTCAACTGAACTTCATCTACTATTGAGTTTATGTGTGTTAAGAAACTAAAGATATGTTCAGATCACAAAACCATAAGTATCTCCATCATACTTTATGAGTGCGATAAGCATCATAAGAGCCTTTGTTTCCCAAATAACGATAAATATATCTTGTACTATGGTAAGTGGTACTTATAATCAGATATAAGTAGTAAATCAGTTAACGAATTCAGAAAAGTAACAATATGTTTTGGGCACTAGAAGAAGCAGTCGAAGAAGAGAACTGTGAGAACGTTACCGACTATGTGCAGAATCTAACAGGCCATCGAACGTGGTGATATTCGACCAATTTGCAAATAATGTGCATTCAGAGACTTAAAGATTAGGTTTATCAAATTAATGTACCTACAATGCGTTTGTCCTTATAAGCATAGCCTTCGAGCCTCATCGGTCTTTTCTTCTCAACACTATTACCTCACTTGTCTGTCATGCAAATGCTCAAATACATTTAGACTCACAGCATTCTCATATATATTGAAAAGGTCGAGATCCTTAAGAGTTATTCATGAAAGTCTAAAGATGACTACTTAATTCTGTGTAGGACGCTGCATTACAGGAATAAAGCAGCCACAAAATTATCTTGAATTAATGTCGTCAGATTTCTGGACATCACCCTTTAGAGTGGTTAAGTAGAGGACAAACAAAGCCTATTCACAGCGCTATTCTATCTCATCTTTTGGATACTGAAAACAAGATTGATGTTAACGTGGTGGCTTTCAGAGTCATTTACCGCATACCAACAAATCTTAATTTCGCCTTGAGAGTTAGATTACTAAATACTGCTAAGGCTGACTGTTGGGATCCACATTAAGAAGCCTCATTTGTGCGTTCAAAAGAAGCTAGTTCACACGTTATCCTTACCTTGGTCATCTGGTTAGAATGTTCGTGAATTTTTGTGGAATTTCCCTAATTTTAGTTGATGTTCTATTTGCTATTCTATTTTTATTATTATTATAATTTAAACATCTTTAATGAACTGTAATACCATTGATCTCACTTCACAAATCGATATTATTTAAAAAACACTAGTATTGTTACTGACTACTAATCTAGAATATTCTATGTATATAAAGTGATATATATAGTTGTAGAGCCAGAAGAGGAAATTATCGAAAGGATATTCTTCGCTCAATTATTTTGTGTTTTTTTGTAGATGTCTGAATGAATATTTTAGCTTTATTAAAATCCCAATGTAATATAACTTTCTTTTTCTACCCGACTAACCATTTTCTAAGTTGTTAAATAAATTATACGAATTACATGAAAACATATGTTTACTGCCTTTTGTTTTTATTTCCTATTTATGAGTTAAAATAATACAGCTAAAGTGAATAAATCTTTTTTTAAGATTTAAATAATCCGCTTATTTGAAATTTATTCATACAATTGCAAAAGTATTTCATGTCCATTAACTATGTGTTGTGTAATCAATCTTTAATAAACAAACTGAACAACACTCATGTTCAGTCAGTCCATGAGGATTAGCAGTCAGTTAACTATTGCTATTTTTATAAATTAATTCACTCAGCACTTGTTATTGTTTCGCAGTGGTTTTATGCACGGCACACTCGATAGGTATGGAGAAGTCAGGCATCAAGGTAAATGTGGCGCCTCAATAACTGACTACGGTACAATTTAGGGATCTTCATTTTCTTATGATATAAGTCCTCGTGTTCCTATACTGTTGATAATAAACACAGATTATTGTGATTTCACACGCTTTGCAAGCTTGATCAATGTAAAGAACACGTATTTTTCCTTTGGTATTTCAAGTGTAAATTGAAAAGAATAATTGTTTTTGAAGGTCGTTTATAACACATCATTTGCGATTCCATTTATTCTCTACCAAAAGTGAACATATGACTTCAATGGTTCGTTCAAATTTCCGAGTGTTTTAGGACATTACACTTCACATGTGGTAAGATGCACAGGATAATTGCTTGAAGATATTCTACATGGCTCATAATACGCTTAGAATTTAGAAATGAAGAACTAAATATTAGATGTATCATCTGAAATGGTAGCATTTGTTTGTTTAGCAGTTTTTTTCAAGCATTGATTTTGAAGAGTTTGGTTTTTAAGGATTAGATTTGTTTGTATGAGTTTGACCACGGATCGATATCAGTTAGAGAACTGTTGAAAATCAGGGAGTACTGGACAGCTGGCCAGTGAGGTCCATCCTGTCAACTGTGCGGATGGATGTCCCTCAATGACTTTGGTTGATGGTAGCGCTAAATCACGAATTGGTAGAAGTTAAAATTCACAGACTAACCAGTGAATCGTGGTCCCAGTGGCTGAATGGTATATGAGCTTGTTAGCCTTGTAACTGGAAGGTCCTGTTTTCGAACCCCAGTGGATGCGTACTGCCGACGACTCCCAAACTAGGATAACGGAAACAACCGTCCAGTACTCCCTGCCGGTTTTCAATGGTTCTCTAACTGATATCAATCCGTGGTCAAACTCGTATAAGTTTTGATTTGCGAGGATTTGACTGATTTCAAGTTAGATCGCGAGAGGACCACCGATAACCGAAGGGTTTGGCGGCTATTTCTCCCTAAGTTGGGACTCTTTAGCAGTACACACTGACTGCGGGTGAAACCTAGGAGGTGTTGATTGCCAGAAAAGTTCGTTAACCATTCAACCACTGGGATGGAATCCAACAGCCTTTGAGTTCTAACTTCTGCTGATTCGTGATAACGCCATAGGCGATTAGTCGGACACTACTAAGTACGTTGTCTCACAATTGTATCCACACTAGAACAAAACAGCTATAAAGTACTCTCTGGATTTCAGTGGTTCTCTGACTGAGGTCAGTTTGTGACCTAACTTTAGAGAATTTACACTAAGAGAAAAAGTGATACGTTAACAGCTAAATACATTCAGTAACTGACTATCTAAGATGCAATAATCGATAGAAATTTCATCTCCTCGTAAATAATCGTCTTCGTTGAGAAATTCACTAATTTCACTAACCTTTTGAAACCATCTTTACTTCGTGCTTAATGAAGGATCAGTAAATTGTGAAGACAGAGATCAGCACTCATGTAGACTGCTTGAAAAACTGTGTAAATAAGGACTCAAAGAACTGCAATTTCGAAAATTTTCAGCTAGCTCTTTAAACAGACCTGGTCAAATGTTATTCGCAGGATGAAATGAATAATGGAATTTTACCGGATTTTTATGCAATTCAAGAAATCTTCAATAAAAGAAATATTTTCTCCATCTTTTAATTCAGTTTCTGACTAGTTTCTCACGGAAAGTGAACTCCCCAAAGTATAGAATAAATTATGCATACTGTCTCCATATGACGGAGGTATTGTAGCTTTTTGACGTAGTTGTGCTCTCTGATCTGGATAGCTTATTTCGAAGCTTTCATTGTCCTACTAGGCGGCATATTCAGCGCATACTTCAGTTTGAAGTGAGCTTTAGGATTTCTCCACGAGTTTATTAGTCATCTCTCCCGGTGACGTGAGCTTGAACGTGATTGGTTGTTTTTGTGTGTTTTCACACCTTCTAGGCTACTTGTATTGGAACTGATTTGTTTCCTTGACTTGAACTTTGACCCTTTGTGTGTGAGATTTCATCATTATCGATTGGTAAATTCTGTCTATGTCGATGTGTCTATTGATTGATGATTCACTGGAATACCAGGCTTCTAAAAATTTTCTAGCATTCTTGGTGTTTCCTCTGTTTAATATTTGAACTTTGTCCCAGTCGAATTGATGTCCGTGGTTGTCTCTGTGTAACTGTAGCTTTTCTTGTAGCTGCCCTCAAATGCATGTTTTATCATGCGTATAGTGTTTGTCATAATGAAAAAGAACTCAACCTACAAAATGAATGAAATTTGTGCACAGTAGTGGTAAGAAGCTTCCTTAAGTATACGAAGTAATCATGTCTGTCATTCGAGATGCAGATGACCAGTTTTGTAGCGCTGTATGAGCTAACTAGGGTCTAGACACCGACTAGCATATAAAAAATACTTCATATTACTCTTCAATAAATTTAAAAATGAAAATATATTGAAAATATTTTAATTAGTCCTGTGTTTTTTATATCTAAATTCAAATTATTCTTACAATACAATGCAAGAATACCTACTGATTACCAAAATTCAAAATGGACAATTTGATGAGTGTGGTATTTTAATTCTCTTCATCTTCAGCCCTTTACAAGACATTTAGAAGACAACATTGTATCTATAAATTGTTGAAACACTGATCGGTCGAAAGAAACAGTTCAGACAGCAAACTCCTTCTAGGCGACTTCACTCAGTTGTTATATATTATTATTATATTATTATTGTTTCCTTTAATTACTAGAGGAACATAGGGCTTTAGCCGTGCGTCTCCATTGCGTTCGGTTCTCTGCTAGAGTCTTCAACTGGATCCAACTCTGCCCACATGTTTTCATCTCCTCTTTACATGACTTCCTCCAAGTCACCCTTGGACGACCGACTCACCGCTTCCCATTCGGGTTCCACTCGAGTAATGGTTTGTCTAGTGATGTCACTTGATGGATTGCTTCCTGAGAGTATGGCCAATCCATCTCCATTTCTTCCTGCCTATTTGTTGCACAATCGGTTCTTGCTGTGTTGGTTCGCTCCCAGAGATCCCACCCTGTTGCTGATCTTTTCTGGCCGGCCATCTGATCTTGAATATTGAGCGAAGACAACTGTTAATGAAGGTCTGTAGTTTGTTTGAGATGCTCTTTATGACGCGCAGTGCAAGTCTCTGATCCGTATAGGAAGTAGCACTGACTTCACATTGGAGTTGAAAATCCGGATCTTATTTTCGATGCTGAGTGCTGTTGACCTCCACACAGACTTGAGAATAGTGAAAGCTTGTCTTGCTTTCCTGATTGTTGCTTTGATATCCTCGTCAATTCCGTGCGCCTGTAGTTGAAACGATGCTTCCCAGGTAGGAAAAAGAGGTTGTTTCTTTCAACCTCCTTATATATATATATATATCACAACTCTTGTATTTCTTTAAAACTCTTATATAATTCCATATTTTTCTTCATTTCTATGCACATCCTGATTAGAAATACAACTCAATCAATAAATTATTCATCTTAATGTGTAACCCTAATACACTAATTCACCTGCTTTTACGCATTGAAGGACACTAACAACAATTTTTGTTCTCAAGAGTCCGTTTTAAAGGATTACATTTGTTTATACGAGTTTGAACACGGACTGATATCAGTTAGAGAACCATTGAAAACCGGGGAGTGCTGGACAGGTGTTTCATCCTAGTTTCCGGAATCATCAGCAGTACGCACTCACTGGGGTTCGAAACCAGGACCTTCTAGCTAGAAGGCAAGCTCATATACCATCCAGCTACTGGCACTCGATTTATTGGCCAGTCCATGAATTTTAACTTCTACCAATTTTTGATTTAAGGTGACAACCAACCAATGACTTACAAGTGAAAACTGACAAACTGGTCGAAGAAGCAGCAAAGACAGGACTCCAGGTGAACATAGACAAGACGGAGGTTATGAAAATAACCAACCAACAGCAACAACAACAACAAAAGCAGCAACATCCACCGCCAATCACCATCAACGGGAGGGATTTGAAAGAGGTTACTTCACTCACTTATCTAGGGAGCATTGTGTCAACTACAGGCAGGTGGAACGGACGAGGATGTCAAATCGAGAATCGGGAAGGCGAGAAATACATTCATCAGCCTGAAACCAATCTGGAAATCTTCGTCAATCAGCATCAACAACAAAATTCGGATTTTCAATACAAACGTCGAGTCAGTCAGTTCTTCTATACGGATCAGAAACTTGATGGGTCACAAAGAATATTTGCAACAGCCTGTTGCAGACCTTTATCAGCAACTGTCTTCGCTCTATATACTGAAGATCAGATGGCCGGAAAGAATCACCAACAAGAAACTATGGGGATAAACAAAACAAGAACCAATCGCGCGTCAGGCCCTCGAGTGGAACCCGAAAGTGAAGCGGCGAGTGGGACGTCCAAGGGTGACATGAAGGAGATCGTGTGAAGAGGGGTTGACACAGTACGGATTAACGTGGATGCAGGTGAGAAGTACAGCAGAAGACAGAAGCAAGTGATGTGCAGTTGAAGCCCATGTTTCACTAGGAACCCAAGGGAACAATAATAATAGTATAATACCAACCAATGTCATCGACGAGACATGTAACTTCTCACTTGACTGTCTGGTCCTCACTGGTCAAGACTTCTCACTAGAACTCCAAGAAACTCCATCCTGTAGCAAGTCACTAGCAAGAATCAAAAAGTTTTCAAGATTTTGCTTTGTAAGGATTGGATCTAATCCTCTTCACTCAACTACTTGTCTTGTTTTTTTATTAATATTCGGATAGCAAATGTTTATGTATTACATATATATGTTTTGTTTTGTCTGTATGTGTATGTACTCTGTCATTCTGACAAAAAAAATAGCTGAAAATAAAACATAAATTAGTTTGTAATACTGTTTTTCTGTTTCGTAATCAATTCTGATACTTGTGCCTAATCTCTTTCTGTTAATACGCAGTCTTCTAAACGTTTACTCTGTATTGCACAACCTCTAGTCTTAATTCGCTAATATTCACGCATTTAGTTATATCTTCATTAATCTTCAGTATTCCAAAATATTTTCGATGTAAGCAATATTCCAAAATAATTTATGTTTTATTTTTGACTAATTTTGACAGACTGAATTTTAGCATATATACAAAACAGTCATATTTATATAGTTGTGACTCTCAGCTAAGTAAATGAAGTGGTCTACAAAGATTCTCTTCCCTTAACTGTCTCTTCGTATTTCCTTGTCTAGATGGGTATTTTTGCGTATCTCTTCAAAGGCTGTAGTTCAGCTGAGGGTATTTTCTATAACTTCTCCGTAAATTTGTACAGCTTTTATTAATGTTCGTGACTGGTTATGAGAAATGCCAACACATATGAAATCTTACTGTCAGTCAGCAAGAGAACATTATTGTTATTTTCTTGGGTTCCGAGTGGAACATACGACTCCAGCATCACAACTCCATTTTGTCCTGTTATGTGTAGTCCTCTTCAACTGATCTTGCGGTTGTGCATAAGTTCTCATTTATTCCTCAGATGATCTATTCCATGTCACTCTCGGACCAACTCCCAGAATGTCGTTTCCAACTCTGGCTTCAATTGAGGGCCAGGTATATGATGTTACTTAATGGTTTTCCCAAAGGGCGTATGTACTGCTCAGTAGTCCACTCCGTCCTCCATTATGGCTGTGAGATCTGGTCACTGAGAGTAAAAAACATGAAAAGGCTGGCTGGCTAGCTGTTTTTGATCATAGGTGTCTGCGTTCTATCTCCCGCGTGATATGGTATCATAGGGTGAGCAATAATGAAGTTCGGCGTTGAGTGCTAGGTAAAGAGGGGAAATCAATAGATGGGGCTATGAAGTAACATTGATTGAGATGGTTAGGACATATGTTACGCACTCACCTTCCTTGATGGGCAATGTTAGCTGACATATGGTCAGGTTGGAAAAGAGTTAGCCAGTGGTGGTCAGACTAAAACATGGCCTCATCAGTAAATGAAATCGACAACAGTTAGTTCAAGCCAGCCACGTAGGGAGGTGTAGACTGGCTTGCTGGTTGGGGTCCTCGAGATGGTAAACACTAATGGCTGCAGACAATTGGTGATACGGTTCAAAATCTTTCTCAATGCCGGAGATGCATCCACTTTTTGTGACTTATCCAACAAAACTATGTTGTTTTTCCATATTACTATTCTTTTTACCTCATATATCTGTTTACTGTCTCTATTTTGCGTTTCTTTTTACTTCCTTCTTCTACTCTAGCTTTGTTTGCTGAGTGAACTGTGGCGACTCGAACTGCTGCACACCGGTGCAAACCTCTATGTTGAAACCAGACAGACAGATAGACAGACAGAATGGTCTTTCCTACTTTCTTCGGCATATTTGTTGATTAATAGGTTTTTGATTAGATCATTCCCAGAGTTACTTGTTGCTAATTCTTTCTGGCCATCTGATCATCACTATATAGTGAAGGAGGCAGTTGCTGATAAAAGTCTGCAGCCTGTTGGAAGTATTTTTCGGGACGTGCCATGTTCCTGATTCATACAGAAGAAATCACTTAGCATTGCTGTCAAAAATCTAGATTTCTTTCTTTATGCTGAATGCAGAAGAAGTTTCCTTGCACAAGATAATGATCTTAGCCCACATTTGCTCCCCTTCTTGACTTTGTGTCCAGCAGACTGACTCTCTTCTTTCTTGAGATCGAGATGAAGTCTATCTGATTTTCAGCATATTTGCCAGGTGAATTCTATGCTGTCTTGTGTATATATCTGAGCTAGAACACGCTACCTCTAATCACCGTAACGTAATATATTGAGTTGTATTCGATTGTGAAACTCATTTTATCAATCATACGTGATCTTAAACGTTCACTAATGAATAGATTTAAAAATGGTTATTAAAAATGCAGACAGTTTTAAGTAATAATGGAGTCATGAAGTATTGGTTTTGTGGGGATTTTGTTTGATTGCTTGGAGGATTTCATCATGAGCGGACATCAGCTAGACAGAAGAAGAGATCCAGAAAGCGTGTAGAATGTTTTGAATAGTTAACAATTTAAAAAAGGAAATAAAATGGATTGTGCACAAATTTAGGTCAAAACCCTTTCCAGTCACGTTAGTAAGAGGGAATAAACAGAACATATCTATATGTAAAATTCTTATTTTTTTCATGACACCTTAATCTATATTCAAAAACTTTGCCTGGAAACATTTTAAATGGCTTGTCTTTAACTTGCACATCAGTGGTGAAGGAAGACTTCTTACTCGATGCAAAGTGATGCTAAACGACAAGACATCCAATAAGTAACCTACTGGTTGGCATGATTTGCCCTTTTGATGGTGGCAAAAAGACAGTTATATAAAGTGAAATCTGTGGTACCACTAAACAACTACAACAGATCAAAAACTCAAAATACTTCAACAATGTGGCTAGGCATCCGCGGATTTCTCAATTATAAAATATGTACTGTACAAAAAATTAGACAAGTAAAATGTCAACGTTACGAAGTATCTGAGAATAAAACAGAATATTCCAAATAAAGTGGTTTCAGAACTCTATACACAAGAATCAAACGCACCAAATACTTCTGCTGACAGTCCAGGGTCATAATTCCCACGGCATAACCTTGAATTATTTTGAACGAAGTCACAATTGTAATCCAACACATTATATACACTATCACACAACCGCAAAGAGAAGCATTAAAATTGAGTACCAAACAAGAACGAAAACACAAAATAGAGGTTAAGCCAACATATGATATGCAAACGTTACAGAGATAATATTCAGTCCAGGGAGGAAAGGATAATAAGTACGAAGTTCGTTGAAATACCCAAGTAAGTAACAATATTATAAATAGATTCTACTGGGGAAATTTTCCAAACAATCGTTTAGTTATAGAGGGTGATCTTACAATCTGAACTAGAGCCTTTGGGAAGGATTCTAATTCTCAGTTAATGTCTTCCTTGAATACGAGATAATCTCTAGAGAGATTAGTCAGATTCTGTTTTATTTACTGAAACAAAAACTATAAAATCATATCAATTTCCCATTGGCTTTTGTTATAACTGTGATAATTAATGATGGTATTTGAGCTAGTTACAATGTTAATTCAGTATGAAATAATATAAAGCTGATAACTTGAATACTATTCGTACACTAAAAAATAGATTTCCTACACAATGGAAGATATGCAGGTGAAAAGCAACAAGTTGACAGAAGAAGCATCAAACATACGACTTCAATTCAGATGAACACAAAGAAAACAGAGGTGATGTAGATTCCTGGCCAACAGCAACAGCCACAGCAAAAACAACAGACAACAATCAACATAAATGAGAGGAATCTGAAAGAAGCAACATCATTCACCTACCCACCTACCTAGGAACCATCATTTCAACTGCAGGTGGACAGAACTGATGAGGATATCAAAGCGAGGATCAGGAAAGCAAGGCAAACTCTCATTACTCTCAAGTCTGTGTGGAGATCAACAGCACTCAGTATGAAAATGAAAATAAGATCCGGATTTTCAATTACAATGTGAATTCAGGGCCACTGTGTACGGATCAGAGATTTTGTACCGCGTCACGAGGAGTACTTCGAACAAACTACAGACCTTCGTCAACAGCTGTCTTCGCTCAATACTGCTAGAGATCAGATGGCCGGCCAGAAGGAATCAACAACAGGGAGAGATCTCTGGAAGCGAACCAATCCAGCAGGAACCAACTGTGCGACAAATATGCTGGAAGAAATGGAGGTGGATTAGCCATACTCTGAAAAAATCATCAAGTGAGTGACGTCGCAAGACAGGCAATCATGCAAACGGACCCCTAATGGGAAGTGGCGAGTTGGTCGTTGGTGTGAGGGTGACATGGAGGAGGAGGCCATGCGAAGAGGACATGTAAGCATGTGGACAGACGTGGAGCCAGGTGAAAACGTTGTCAGAGAATCCACCGCAATGAGGACGTACGGCTGAAGCCCTTTGTTCCCCAAGGAACTAAAGGAAATAATAATAATCTACAGTAGCAATAAATTACTAGATTAAGATATAAAAAACTATCATACATTAATCCCTCTTTATGAATTTAAACAAAGCAAAAACAAATGTTTGTGCAGAATAATATGAGTCCATCATTTATTTCGTTATATTCTCTTCAGCTACTTACAACCTAAAAGTTGATAATGTAAATGTACGCGGAATTTTGTCATACTAAGAAGGATCAAGATGATTTTTGTTAACAAAGAAATGTGTCAATAAACAATGTTCCACAATAATGCAAAATTAATGGTCGGATACATTGAAAATTGAGTTGCAAAGTTAAGAAAAGTTGATGAGTAGAAGAAGAAGCTGATGATGAGTAATAGTGTAGTGAATTCAACTCAAGTCATAGAAACAAAAAGAACTGAATTGCTCTAAAGCAAAAAATATGAGAGTAGGATGAAAGCAAAAATCATGCAATCAACTAAGAAAAAGGGATTAGACATTTAGCTCACTAAAAAGTGAATGTTTATGAACACAAGTCAGGTTTTAGACGTTTAATGGTAATTGCTTTGGTGAATTTGAGGAGAGTTGAGTTGTATTCCCTACTAATAGTCTTGAAGGATTTCACACTGTCCAACTCATGGCCTGAATCAATAAGGTGTCTGGCAATAGCGGTGTTCAAACCATTTGTTCCTCTGAGGTGTAAACGTTTTGGTGCACGTTCAGAGAATCTGAGATATGCCTTTCTCTCAGTTCTGTCAATGTAATTGTTGATACACTTCATTCGAAATCCATCAAGTAAAACAATAAAATAATTGTTATTTTATCGCTAATTAGTTATTTACAGTTTATATGAAATAGTATACTAACTAATAAATCCCTGCTAAACATTTTAAGTTATCTAAAAACAAATTACTGTTCACCTTATACCACTATCTAATCATTTAAAAGTGCACAGAATATTACTCAGTTTAACACCTATTTTCCCTCGCTATGTATAAAAGTGTGTCTATTAAATTAAAACATGTGATGAAGCACCTTTGTTGAAGATGGGAACTCAATGTTTATTTTTAAGTGAATTGTTTTATTCTCTTGCAGTGTGAATAAAGAATAATGGGAAATTTCTGTGACCTTATTTTAAGAACCTTAATCTGGACTAACTAAACTAAGGATTTATGTTTCTTTGTTTTTTACACGTTGATTAATATTATTGTCTTCTTTAGCTCTCGGAGGAACATAAGGCTTCAGCTGCATGTTCCCGTTTGCGTTCGGTTCTCCACCAACCTTTCCACCTGGCTCCACGTCTGCCCACATGCTTTCATAGCCTCTTCCCATAACCTCCTCCTCCATGTCACCGTAGCAATGACGACCAGCTCTTGCTTTTCCGATTCTCGCTTTGATATCCTCGTCAGTTCCGCCCGTAGTAGAAACGATGCTTCCCAAGTAGGTAAAGGAGGTTGTTTCTTTCAGGTTCTTCCCATTCATGATGATTGTTGTCTGTTGTTGTTGTTGCTGTTGCCCAAGAATCTTCATCACCTCTGTTTTGTCTATTTTCACTTGAATTGAAGTCGCATGTTTGATGCTTCTTCTTCTAACTTGTTGCTTTTCACTTGCATATCTTCCAGTTTGTGGGAAATCTGTCATATATCATCGGCGAAGTCCAGATCCTCCAAGTTTTTCTTTGTTTGGGTCCATTTTATGCCTGTTTCCTCGTTGCTCGCTGTCTGTCGCAATATCCAATCTACCGCAGTCAGGAAAATAATTGGCGATAGTAGGCAGTCTTGTCTTACTCCCTTCTTTACTTTGAAGGATTCCATGAGTTTCCTTTTGTTGGATTATGTGGCATGTAACATTGTCGTACAAATGTTGGATAAGGTGTACAATTTTTTGTGGCATCCTGTAGTGGCAAATTAGTTGTCAAATCATTTGTCGATTGACAATGTCGAAGGCCTTTTCAAAGTCAACGAAGTTGAAGGTGATAAGCAAATTATACTATATTTTTTTTATTCCTTCACGTTCCCAGTGGAACATAGGGCTTCAAGCTAGAGGCTCGAAGTTTCTTTAGCAGTGTTTATTTTTACAGGATGAGGCTGCTAGCCTCATGGCTAACCTATCCCCTTCACCAGGTTTATTTCTGGCTTAGGGAGGTAAAGGAGTGCGTCGGCCGGGGATCGAACCCCGGACCATGTGCATGGTCGGCGAGCATCCTAACCGCTATGCCACCGACGCTATACTATAACTTCTATTTAATTGAGGGAATGACCTGCTATTGTGTTAGATTTCACACAATATTTTGTGAATATCAATATTATAAATTGACAAGAAATTGCACTGTTTATTCTCACTTCTCAATGAAATAATTCACCAACTTCACGTTTTGAATATATCGAGTTGCGGAAAATATTCACGATATTTCAACAAGTGCTTAAACGGTGAGAAGTTATAATAGAATTCACTGATTCGTAGATTTTACCAGAAAAGAGTCATGAACACAGTTTGTAAAAGAATAATTGTTTGGAAACTGCCTCCTGGACGACCTAGTTGCAATACTGAGGCTTATTTGAATGTTTCAACTAACTTTGAAATTATTATCAGCTTTGATGCTAGGCTGTACGCTATTGTGCTGACATTTGCATATCATATGTTGATTTAATCTTTATTAATTGTCTTTATTTGCGCGACAGACAGTGGGAAACGAGAAGACAGGGATATCCTGGACCGACGTGAAGAACCTAGAAGACCTGGATTTCGCGAATGATATACGTTTGATGTCACACAAGATCGAAGACTTACAAGAGGAAACCAACAAACTGGTAGAAGAAGCAGCAAAGTCAGGACTCCAGGTGAACACAGACAAAACGGAGGTTATGAAAATAACCAACCAACAACAGCAACAACAACAACAAGAGCAGCAACATCCAGCGCCAATCACCATCAACAGGAGGGATTTGAAAGAGGTTACTTCATTCACTTATCTAGGGAGCATTGTCTCAACTACAGGCAGGTGGGAACGGACGAAGATGTCAAATCGAGAATCGGTAAGGCGAGAAACACATTCATCAACCTGAAACCAATCTGGAAATCTTCGTCACTCAGCATCAACAACAAATTTGGATTTTCAATACAAACGTCAAGTCAGTTCTTCTATACGGATCAGAAACTTGGCGGGTCACCAAGAATATTTTCAACAGCCTGTTGCAGACCTTTATCAACAACTGTCTTCGCTCTATACTGAAGATCAGATGGCCGGCCGGAAAGAATCACCAACAAGAAACTATGGGAACAAACAAAACAAGAACTAATCGCTCAACAGATATGCAGGAGAAAGTGGAGATGGATTGGACACTCACTGGCTGAGGAGACCGCTGGGTGACATCGCGCGTCAGGCTATAGCTCGAGTGGAACCCGAAAGGGAAGTGGCGAGTGTGCCGTCCAAGGGTGACATGAAGGAGATCGTGTGAAGAGGAGCTGACACAGTATGGACTAACATGGATGCAGGTGAAAAGTACAGCAGAAGACAGAAACAAGTGGAGACGTGCAGTTGAAGCCCTATGTTCCACTAGGAACCCAAGGGAACAATAATAATTTGTTTTTATCCCTGTTTGAACTCTAATTTTAGTGCTTCTGTTTCTCTTTATGGGTAAAATTTGTTTTGATTAACATAGAAAACAAATTTTACCCATAATGGAATTGTACTCTACCAAAGTGCACTTCTGTTACTCATCATGTGATGAAATTGATGATGTGTTGTTTTATGATATGATTTGTTTGAGAGAATCAAGGCGATTCTTACATTAGACTGTCTTCGGGAAGCGTTGCTGTATGATTCTTTTGGACAGAGTTTTGATCTCACCTTGTTTGGAATAGTCTACTTTATTCTAAGGTACTTCTTATGGTTGAATTTTGGTTAACTAATTTCTATCTAAAGTACCTGTTTTCACTTAAAATTATCTTATCTCTAAATCTGCCTAACATCACTGTTGAGGTTAGTTTTGAGTTTTTGATGTTATTATTGTTGTTGTTAGGTAGGACTACATAGACCTGTCGACGAGTGATCATCTTTTTGCTATCTTTAAGGCGTTTGTGGCTGAGCATCTCTTAAGAAAGTTTCGAACGGCTATACAACAGGATAAAAAGATCGGTTCCCTGAATTCAGACCACAACGAGTTGGTTTAAGTCATTATACCCCTAATGAGGGGTATCGGATAGCCTTGTATTTCATCAAGCAACCTAGTAGTATGTACACCACTGACTGTTTCAGAAACCAGAAACAAATTAATCAACAAAACCATGTAAAAGTACAAAACAGTGAATGATAGAAAAATATTGAATATGTTTAAAGGAATGTTGTACATTTGGGGTTGGAAAGCATTTCTCTTCTTGAGTTATATAGAATCTCAAACTGTTTATTACTTTGTAGCTTATTCATCTCTAAAATAGTATTCTTATTTAGTTTCTGTCAAAACAATAGCCTTGTAAATGATGATAATTTATCTGCCACTGTCCTGGTAAGATATCACTATGGCTTGTCATTTTTCTGTTTCAATATTAATATTATTTGGCTGAACCTACATAGGTATTTGCAACTTCCTTACGCTTCTTCTACAGGTATCTATTGTGTCTTTTTTGCGTTTTCGGATACTACTTTAGTTTTTTAACATTTCATCTTTATCTATTAGTGCATCGGTGATTCAGTGGTAGAGTGCTCACAGACTGTACAAGTGGCCTGGAGTTCGAATCATGACCGACGGTCTCCTAAACCTCTCCTAGTTAACTAGTTATATAGTAGGTCAACAAAAAAGGGAATTTTTTACGTAGAGCTAGCAACCCCACTTCGGGTTAACAGTATCACCAGTACTGAAAATTCAGGGCTTCATGCATGAAATCCTATATTCCGCCTGAAAACGCAAAAGAATAATATGTACATATATGTTTATTTATTAATTCATATACATGAGTGTTGGGACACCGACATTGAACCCCTGTGGGTTCGTACTGCTAGCGACTCCCAAAATAGGACGGAACAGCTGTTCAATACACTTTTCAGTTCAGTTTGTTGCCCTCTACTACTGAAGTGAGGATTTCCTCTACATTGATTTTATAATACCTGTCTTATTCTCTTTTAAAATTATATGTTTGGAGACTGTTTGAAGCACAGTAGTGGAATCCATTTCGTCCCATTTAGGACTCGTCATCCGGATGTGCCTGCATTCCGCAGTGACTGATGATTTTCTCACCGAGGTCAACATGTCAACCCGAGACTGAGCACTTCGGTTCAATCAATCGACGGGAAAATCTAAAACTGAATTAAACAATAGCACAGTACTTTTCTAGCTTTTTATATTCATTAATTTAGCTTCAGTAAACGAATTAAGCTTGTAGTATTTTGACCTTCACTTCTGCAGCCACATGCTGTTTTATGCCAACCTGTATGACTAGTAAAATAATTCAAGTTATCTATAATAATTAGGTGCGTCGGTGGTATAGCGGTTAGGACGCTCGCCGACAATGCACATGGCCCGGGGTTCGATCCCCGGCCGACGCACTCCTTTACCTCGCTAAGCCAGAAATAATGCTGGTGAAGAGGAAAGGTTGGGTATGAGGCTAGCAACCCCATCCTGTAAAATAAACGCTGCTACAGAAACTTCAAGCCACTAGCTTGAAGCCCTATGTTCCACTGGGGAACGTGAAGGAAAAATAAATAATAATAATATAATAATTAAGCTTTTTTAAGCAAATAACCTAAACCAATTCATTCTACTTGCAGTGATATCTTCCGTTTGTGTTCATTTGTATGAAAGCGATGAAATAAAATCGAACATATTTTATTGTTGAGAGTATTAAAAATCTAAAATTTGTGCTTCTAAACACTTTATGGATTACACTGTCAGCACTATTAAAAACTCATCCTGTACACCCTTAATTGTTGAACGCAACACAAACACTGTTGTCAAGATACTCTGATTAAAAGTATTTCACATTATTAAAGTGCACACTTTCCAAACGCATCTCTCAACATTATCCTACATGGTCAGCAAAAGGACAATACAAGTCAGTTACTAGCTCAATTCTTGAGCACTTGGTGAACTTAAGCCACGTAGCTCCACCAGAGTCGTCTTTCAAGATCATCTACAAGGTGAGACCAAATGGTACAAAGGAAACCAGGTTTCGGCTTTTGTGTATGGCGAAGGCGTTGGCAATTCGTCAGTACAACCCCGAACTCTGCATACAGAAACTATTTTGTCCAGTCTCTTATTCTACCTTGGTCGTAACCTCCTCCAGCCCTTCCCTGTAAAAAATTTTAATTTTTCTTTTTCAATTTTCAATTTTACTTTTAGTTTGCTTTTACTTTAATAAATAATTCACTATTATTATTGTTTCCTTTAATTCCTGGATGAATATAGGGCTTCAGCCGTGCGTCTCAATTGCGTTTGGTTCTCTGCTAGAGTCTTCACCTGGCTCCATGTCTGCCCACACGTTTTCATCTCCTCTTCACATGACCTCCTCCAAGTCATCCTTGCACTGACGACCAACTCGCCACTTCCCTTTCGGGTTCCACTCGAGCAATGGCTTGTCTAGTGATGTCACTTGATGGTTTCCTCAGAGCAGAGCATGGCCAATCCATCTCCATTTCTTCCTACTTATTTGTTTCACAATCGGCTCCTGCTGGGTTTGTTCTCTCCCAGAGATCCCCATTGCTGATCTTTTCTGGCCGGCCATCTGATCTTGAGTATTGAGTGAAGAACACTGTTAATGAAGGTCTGTAGTTTTTTTGAGATGCTCTTTATGACGCGCAGTGCAAGTCTCTGATCCGTATAGTAAGTAGCACTGACTTCACATTGGAGTTGAAAATCCGGATCTCATATGTTCCTTTAGCACATTTTCGTACCCTCTTCATACTTGTTAAATTGACACTCAACTACCTTTATTCTCACTCAGTAGCAAATTTAACCTTATGAAATTTCTAAGACTTTCTTCTTTTGTGCTGTTGAGTGTTGCTTAATTTACAACTATTATTTTTACTTTTGAAGCCACTCCTGAGTAATTATATAAATTATGTCACCCCCTATCACTCAATAATAGACTACTATATATTTTTGGTAAAAATAAATACTACTGTACAGCCTCTGAAAATGATTTCGTCGGTAAAGAAAATTTTCTTCGCTGAATTTGTCTTTTTTTTATGACTCAATGGGTGTCAATTATTATGAACATTGAACGTTTGCTTATTGGCTTTGATGGCCATTGGTAGGCAACTTGAAGGCGCGAGTGATTCGATCGTGTGTAATAAGAACAAAACCAATATTTTAAACACTAATCAATGTTTTATTTTCTTTACTTGCCAGAAGACACTCAGGAGCCAACTGTCTGGACCAGGAGATACAAGAATTGCAGACCCTAAACATTAACAAAGACCAGTAAAACTGTTATACTCTAAGACTGGACTCCCGCACTTTTTAAAAGTTGATTTCGTGGAATAAACGTTCCCCTGCACAGCTCGTGTTCTGTTTTCATTACCTGTGTGTCTGCTGCTTTGCTTGTTACACATGTACATGTTAGAAGAAGACGAAAGAATACGAATAAAAGTACAATACATTCCCTGTAAAAACATTTGTTTATAGACTTAGTACAGAATATTGATTTTAACAATCGAAGAATACAATTTCTTGTCATCCATTGTGCTTAGTGGTTGTCGATTCGGAGCGTCTTCGGAAATAATAGGATCTTAGGATTAAGTTCCGTGACAATGGGTATTTTCGGTAATATTTCACATTAGAATAAAAATGAAGTGAATATGTTACTCAATTCTCAGATATTCCATATTTTTTTCCTTCACGTTCCCCAGTGGAACATAGGGCTTCAAGCTAGTGGCTTGAAGTTTCTGTAGCAGTGTTTATTTTACAGGATGGGGTTGCTAGCCTCATACCCAACCTTTCCTCTTCACCAGCATTATTTCTGGCTTAGCGAGGTAAAGGAGTGCGCCGGCCGGGGATCGAACCCCTGACCATATGCATGGTCGGCGAGCGTCCTAACCGCTATGTCACCGACGCACCTCCCAGGTTACTGATGAATGTCTATCAATGCAGCGTGCAATAAAGACTTGAGCAGATCGATATTAAGAGTATTTCTATCATATTATGTGTTTTCAGATGAACACAATTTAATACTGAGGATTACAGTAAGATTGTAGCTTCAGATACAGACATTTTAGGACTTCAGATGTGTAACAATTTAACATACTGGAAGAATCCATAATATCTGTATGCATTATTCATATTTACATCATTCCGAATAACAATACATAACAAAATATTCAATGTTTAGTGAAGTTTTGGCATGATATGAGACACACAGCACACTCTCTTTTCAACTCTAGAACATATCATTGGTTCACAGACGCGTATCTGTTATTAACATGTGACAAGGTCAAACGAAATAATTATTGATTGTTTACGAAATTCACTTAAGGTCATCTGGTGTGTTTTTATATAAAAGCGACGTTAATAAAGATGTTATAGTTGATAAGACCAGAAATTTACTGCACAGTAAATGGAACTAAGGATAAGAAATATTCTTCTCTCATCGTGTTTCGCCATTTGCCTCGCCTATGTAATCCACCAACATTTCTCACAGACATCGGATCCACGTGTATATCATGTGACACCACCATCACTGGAATTGGACGACCGCCTAATTTCAAACGACAAGTACAGTAAAGTCGACAAGATTCATTTACAATCGTACACCGGCCCTGAAAGCTTCGCTTTGCACAATGGTAAGCCATTTCAATGCTTCGAATATATATATTTTATAGGCTCTCTATACACCACTGTGATGGAAGGTAAAATATTGAAAATAAACGATGCTGGGATTACTGTTCATGCAACACTCGCCTCACCAGACTGCAGTAATGTCCACCCTATTCACTACTAATTCAATCATTCAGCTAATTCTCATCAGTGCAGTAGACCATTAGGTTTGAGAATGTTGAAGAATTCAAGGTATCTTCTTGTGACTGATGCATACTTGGGTGTATATTCTGTATCCCTGGAAGACGGTAAGTTAGTGTTGTCTATGAGTTGGATTCATTTTTACTCTCACATGTAGGTGGTGTTCAGAAGTTGTTTCCTTTGAAGGATGATTTCAAATTTACATTTTTCGATGATTCATTTCTCCTCCCGAATGGTAGTGTTTTTATCACTGAAGCTAGTACAAATTACACTATACATGAATTGTGGTCAGCACTTTTGGAGGGATTGCCTAGTGGAAGGTGAGACTGTGTTTGTGTATTTGTTTTATTAAATATTAAATGTTCACAGTTCTACACAAGTTTTGATAATTGAGAATTCTCTCTGCTCAGGTAAATGTCGTTCATGCACATAAATAATAGGCAAATGAAATACGTAGGCACAAATAATCGGAAATCCCTTTAATGTTGATTCATGTAAGCACCATCTATTTTGGTTTCCATATTACATATAGTTAAATAAATCCGTGGGCATTTATTTACCTTTGCATCTCTGTTATCGTACAAAATGCACATCTTTGCAATCCATAAATGCAACAGTCATTTGGTTTTATTCCTAAAAGATGTATCTATCACGAAGCGTTCCAAAGACAGGGAGAATGCGAGTGTTCTCCAATATTTTAGCGGTCCTACTAAACAATAACCACATCAAACTCAAAATTAACCCAACAGTGCCGTGAGGCAGCTATACAAGTTTTGTATGTTTCTGAATAAAAGCAGGTTTCTGTATGAGAAAATTAGTTAACCAAAGTTAAACTGGAAAAAAGTACCTTAGAATCAAAGAGAATATTCCCAAGGAGGTGGGATCAAAACTTTGTCCACAAGAATTACACATCAACGCTTCCTGTAGACAGTCCCGGGTCAGAATGGCCTTTATTCACTCAAACAACACATTGTCAATGTACACACAACCATCAGAAGAAGTATTACAATTAGAGATTAAACAAGAAGCAAGGCAAATAATAAAGATCAAAAGTCAACATTTGGTATGCATAAAAACATATAATAATTACAAAGTTTGAATAAAGCAAGAAAAACAGTTTCTGCAGAATAAAATGGTACCATCATTTATTTCGTTAGCTTCTCATCAGCTGCTTACAGGCCAAAGTCATTATTAAATATATCTACAGAAACAATTTAACAAACTTCCACAGAGTTCATTTTTAAACAAAAATCAATCAGTATATTCATACAGTAATTATATATATATATATAATATTTAACACTATTCGGAACAGTAATGATCATACACAATGGAAACTTCCGACTGATAACTGCTTCTTTCTGAACGCATAAATCAGGTTTCAGGCGCTTGTTGGAGATGGCTTCAACAAACTTGAGGAGAATTGAACTGTTTTGCGTATTGATAATTTTGAACGATCTTGCGACGTCCACCTCATGACCCGTGTCAAGGAGATGCCTGGCGATGGCACTGTTTAAAGGATTTGTTCCCTTTAGACATAAGCTTTTCAGTACATGTTCAGAAAATCGTAGATATGCCCTTTTTTCTGTTCTGCATAAGCGGTATTTCCAACTTGACTGTAGATAACTAAAGTATTGGAAAACATACAATTAGCATTTAGGTGTCGATTAATAGACAAATAAACATTTGGGATTTACAGAGAAAGAAGATATGGCCCTTTAGATTATCTCCTTCACGAAACGACAAATGATGAAAATTCTCGTAAAAGTATCATTATTAACTCTTCCTTTAACTGGCTGACATAACTTGAATTAAATTGTAGTTTTATCATTCAACAGTTAACCATTAGTATTCAAATAGTCAGCACCAAGTTTTTTATAATTCAGTCAAACAATAATTCTCAAATACAACTCACTCACTTCAATGAGTTCAAGCTTCTAGAGAAAGAAAGTATGGTTAAGTTTGTTTTGGCATGAAAATGAGATGTAGAGTATTCACAATAACATTTGTGAAGAATAACAGATTGAATCTCAACTTTGACGAAACCATCACCACCTAAATAGTCAGATTACAGGAAATTTATTTGAACGACTTCAGCAATATAGTTTCAAACGGTTAATATTTTCAACCTGCAGCATTTATAGTTTTACTATCCATTAATGTAAATCAAACCAATTTGTTTGTCCACATTTAATTTACCTCCCCATATCACCCTGCATTACCAGTCTCCTTCAGTTGTGACTGGTAGCATGTGGGAGTAATTTCAGTGGATTCTCGTGTGATTTCGCATATTTATCAACCACAAATGACTACTAGGGACCGGACGATGGATATAACCTCATAACATCAAATTTTTCAGACCTAATAATGTAAAATGTACATAAAAATTAACTTTTTTGTACACATTACTTCAACTCAACTAAAATACACAATTGCTTCTTTCACTAAAAACTTCAGATTGATTATGGCCGACACAAACACGGGTAAACACAGTGTAATACTCGACAATTTACGTTTTCCAAATGGAATCGAGCTTCATAGTGACGGTAAATCTATCCTGGTTGCTGAAACAGTGATGTTTCGCATATTACGAGTGCCACTAGATGGTGGTGAAGTTACCGTGTTCAGAGATGGTTTACCAGGTTTTCCAGATAATATAAGAGCTAGTCCACGTGGAGGTTACTGGGTTCCTGTTCAAGGTTTGCCTAATTCACCAGTGATGGCATTTATCTTCAAGCAGCTACCCGCTTGGCCTAATGTTCGTTATCTATTCTCCAAGGTGAGTTCTCCGTAGTTTTATTTCTTTCGTTTAAAGCTGTCATTGGCTAATGTGTTTACCTCAGCCAGCCACACCAATTAATTATCCTCAATAAAATATTCAATTAGAAATGAGAATTTGGCTTGAATAAAAGCTTGTCCCTTTCTGACTAAAAAAATGGGGTCCACACTTAACCCATCAACATAAATTCTCCACTTACTCTAAGTAGTGCATCCATAAAATGGATAAACAAGCTCTCACACAAACTACGGTATCACAGACTAGTCTGCAACAAGCATCCAGTGTCTCTTTAGTGTTATGAAAGCCAACAGACTTCAACGAACATCCAAGACAACTATTGGAGATAACTTGAAGCAAATTTTCAGTTTACGTGAGTACTCAAATCGTTGAAATATGCATGGACTTGTAGCTATTCGATGCAAGACACTTCAGAGTATATTTTTATTTATTTCAACCTGCTTCCAATCATTCATATTCCTCTCCTGGGTCAAATTTTGATAAAGGAGCTGTATAACATATATAAAGTTTCAAGCTAAAGTGCCAAATCCTATGAGTGCTGGCTTGACTAGATTAGTTTATTCCCCTTTTAGAATTTCAACCACTATATGATTTCAGGGATAGATTAAATCGACCATTTTATCTGTCCATACCAAGTTCACTTTTAACAGTTTGAAAAAATTTGGGCATTGGGCATATAATAATTATTATCAGAACAAATCTACTACTTGGTTTTTTACTTTGTATGATAACTGCCTTATTCTCACCACTATCCTGAAAAACAGTCAAACACTAACCATATAGTACAATAAGTGAATAAAATTATCAAATAATACAGAAGATTTGTAGCTCAGGATGGTGGCATAAATCATTCCGCAGTCTTCGCTCTGTGATATGTATTCACCAAAATGTTTTACGCTCAAGCTTGACCGCATTTCTAGAACTAACCTCACCACGACTTGGTCAAATCGCAACTTTTCTAACACGTTTTCGTAAACATGCATTTAGCGGAACATAAAATATGATTACCGAGTTAGCAAACTCATGCCAGAATGCATCCAACAGCCTGTTGATGAAATATTTGTCATCATATATCAAGACTTGAAGAAAATCAACCGAATTCCACAATAAAATCGTTCACATAGGTAACTAGGTTTTGCAGTAACATATACACAACTTTGTTCGATGTTCGTATTGAGAATTTTAATGAAATAACCATACAAACATTTCATTTCTGAATGGATTTATTATCTAAACATGTGAACAATAATCAGGAGTCAAGCTAATTAATAAATGCTCAAAACAGTGATAAAAGACAGATTATATCTCCTTTCTACTACAGATAACACAGCAGATCTTGTCATAAGACATAAAACAGTTATGTGTACTAAATTGTACAAGAAACACTGAGGTAGTATCATGTGTAAACGACTGTAAATTCTACAACACAGTTATCAATGAGTTTCAGATATATATATATATTCATGACACTTACACCTCTTCGGAATGGCCTTCTCTTCAACAGTTGGTCAAAAGCATTTATATCATCTAGAGAACGTTTAAATCTCTTCCGATGAGTCATTTTTAAACAATCTGCCTCGCAAACGTAGCTTTTTATTGATAAAGTTTCAGGAATATTATCATCACCGCTCTGACAGCTTAATTATGTCCAAAGTAAAATTTTTCATAAATTAATACCGATGTAGGAGAGATTACAAACTGTGAAACAGTGAAGAGATCTTCCACTTTACTGTAAATTAATTAATTCAGCAGCTCAAACCTAAGACCAACCGAGGGGTGGAGCTTTAAGGCGCTAGGTTGAGTAGTGAGCAGATTTTTATTCTGTCAATTAAGGAAAAAGTTAACAGTTTAAATAAAACAGTTTAAATAAAGCAGTTTGTCACAAAAGGATCTAAATTGGTTGAAGTGGTTGCAACACTCATTGAATTTAAAAGTTTTGAATTCTGTTTGAAATAAGGTTAACAGAGATGGAAAATTGAAGAAGAAATAAATTTCATTTTCTTGGAAGAAACCAAGATCACATTTCACATTGAACGGCTTTCAAATAACATAGCGCAGGTAGAATCTGCACACACATTTAAAGCCATCGATATACATGTTTGATGGTGTTCACATTGGAACATACCCTTCCTGTGCGACTTCTTCATTTCATCCTGAAGTGGGATGAAAATTCGGGATGTTATTTTGTCAAAATCATGGTTTATAAAATAATGTATGCAGAGCACAAGTTCGTTGTTGGCAATTCATGAATTGGCACAGACGTCAGGAATGCGTTCTCATAATTATTGTTTAAAAATCACTAACTACTAAATGACCTTTACAACGACTGGCGAAATTTTGTCCGTATGGTGGCTTATATTTACATCATTTAAGGATTAGTTTTGCATGCACTTGAGGGTTGGTTAGTCAAACAGAAGATGAAATGCATGGTAGTTTGCTTCGATGTACGATGCTCTGTGTTCCAGCGTCAGCTCATTTACAGCTTGTGCAATGTGACACAGATTTCTGTAAGCAGCAATCACACAGCTATGTTACTAAATAGTGATGATATTACTATATCAAGTAGTAACAGTCCAAAAGACTTTCATAGAACACTTATTCAATCACTTGGATCACAGTTATATCGATATTTCAACGTAACAACACAAATGATCCAAATCACAGAACAGAGTTCCATTCGATTTTGGTTCAATACTAAGTAGGGCTTTAACCGTCGAAGAGTATCGTGAGCAGATTTAAATTTCCATGCATTTATCAGAAAGTGAATATTCAGTATTTGCGTTGTTAATCCGCAAATGACCTCATTCGATAGTGTTCATTCTTATGAAGGATATTCAAGTGTTGGTTTGTCGGGATTTGATTGGTTACAGGATTTCATCATGAGGTGACATTAGTTAGAGAACCATTGGAAAACCTATGAGTACTGGACAGCTGTTTCGTCCTGATTTGGAAATCTTCATCAGTACGCAGCCACCGGGATTCGAACCCAGGACCCTCTGGTTACAAGGTGAGCTCGTATACCATTAAGCCACTGGGACCTGATCCAATGGTCAATGTCATCCGTAGCGAGTATTTGTCCTCACACCCGACCTGCTGCACCCTACTTATATAGGATAGTTGCCAGTGACAACCCGATTTCCGAAGTTCACTATAACTTGGTGTTTAGGTAGCTTTGTAAATTGATTCTGATGATGCTTCTCTGGTAGTAAAAGTCACAAAGATAAGCTGAAGTGAGTAACGTATCTTTACTATATGTACAAACATATGGCACAATATCTCATGCTTATATCTGAATTTCTTCTCAAAATTATTTATAACGAATTGTGAATTAACTGTTTGAACACGTATACCTAATATAATGGGTTATTTACCCACTGCTGCATAATGCTACCGAATAATTATACACTTGTCTTCTTTCTTCCTCAATACACGCAGCTCATGTCCATCTTTCCATCCCTTTCTACTGGTGGGTCTGGGCCGTCAATATTACTTCGTCTAGATGATGATGGAAATATAGCAGAGATATGGAAAGATCTTCATAATGAACTGCCTAACGTCAGTGAGGTACTAGAATACAATGACACACTATATACAGGAAGCTACTACTTACCCCATATTGGTCGATTGAAAAGACTGTCAAATTAGCGGACAATTAAATTTTCGTAGAATACTTCGTGTTCCTGAGAGACAAACATCAATGACTGAATGTGCCTAAACAGGCTTATTTATATTACTCAGTAAATTATTCACATTGATAAACTTGTGCATTACTGTTTCAATATGCGAAGTAATCTGTACTTTCGGAAACATCATTTCTACTCAACTCATTTTGAAAGTAATAAAAATGTTCATTTTACTGTTCGAACACTTTTCAGAATAGTTTGTAGTTTGTGTAATACAATCATGACTTTTGTGTAAACAGAGACCCATTGTTCATTTTCTACTTGATGTAAGTTTATTCACTAATGAAAGTGTCTTTTGTGTTCCAAACTATCACGCCGATGTACTGAATTGCCTTTTCTTAATAAAAAGAATCTTGACTGTTTCACTGAAACACATCACTGATGTATGCTGATCAGTTATCTTGCATTAAGAAACAGCAGCAGCTTTAATCTTCTGCGTTTAACAAGTGAACCGCAGAATTATACAACGGTGTGTTTATTACTTATGTTATTCAATCCCTGTGAGCAGTGACATAAATCAGTAAGTGACTTTTCACATATTTGTAAAACCTGGGCACTGTGGTAGGAAGTCATTCCATATTAGTTTGTTTATTAGATGTATCACACAGTGAGTGTGATCGAATTATTTACTGGATGACGTTTCAAACAAAATTTATTGTTCATAATCATGCCATCAATTATAATCACACGACTTCGAAACTTGAGTTTCATAGTTTTCTTTGTCCTCTCCTATTTGTCATCATAGGGGTGGTAGAGTTTTCCAGATATCTGGGTAGACAAGTGTTGAATCATTCCTATTACACGTGTTTGCTGAACTATTATCTTATTCAGTTTAACCAATCTAGATTTTACTAGGTTTTTATGCTCCGCTAATCTGATCACCCCTGTTCTACTACTCTGACCTATGTGTTTGGCTTGACAATCATTGCAGGTGGGGTATTAGATAAACCAAATTGTTTTGTTTTAAAGGCTCCACAGGATTCTTCAACTGACAAAGCTTGTTTCTAATTGAGTTTGTGGGTTTGAATGCCACTTTTATGCCTGCCTTGTTAAGAATCCTGCGTAAAGTTTCCGAAGTTCCTTCCTTGTATGGAATTACTACTGATGACTTAGATTCCTTATTGTTGGTGTTGTCTTGAGCATGTTTGACATGCATGTCGTCATTACTATTATTAGCATTACTATTATTATCACTATCACTAGTATCACTATTTATTTTATTTTTACATTTCCCTACATACTTTCTGATTAATTTATCAGGGTAATTATTAAGTTTCAGAGCTTCTCTTATATGCCTCACTTCCTGTCTTAGATTTTCCTTGGTACAAGTTAGTTTTTGTGCTCTATTATTTAAACATTTCACCAATCCTATTTTCACTGACATAGAATGGGATGGTCAGAAGTCTAAATATCTGTTTGAATGTATGGGTTTCCTGTAAAGACTAGTGTTTAACTTCCCGTTTTCTTTCCTTTCTACGCTACAGTCTAACATTGGAAGTTCCCCTTCCTGACTTTCCAATTCATAAGTGAATTGAATTGCCTCCACCTTTGAGTCAATGTGTTTGAAAAATTTATCTTTATCCTGTGTTCTAATTATGGTGTATAGTATAAGTATAGCACTACATGCAGTTACACACAACTATACAATAGGATGGATGGAATAAAACGAAAGTTTTAAAATCTAATGTCAGAGGGTGGAGGGAGAGATTGATGCCAACGGGAGCTTTGTTTATCGAATCAACTGCTAATAGGTGTAATAGGAATGATTTAACACCTGTCCACCCAGATATCTGGAAAATCCTACTACCACTACGACGACAAATAGGAGAGGACAAGGAAAACTATAAAACTCAAGTTTCGAAGTCGTGTGATACATCTAATAAACAAACCAATATGGAAGTGATTTTTCAGTTTCAATTAAAATGTAGGATTACATTTCGATATTATATTGACTTCTGAACAAATTCGTATACGTTGAACACTAACAAAAAAATCAATAGAATAAGACAAGATGAAATTTCTCCTAGACGAATTATTCAACTTTATGAAATATAACACATATTGCATTACAAAAAACTGTAGCAGTTGGCATTCTCCAGTTTGTGAATTTCATCATTGTTCGGAAGCAATTGAAAATATTTCACCTGGTATCTATACACAGAGACGAATCGATTTATACTTGGATTCAGTAATACACCTCTCTCTCCACCTACTTAGATTACTTTTTAGAATTTTGACCCTCCCTACCCTATTGTGTGATTGTGTGTTAATGCATGCATTGCAATTGCCGAGCTTTTTTCTAAATTACTTATCTTCTCTGGGTCAACCATTCTTACCTTAGCTAAATTCTTATGTTCTGAAAATTTGACTACCCCCGACCTACTAGTTTCCCTTGTAGTTGACTTAACTCACTCTCTTATTTATGTTATTATTACTAGTCAACTACAGTTATACCATATAAAGAGGGGACATCTGAGACCCTACGTAGGATTCTAAATAAAGCAGGAATTAGGTTGACATTTAAACCTACAAACTCACTCAGAGACAAGCTCTGTAGGTTAAAGGACCCTGTCGGTTGACCCAATTAGACAAAATAATATAATTTACAAAATACCCTGCAATGACTGTGAGGTCAACTACATAGGTCAAACTGGTAGGTCAGGGGTAGTCAGATTGTCAGAACATAAGAATTTAGCTAAGGTAAGAATGGTTGACCCAGAGAAGATAAGTAATTTAGAAAAAAGCTCAGCAATTGCAATGCATGCATTAACACACAACCACACAATGGGGTGGGAGAGGGTTAAAATTCTAAAAAGTAATCTAGGTAGGTGGAGAGAGAGGTTGATTACTGAATCCTTGTTCATCGAATTTACACCCAACACATGCAATAGGAATGAATCATCACTCATACCTGAAATATGGAAAATACTACTGCCAATCAAATCAAGTGAAAAACACTGGAACTATATAAATGAATTTAGGAAGTCGTGTGATTACCTTGATATGGTTATGAGCAATAAATTGTGCTCGAAACGTCATCAGTAAACACTGTATAACACAAAAGATTGAGCGAAGAAATATTTACTTTTCAATTAGATCCTCATCTCTGGCTCTACTCATATATATAGCATTTTTACAATACACAACAATTTACCAAACAAGTGGTGATATGTTTGTTAACAATAATTAAACAGTGTCAAAATGTCAATGGGTAAATAATTAACGAAGAAAATCAATACACACAATTAAAAGGTAGAAATGGATAGAATGAATTAATTTTACAAGGATAAGACGTAATTAAAGATGAAGTGGTCAAAATAAAATAAAAATAATTTGGACAATTATAAATTAATAGGGGGAGGGAGGCGACGTAGTCCTATCTTGTAACAATGGCCACGGTAAGGAAAGTGGCTGTACAAATTTCTTCTGAACAAATAGGCTTGGCTTCTTAAGGTGGATTCCGATTGCTTCTGCTGTCTGTAGAAGACGAACCCTTAGAGCAAAGTTGAGATTAGTCGGAATGCGATAAATAATTTTGAATGCAGTATTCACATCAACCTTGTGCTCAGTATCAACAAGGTGTGCTATGTTATATATGTATGTGTATAACACTGTGAGACTGTATCAAAACAAAATTTACCCATAATGGAATTAAACTCTACCACAGTGCACAAGTTTTATTCTTATATCAACGATTTATACTTGCTATAATGAATGGGATTAAGCAACCTTCGAGAAAAAAAGTACATGAAATATTGACCTTGAACTAATGGCGCCAACAGAATTTGTCGCATTCATAGATTTACAAACAAAGATATGTCAATAGACCAACACCGGACTTCAGAAACAACCCACTTGTCAACCAACTACTTAGGTACTTAGTTTAATTGATCATCTTTCCAGAAGCCATTCAACATTTAGATCAGCTATTTTTTATAAGGAATAATAAATAAGCTAAATTATGTTGAAGTGAAATTAATTTCCTTATAAGTAACAGGTCTCCTGATAATCCTATTGACCAACATATCTTGTGAACAACCAGAAATGAATTCAATTCGGTTTCAAAGTACATCCAAAATATTCAGATAGTGGTAAGTTGTTAGATCTCATATTTTCAAATGATGAAGGAGACTTCTGTCTTACACGGATATATTCAGTGTTACTGTATTCCCTCAGATGAAATGGTTACTGCAATTTCTCTTTATTAAAGATAAAATCTTCAACACTAACTTCCTTATATTAAATTATAAATACAAGTAAACTTCTTATGTATATACATTATAACTATGCATGGCTGAAAACAAATCGTTCTAAAGGTGTCTCTTCTTATGCCAAATATTGAACGGAGAAAAATGAATGGTACCACAGTCGTAACATATCACTCGCCCGTTAACACACATTATAAAGTCAGCACAAAGCAGAATTTGACCTACCTACCATAAATAGCTGGTAATTAGTGCTAATAGAGACGGAGAACTTCTCAGTTTTTCTAGTCGCGTTCTGAATAAGTTCTTCATTCTAGTGTAAATCAATGAGTAAAGTGTCTTCCCACGTATCATTAAGCTTCTGTTTAACGGAATATTTAGTTAATTCATACGAAGATGTGAATATTAAGCGCTGATGCCTCATGATGATGTGAAACTCATTAAAGGGCTACTGATAAAGGCTGTACACAGGATTTCACTCAGCACATACAAATCGACAACTTCTGATGTAACAATTACTCGCAATGAAATTTAGAAGCAATTCAAAATCTCTACAGTGGTTCTGTTTTTCTCTGGATATAGGAGATTCTACGTAAAATTGTGTATGATGTTATCACTATAGCATCAGTTAAGCTGAAACCCTATTTGATGATAACTCACAGACGATCACATTTTACAAACTAAAAGTAGGAGACGGTTTAGTTTATCATATCACAAAGACTGAAGGAAATTTGAAGAAAATGACCGAAAAAGTTGAGTCATCCTCAGTAATTTCGGGACATTACTTACCCTGTACTTACACAAAACTAAACATTCCAATCATGATCACCAACAGCATTAAATTAAGATAAGGTGGATATTTAGTGTCCAAAATATTCACCCAACACTCCACATCACTTGTCACATATAGTTTTATCTACCTTCATAACATGTAGTTCTTCCATACACAATAATTATTATATCTACATATTTGCATGATAAGTTGAGCTGAGAAAAGATTACAAGTATATTATTTTTTTCACTGATCACCTCACTTAATCAGTCTTTCGTTATCTGTCTTTATCAAGTCATCTTATTCCTGAAAGATTTTTCTTATCTAGTCCTAATCTTCGGAAAATGTTACATTTATTGTTTCACTGCTGGTTGTATTTCCCTCTCTCCACTTATGACCTTGAAGTCCTATTGTTTGCTGACTGTTTTAATTTAGCAGTGTAATTAGTACCTCTCAAGGCCACTTAAAGCATTTATATATATACGCAAGCGGTGCCAGCCATTTTTACTGTTGATATGAGACAGTAAGATCTGTCTACGTCAACAGCCTATCTTCTCTTCTTGTCCTCTTACTTCGCGGTTTCATTGATATTGTGTCGTGTTGTTGATTTCATTGTTTTTGCTAATAGTAGATAGAACATTAGGTTCACGAATCGACTAGGCAGGAAATTCGGTAGCGCAACTACCGAGTGTATTAACGGTCGCATTCGCTTCACGAAACTGATACATTTTATGCAGATGTGAATATAGTGGCATAGTTTTCAAGCATTCTTGTAGTCTCATCAATCGGTTTATGCCGTTTCAGTTACATGGAATATTTCTAGTTCAGCATAACAATTCTATCAGTTTGGTGTTATCTGACTTACATGGTTTGGTATTTAGTGCCTCTTTTAAGTGACAAAGTATCATGAAAACAAAAAACTCGTAGTTCAGCGAAAGGTGTCTTTTCATTTATGCCTGGATGGGGATTATTCATGAACAGAATGTTATCTCAGAATACACTTTACACATGAATCTAAAGTTGAATACATTCCTACAATTCCATAGAAATCACTAGTTCCTTCTGCTGTATATTCTGTTTTGAATGAGCTATTCATTTCCCTGGCGTCCAGACAAAACCTGCCTAAGCAGATTGCCTTCCTGATGATGAGTAGTCACTGTTATCTGTCACCATGTGGTCATTCTAATTCATGAAACCTGTAATGTACAAAGCTAACATGCCAACATTTTTGATAATTTAAACTATTAGACAAATGAGATCACCGCAGACCATATCCAGTTAACATAATGTGTACGAAAGTATCACTAGGTGGCTTGCTTGAACTCAACTAATTCAGAGTCAAGTGACACCTCAAATTAATTTGAGACTTTTGACCAGTGTGGACTGACTAAACCCACAATTAACCAAGTCTATCATTATCATTATTTTGAGGGTCAGTCACACTGTTGACTATTGAACTGGTCAGACTTCAGTGGCTCAGGAGCTCATTATATGGAGCCACCAGAATATAGACTTGTTGCGAAATCTACCTTAGAAATTGATGCATCAAAGGAAATTGGTTTCACACCCTTAAAATATGTGTGTTGCATTTTCATATATAACCTGGGTAGAATGAATAGTAAACGGAGCGTATTTGAAAAGTATTTCTGAATAAGTGGAAGTGGAACTGACTAAATTCAGCGCTGGTTCCGCCAAGTATAGAAAACTGTGAAATATTACAAAGTCACACTATCTGGTAATCCACCTAAAATGATATATGAATAGTGTTTATCAACCAAGGAATAACTAAATATTTCTAACATCTATCTAATATAAATAATATACTGATGTATTGTATAGTGTGACCTTAACTCTGGGTCTAACTGAAACAAACAACATTCTACAACTAACTGATTTGCAATCGTGAATAGTAATTTCACAATGGCATTATAATCAATAAGATCAACGTTCTTTAAAGGTCATTCAAACTGATCGAAGGCATTCACTTGTGGTTTTTTAGATAAGATAATAGTTCAACATACCAACAGTATTCAACTGCAGAGTAGAAAAAAGGAATTGCTGTACAAATTAGAAATAAACACGATAATTTATAATTTGTCATCATGAATATTTTGATTAAGGTAAATGTAATATTAGCTGAGAGATTAGATATACTGTCTGCTGCTACACCACTGTAACCCCGTTTGATTAAAGTGACAGTTTCTGCAAATAATCCTGCATACATGAATGTTTGTTGTTCGTTAAGGTATCCTTGACCTCCCAACCACCATTTCGTGTAGCATAAGTTAAAAGGAGAACATTTAATATATCTGAATATATTGAGTCGGTGGTTTGGTGGAATAATGCTTTCCAACCATGCATATTGTCCAGGATTCAACGATTCGATTCTCGTCGATTAACTCCTAAACCATCAAGTTAACTATTATTAATGTTTATTATTGTCTCCTTTAATTCCTAGAGGAATATAGGGCTTTAGCTCCACCTCTCCATTGCGTTTATATTTCCCCTAACCTTTTCACCTGCCCACCTCCTCCTCCATGTCACTCACACTGACAACTAACTCACCGCTTCACATTCAGGTTCCACTCAAACGATGGCCTGGCGTGTAATGTCACTCACTTGATGGTTTGTTTTCTCACAGTATGGCCAATCCACCTTCATTTCTTTCTGCATATTTGTCGCACAATTGGTTCCTGCTGGTTTAGTTCTCTCCCAGAGATCCCTCCCTGTTGCCGATCTTTTCTGGCTGGCCATCTGATCTTGAGTGGTACTGAGCGAAGACAGCTGTTGATGAATTTATTTAGTGTGTTCAAAGTGCACTTCGTGACGTGGCGTGGCGCCAAGTCTCTGATCCGTATAGTTAGTAGCACTGACTTCACACTGGAGTTGAAGATGCTCATCTTATTTTCATTTCCATGCTGAGTGGTTTTAATCTCCTCCAAATAGACTTGACAGTAATGAAAGGTGCCTTGCTTTCCCCATCCTTGCCTTGATACCGTCATCAGTTCCGTCTGCCTGTAGTTGAAACGATGCTTCCAAGGTAGGTAAATGAGTTTGTTTCTTTTATTTATGTTGATTGTTGTCTGTTGTTGTTTCTGTTGGTGTTTCCCAGGAATCTTCACCGCCTCTGTTTTCTCTATGTTTACTTGGAGTCCTATTTTTGATGCTTCTTCTGCCAACTTTTTGCTTTTCACTTGCATATCTTCCAGTTCGTGGAAAATCAGAGATATATCATCGGCAAAGTCCAGATCCTCCACGTTTTTTGTGTGGGTCCATTTTATGCCTGTTTTCTCATTGCCCGCTCTCTGTCGCATTATCCAGCCTACCGCAACCAGGAAAATCATTGGCGATAGTAGGCAGCCAGCGTGTCTTATTCTCGTCTTCACTTTGAAGGATTCCGTGAGTTTCCCCTTGTGGATTCCTTGGCATGCAGAATCGTCGTGCCACTGTTGGATGAGGTTAACTAACACAGAGTAATTCCAGGAAAGAGGAAGGGCTACAGTGTGGCTATCTACCACATCTCATAAAAAAAAATCACTGCTAATGAAAATTAAACATCTCAGCATGGAATCTTGTGTTCCACTTGGAACGTAATCGAATCGGAAATAAGATACTAGTATCATTCTACGAGTCGCATTAAGATCTTAAGCAACACGAACCACTGTCATTTGACTGAGTATTCAATTGTAGGGGTTGTATACATTTCAGCTCGAAAGAATCTTGTTCCCAGTCAAAATGAAAGATTTGTACAAAGTCACATCAGGCTTCTTCATGCATGTTTCAAAAGATGCAGAAAGCATGATGTGTCTGCCTTATATGTCCATATTTTAATTTAACAGACAATAAGATAAGGAATCATTCTGTACTCACACTTTGAATAGCATAGTCATATAATTTTCTCACAATTAGTAAAAGAAAACCGTTTTAGAGAATCTAGTTATATTTAACTGTACACTGAAATAGAAAATAACCCTTTCATTAACCACTTAGTGAAATAAACAAAACCTACCAAGTATCTTTTGTATAAAACATCACAGTTAATGTGATCATACGTAGAGTGGAAGCATGTTGCCTTATCTTAGATAACGTTTGAAAAGAGTTATCTACAAAGCGTAATTGTTTATTAACAGATAACAAGATATCAAAATCACTGATTATAAATCCTAATATCATACCAGGCGTTGGTAAATCAGACATGTCCAAACTGTCTACTGATAAAATTTTGTGTAACAGAAGCCACATTTTACTGGATAATAAGGGTTATGTGCTTTTTACGATTTCAAGCACATATCTGATTGTGTTCGTCAATCAAACTTGCCAAAATCTGTAGGCTATTTCTCCCAAAACCATTAACACTGAAGGCAAATAAATATTGTCTGTCACCTGTCAGAAATCCTCCAGGTAATCAGTCACCAGACTGACCTGAAAAAACACATTGAGAACCAAAAAGAACATGTGAATATGTCTGAATAAAATGTTTCATGACCACCACTACAGTTACCATACATACAATCTACTGGTAAATTAAGAAGTGGAATATGTAACTACTGAACTGGCTGCGTTCTGGAAATTGTTCAGTGATTCACTTGATGTAGCCAGCGTTAAATTTAATGACTGAATTTGTTTAACTAAGCACACAGACGCATTTTTCTTAGAAACACTTCAACCACTGTACTTTGAAACACTGAACAGTCAGTGTTCAATTTTAAATTCACGAAGGAGCAGATGGATGACAGCATACTTCCACAGTTAAACCAAAATGAAACAAAAGTTAATCTACACACGTTTTCGACTGCGGTAATGGTAAGAAGTTGATAGGAAGAATAGATTTGAACCTGTATTCACTAACAAAGGAGAAAATATGAGAAACAACCAGCTGCATTGTTTGTAAGATGGGAATTTCAAGTGAAGTTCTTACTCAGAATAGTAGCAATGTCTTCATTGATGAGATAATTTTTCGCGAATACACAAACAAAGTTCACTGTTCTTCAATAGCTCACATGACTTCATCAAGTGAAATGGATTCTGCAAAAATATATCAACTTGAAAATCCCCAATGAGTCATACAAAAGAAAATGCGTTCAGTGAAGTGTTACTCTTTTCGGCGATATCATTCTCAAGCTGTACAGTCAATTTTCTCATCAACAAAAGCAGTATTTCCAAAGTTGTGTCATTAGAATTGTAAATTTTCTAGATAACAAATTACATAGTGTAGAAAGCGTCAGTCGAGTAGGAACCAAAGTTAAATTAAACAGGTAAACTGAGTGACGAAATATAACTGATGGGGTTGAGTGGAGAGTTCTGCTAAAATAGAAGAAAAGTTAACAACACTAGTAATAAGGGGTAGAAATTTAATAGGGAGTGGGGAAAAGAGAATAAATCTAAGAAATAAACAACAAAAATTACTATTTTGGTGTTAAGATAGGTCACGCCCATTGTAGATTTAATGATTGAACAAACTTCTTTTGTATGCAGAGTTCATGACTTAACATGTGAATCACCATTGCTTTTGCGGTTTGAAGAAGTTTGATTCGTACTCTTTGAGTGAGATTCCCAAAAATTATGTAGATAACTTTGAAGTTCCTTTATGGTTTGTCTTGGTGTCCAGATTCGATCAGTTGTTCTAGCCTAGATCTGCTGTGGTATCATTTTTCTACCCCATAAAAACCATGAGGATAAGTGTTCGAAGATAGGTTTGCATAGCAAACGCTGGACATGGCCGATATACGAGCAGGTGAATTGGTAGATGCACACTGATGAGGCCAACAGTGGTGGCTTATCCTTCACGTTCATTCTAATCATCGGTTTCGTAGATAAAGTTGTTCTTAATTCAGCCGCAAAGGTTTTGTCAGTGAGCGGTAAAGGTGGTTTCTCAGTATTTCTGATCATGTGTCTCCACTGAATTGTAGATTTAAGTAGAGACGCATTTTGGAAGCAGAAAGTGTGGGTGGTTTAAGTGGTTTAGTTTTCATGTATTTCGTGATGAAACATTCTGGGTAGACATTTTCGAGGAGGATTCTTTTAAGAGTGTTCAGCTTCTCTTCCATAGTGTCAGGGCTGCAAATGCTGCGGATTCTATGGCTCAGTGAATGAATCAGTTTTCGTTTTGTACATAGAGGCACCTAACTATGAAAATTAGTTAGTTGTTTGTTCCATGTCGGTTTTCAGTAGATGGATCTTTTTAGTGTTCCATCTTGCTCTCATCTTTTTAACTGAACTTCCAGAAAAGATATGTGTGTGTGGGACTCCTTCTCTGATGTTAGCTGGATCGAAGGATTACAGATATTGGAAACATATCACCATCAATAGGAGAAGTCTAAAGGAAGTTGTCTCTTTCACATACCTTAACTTAGGTTACTTAGGAAGCATCGCCTCAACTGTGGATTGCTAGGATGACGATGTAAAGGCTATCCAGGATCGGTAGGGAAAACAAGCTAGGTGTGTGTAGTTCCATAGAACTCAGTATAGGGAATAAAGTAAGGCCATTCATAGCATCACCTGCACAAACACTCTGTATGCCTTTGAGTAAACACTCCACCAAGCCTATCTTATATTACAAGTGACGTAAGTTGTGAAAATTGATATACTTCTCTGTACATGCAAGCTTCCTATATGTCGATCGTCTCACTCAGTTATCGTCTCTCTGACTCAGAAGCAAACTGCTCTTGTGCAGTCATGAATATTACACTTTCTATTTGTATAGTTAGTTTCCCAATGAATGCAGACTCTGCTAAACTTGGGGAGACAGATATATCTCCGGTTTCGTGAGCTACATAAAGATTGTCTTCAGAATTCATTTTTCCAATTAGTAATATTGAATTCAGTTTTGATCATCAGTAAGTCTACACATTTGTCGGTAAACGGTAACCTTAACTTCTTAGGTTCACATTTCAAACAACCATTGAGAGTTTCTTCTCCAGACAGCTTACAGTGTGTTGGTGTATTTTAGCGTCGATACATGCCCGTGGAGTGACTTCTGCTCATATATCGTT
This sequence comes from Trichobilharzia szidati, assembly GCA_944472155.2. Taxonomy (NCBI): domain Eukaryota; kingdom Metazoa; phylum Platyhelminthes; class Trematoda; order Strigeidida; family Schistosomatidae; genus Trichobilharzia; species Trichobilharzia szidati. Next base: position 54,614,097 of record OX235272.1, read on the forward strand.
TCTCTACATGTTATTCTGACATGTAATCAAAGGGAGTTATACCCTACTTTCTCTTCCTGAACCTGTAGTTTTCTTCCAATTAAGCGAAAGAGCTTATTGTTCTGTTGTCCCATTTCAAACAGGCTGAATATCCAAACGTAAGGTAGATAATGCATTGATTGAGTTGTTCATTCTTTGTTTTACGTTCGCTTCTATCTGGTTATTTGCAGATTCTTCTGCAAAAACTGAAAGATTACTGTAGGAACACTGTTCCTACCCTAAAGTGACTATTAGAAGATGCAGTCGTCTTCCTTTAGAAATGTGTTACTGGGCTTGCTGAGACCATGACCAGAGGTGTAATGGCAAAAAGATTGTACAATACTATTCAACGATTATCTTTGTAAGTTGTAGATAAGTTATTCGCTCTTAACCAGGGTTGGAGAACTTATAGTTCGTGGTTTGTTGACAGTTTTTAATCAATAAAAGACTGTGTCATTATTATTTAACTAAGTAGTTATTGTTTCTATAAATTATTTATAAATATATCTATACTTTGGATCACTGTTCACCTTCTTCCAGCAGGAACGCATTCTAACAGTCTTCCTTCTCTTTTCCTAGTATTGCGCTAGTGGTGTTTGTATGGTTAGTCGCACGTTATCCTTTTGGGAGTTCTGTGAAGATGTACCACTGGTCAGGCACAATCTTAAATTATAGATCCACAATAATGAAATCAAACTAATCAGCTCTTCTAAATCGATGATGGAAGACAAAACTTACTCACTTCCTAACTTTACTAAGACCAATCTTTGAAAATAAAACCGTGATTTACCCAATTAGCTAAATAGACTTCGGTGGCTTCTAAGAGATTCAGCTTTGTGAACTCAGTCTGCCCAGGGACACCACTACGTCAAATGAGGGAACCTTCTAGTGTTTAGATTACTTGCATCTACCTGGTAAGCACTACTGTTTCTAACAATTCATGGTAATTACTGGTAGATAGCATCTGACTACGGAACATACGAGCTGAACCTACTTTCTAATACGCCATGTTGACACATGATTTGATACGTCTACAAAGACAGCTGTGGAAATAACTTCTCAGAAAATCCCTACGTAACTGAGATTACCGTATTTACATAAAGCTGAGAAACGTTATCTGTGAATACAATTTTAGCAATTGGTCAGTGCATTAGATGTGCAGTAAGAAGTTGCTGTAAGCATACACTGAGTTCATGAAAGTATAAAATTTGTTGGAATATGTCCATTCGAAGTGTGTCAAGAAACCCGTTTTATATATAGCCCCGGGTTTCACAAGCTAGGGGGGAAGAAAATATATTGCTATTAGTCAAATAATATTCGAACGAATGTTATTCTCAGCAGAAAGGACTAAATAATGGCATGTGTCTCATTGCAAACAGTAGATAATGTGAATTTTGCAACTGGTTCGCTAGGATGATATGCGCCGAACCGAACTTGATTACCATTTCTGTTTTAATGACTCCTACCAAGTACAATGTGGGTTACGTTCAAATTTACACTTTCAAACCGATTTCCAATAACACCTCTATCTAACCCATCACATAAACTAGTCATCTGACGTGCAAAAGCTAAATACTCAAGCTATTGACAAGCATTTGACGAAGAGAAGCAAAACCATTCACCACCGAGAGGGACTTCATCTCCCCGCTCACACAAAATCCTAACAACAAAACATTGAAGAAATTGTCTTCATGCTTCAGTTGCTGAAGTCGACATATCTTCTAGTGGAAAACACAGTTTTTGTTCAGCGAAGTAATACCTTCTTTTCAACGACTTCATTTTTAAGCTGTACAGTCATATTAACATTACGGAAAACGGCATTAGAAATTGCTCAGTGGTCAATAATGCACATGTGATAACAATAAAGATAATTAAAATGATGAACTAAGATGGGCAGGATTGAAATGGATGAACTACAAAGCTTTTAAAAATTAATAAATAAGTGAACTGGTACAGAGATCTTAAAATTGTAGGTCAGGTGTTGTCTGAAAAATTAGGAGTACGATGATGATCTACAATTTTAAAATCTCTATACCAGTTTACTTATTTAATAATTTTTAAAAGTTTTGTACTTCACCCACCTCAACTCTACCTACTTACTACATCATTTCAATTATCTTTATTCTTACCATATGTGTAATATTGACTGAGTGACTTCTAGCGCTAGTGAATGCCGTTTTCCGTAATATAAATACGACTGTACAGCTTGAAAATGAAGTTGTTGACAAGCGATATTCTTTCGCTGAACAGAAAAAACTGCTTTTCCTTATGAATTACTTAATGAGAAAATTTCGCGATATCTCCTTATATATATATATATATCATTCTACATATATTTCACACTTTCGTAGGTTATGATGTCAGCGTATAACTTTCGAACCTAATCAAGAGTGAGAATTGCGCCTACTAACAAAATGTCAGTAGTATATAGCGTAATATGAGTTTTTTTGGAGTTCTTTCCAGATGTTCCTTTATTCCATCATTCCTTAATACCAGGTTGCAGCATCACACATCCGAATTCTCAGTCGGCAGCACAGCTAATTCTCTTTTTTGGTTCAAGGTTGATAAGTGAGTAATTACGTTACGACATGGTATCGAAGGCTACTTTTGTAGACCGAATTTCAGAAGCAAGTTATGTCAATACTTATATACTATTATTATTTGAACATAACACAACGTGCAGTTATCCATCATATGGAGAAAACATCTCGATGTTTTCACTGATAGCCAAAAAAGAGCATATATCTCGAAAGATAGTCCATGCACAAGTGATAGCATTTAATCTACCAGAATGTTAATAAAATACAAATTCAGTTAAAACTGTAGTATTTTCTGTTTGAGATGTCGTATTGGTCAGTTAAGTTGCAGAGAGCTCCGTATAACAAAACCGCGTCATTATAACTCATTATGCACTGAAGAAAGAAGTTGACAGAACTGGGGAAATATCTAAGTGACATTTATCTAGGAGGCTCTACCTTCAGAAGTAGCTTCTAGATCAAGACCATTTGAACAGTTAATATTATTAATTACTATTAATTACCATAATCAGGATTTAGTGCTGCAAATACGTCAGTAATAACCATGATTATCATAGTAGCAATAATAATGATTACAAAAGTGAAAGGGATGGAGACAGGTGGCGATGAGAATAATGAAGATATTACGACAACATTAACACGTATCCGGTTCTCTGTGATCTTCAGTCATCTCTCTAACTGATGTGGGTTTGTAGCTGAGTCTACACTGAACATCTTGTTACACTAAAAGTTGAGTAGTACTATGTATGGATGAAGTACGACAGAAGGGAACAAGCAAAGTAGATTTACCTAGGCCAAGGGAAACACAGTCAGAAGAAACATCTTTTCTGTACAAAGACTAGGACTGTACTCCAGAATTCTCACAATTTCAGCGAGTTCAAATTCCTCTTGAAAGGTTCGATGGAATGAGACAGATAACCTTGATTTTGTATTGGAGTGTATGAAGCAGAAGAAATGTGTATATTGTCCAAAAGATGTAGTTTTTTTCCATAGGCACATCTCTTCAGTGAACCATCTTCTCTTCTGCTCAACTGAAAATCAAGGTGCAATCTATCATCATGCTATTCTTCACAAGTGAAAATGAGCGATGGATGTACATCATTAAATTTTATGAGGATTTCGTTCTTCCTGATCAACAATAATAAATGTATCATCAATATAACGATAACAAAAGCTCATTTTATCTATTACTTGTTTCAATGGATGGTTTTCAAGCTTAGTTCAGATTCCGGCCCAGGATTGAGGACGCTCTTTGAAAACATACTGTTTGATGGATAATGGGTCATACTATTAGTATAGTGTCACTATGATCACTGTGCACCATTCAAGGTGCTAATTTCAATCTGATCTCGTTTTAAAGGGCTGTTTAAACAATGGGTTGATAGCTCGTTAGGGTTGCGGTCACGATTAGGGTTGGAACCAAGGTTAGGCTTACGATTAGGATTAGGTGTCGGGTTGCTATTATTTATTTTTATTATCCGTATTTTCCCAGTTAAATAGTTGTCGATTTTTTCACTGCAACCCATACTAATTCAATCGAGGTCTTTTGGCGAAGGCTGTAAAACAAGATAAGAGAGATAAATAGGTCAAAATAAGAACTCATCTTTACTCACCCTGATGAATACACGCACAGAAACTAGTCTAACTTAGAAACTGATACTCCATATAATAACTTTATGTTATTTATAAGTGACGTCAAAGAAAGGTCTCCTGTTTAATGTATTTTCATGTACATGTCGTCACTTTTATGCAAAATCCACAATATTTCCTGATTGGTTGGCTCAAGACGACCTGTGCGTTCGCATTCCATGGAGTATTATGGTTTAACTTTGCCCAGATTTCAAGGGTGTTTGTGGTCGGTGAAATGAACCGCCGAATAGGATAGTCTAGACGTAAGTTCAAGAGTGTCAAATAAAAAATAATAATGGTTTAGCATAGATAAGAAAAAGTACTATTAGTGAACGATTAACAGGTAATACAGAATCTAATGAAATGAAGTAAAAGGATTATGTAAATACAATTCCAAGTTTGTAAAGCATTACGTAAGACTGAGGTAATGGACATGATAAGAAAGGTCATGAAGTCGTAAAAGGTCTGAAGTAAACGTTTTTCAATGAAACAAAGGGGAAAAGAAGAGAGAGAAAAATTGGATAGGAATTCAATGTGTTAATCACCAATATTTATGAAGGATTTTTTGACCTTATTGTAGACCATAATAAATAAAGTGTTTGGACACACTTTCTCAATATACAGAGACCAGGTTTTCTGGTACTGACTGCTACCGCTTCACCTACAGATAGTCGATCTCTTCTAGATAGATTACCAGGAACGCGTTGGGTAATCCACAACACCTGGTCTTGTGTTATTGATTGTCCAGTGTCCACCAACTGAGCTAAGACTACACTATTTATGCAATTGGTTTCCTTTTCACTCAACCATAAAGGTATATGTTTATCTGTAGTGAGTGTTCTCTCGACCGACCTGTTATGTCAATATTTAACAATATCTGCGGAAATCTCACCTTTATAACTTGACTTGAGGTACAAAGTTTTCCTATTTACAGCATCCATCATTTTCCTAAATCTAAGCAGAAACATAAACGTTTTCAGAAAGATCTCCAGACATCCATTTTCTTTTAATGTAAGCTTCAGTTTACACACCATTAATTTAATGCACTAGTCTGAACATACATCTTTTATTCTATAACCCCACCACTCAACTAATATGCGTTAGCATAGGACTCAGAGGTGGATTTTTTCTTACGCTAAAACTGAAAATGATACACTCAGAAAAACATTTAATGAATCTAACTGTTATGGATGAAGTGGGTAGATAGCCAGTGTTTGAATAACTATCATAAAAGTACGAGAGAAGGGAACAACCAAATTGGATTTACCTAGGCCAGGGGAAACACAGTCAGAACAAACTTCCTTTCTGTACAAAGACTAGGACTGTACTCCCGAATTCCCACAACTTCAGCGAGTTGGAATTCCTCTCGAAAGGTTCGATGGAATGAGATAGATAACCTTGATTTTGTTTTCGAGTGTATGAAGCAGAAGAAATGTGTATATTGTCCAAAAGATGTAGTTTTTTTCCATAGGCACATCTCTTCAGTGAACCATCTTCTCTTCTACTCAACTGAAAATCAAGGTGCAATCTATCATCATGCTCCTTTTCACAAGTGAAAATGAGCGATGGATGTACATCATTAAATTTTATGAGGATTTCGGTCTTTCTGATCAATAATAATAAATGTATCATCAATATAACGATAACGGAAACTCACTTTATCTATTAGTTGTTTCAATGGATGGTTTTCAAGCTTAGTTCAGATTCCGACCCAGGATTGAGGACGCTCCTTCAAAACATACTATTCGACGGATAACGGGACCTACTATTACTATAGTGTCACTACGATCACTGTGCACGAATCAAGGTGTTAATTTCAATCTGATCTCGTTTTAAAGGGCTGTTTAAACAATGGGTTGATAGCTCGTTAGGGTTATGGTCATGATTAGAGTTGGGATCAAAGTTAGGTTTACGATTAGGATTAAGTGTCGGGTTGCTATTATTTATTTTTATTATCCGTATTTTCCCAGTTAAATAGTTGTCGATTTTTTCACTGCAACCCATACTAATTCAATCGGGGTCTTTTGGCGAAGACTGTAAAACCGGATAAGAGAGATAAATAGGTCAAAATAAGAACTCATCTTTACTCACCCTGGTGAATACACGCACAGAAACTAGTCTAACCTAGAAACTGATATTCCACATAATAATTTTATGTTATTTATAAGTGACGTCAAAGAAAGGTCTCCTGTTTAATGTATTTTCATGTATGTGTCTTCATTTTTATGCAAAAACCACAATATTTCCTGATTGGTTGGCTCAAGACGACCCGTGCGTTCGTATTCCATGGAGTATTATAGTTTAACTTTGCCCAGATTTCAAGGGTGATTGCAGTCAGTGAAATGAACCATCGAATAGGATAGTCTAGATGTAAGTTCAAGAGTGTCAAATAAAAATAATAATGGTGTTGCATAGATAAGAAAAAGTACTATTAGTGAACGATTAACAGGTAATCCAGAATCTATTTAATTTTTTTAAAATTTTGATTACAGCTTGATGCCACACCGTATTTTTAGTGCAAGTATGGAATTTTCAGCATGGACACTAGTAGCCCAAATTTTGCAGGCCTACCATGAATATCGGGTGTGCGGCGGATGGGGATCGAACCCAGGTCCATGTGCATTGTCGGCGAGAGTCCTAACCACTGTGCCAACGACTCACTAATGAAATGAAGTAAAAGGATTATGTAAATTCAATCTCAAGTTTGAAAAGCATTACGTAAAACTGAGGTAGTGGACATGATAAGAAAGGTCATGAAGTTGTAGAATGTCCGAAATAAACATTTATCAATGAAACAAAAGGGAAAAGAAGAGAGAGGAAAGTGGAATAGGAATTTAAATTGTTAATCACCAATATTTATGAAGGATTTGTTGACCTTGTTGTAAATAAAGTGTTTGGACACATTTCTTCAGTATACAGAGATCAGGTCTCCTGGTACTGACTGCTACCGCTTCACCTACAGATAGAAAACATAGTTGATCTCTTCTAGACAGATAACCAGGAATGCGTTAGATAACCCACAACACCTGGTCTTGTGTAATTGATTGTCCAGTATCCACCAATTGGGCTAAGACTACACTATTTATGCAATTGGTTTCCTTTTCACTCAACCATACAGGTATATGTTTATCTGTAGTGAGTGTTCTCTCGACCGAGCTGTTATGTTAATATTTAACAATGTCTGTAGAAATCTCATCTTTGTAACTTAACTTGAGATACAAAGTTTCACGGAATATACACATTGGGTCATAGGAGTTATTAAAAAGACAATTGCAGCGAAGAAAATTTTCTTTCCGACGAAGTCATCATCCAGGCTGTACATTCGTGTATTTATATCAAATGGATGGGAAAGTTCCAGAATAATTTACGGTTAAGGGTCAAATTAATAAAAAATTACAATTAGGAATTAGAATGCCATAATAAACAGGGGATGGGTAAAACTCAAACAAAGTAGCATTATAATAACTAAGAAGATTGAAATTGTGCAACTGGGGGTTAGAGATGTATAAATAACAAAATATACAGGTTGTTTGGATAAAAAACTAATATGATGAATAATTGTTAATGCAATCAAGGATTAAATATGTAGAAATAGTAAAGTGACAAAATAAACAGGAGGAGTGGATATGAAAATATGTTAGTGCAGACAACGATTAAGAAAAACTTAAAATAACATGAATAAACAGGAAGTTTAGATAAGAAGGGCGATGAGATTGTCATTACTAAAAAAATTTTTTACTTGTTTATGATGGCCATGGCAGGGACAAGGGTTGGAGGTAATTCTTTGGATACAAAGCGTGGGTTTGAGTTTTTGGATAGCTAGCGCCTCAGCTATGCCCAGATGTCTTGATTTGACTCCCTTTGACAGGTTTGATTGAATCTTGTATATTACTTTGTAGGATTTTTCGAAAGGCGCTGAATGTCCTGAGTTGACCAGATGCTCTGTCACTGAACTGCATACACGCTTTTGGTCTCCTTTTACTAGCTAGGCTGGGTAGTGTTCGTGAGCGCGTTTTCCAAGTCGGCGCATGGTACGGTCGATGTACTCAGCTCCACAAGAACAAGTAAACTGGTATATGCACGTTGAGGTGGCCCAATGCGACAGCTTGTCTTTCACGTTCTGGCTGAACAGTTTCTTGCAAGAAAACGTCAGTCGTAGGCTCGCGGCGAAGTATGTTTTCCTAAGAGATTTGCAGAGGCATTTGCGAAGAATTTCTGCTTCAATATCACCTTTGAATTATAGATTAAGCAGAAGTATTTTCTTTGGAACAGATTGACCTTGTTCTGAAGTCTTCTTGGATTTGAGATTTTTGTCTATGAACCTGGGCGGGAAGCCGTTTTCCATCAGGGTTTTTCGGAGATTACGCAGTTCTTCTTCAGTCACTTCCTCGCTGCACATCTTCCGAATCCTCGAGGAAAGAGCGTATATCAAAGAGCGTATATACAAAGTTTCCTTATTTGTAACATCCATCATTATCCTATACTAAGTTTTTGAAAAGATCTCCAGATATCCATTTTTTAAATATAAGCTTCAGTTTACACATTAATAAATTAATGCACTCGTCTGAACATATATCTTTTATTCTATAAACCCAGCACTTACCTAATATGCGTTAAGATAGGACTCAAAGGTGGATTTTTTCTTACAGGAAAACTGAAAATAGTCCACTCAGAAAAACAATTAATGAATCTAACTGCTATTGTCGGCAAGTAGATGACAATTTCATCCTCTGTGATAGAAATCCTTATAAAAAAGGAGCTTTTAGATTCTGTCAATAATATTCACCCAGCTATTCCGTAGTACAAACTTCCTGGATGTTCTCCTCACCAAGATGATAGATGGATATTTGAAAAGAAACCTACTCACAAAGAAGACTTGGACGGGGTCAGTATATCCATTTTTCACAATTTCACACTGCTTCAATACAAAAACAACTTCGTTTGCATTATTCTTATTTACTTTGCGTGATCAAAAATGGTATGAGGGACAACCTTTGATAATTTAACATGAGAAACATATGCATCATTCCAAGTAACATTTTACATCGAAATGCTTAGTATATTAATTTAACTTTGGTATGATATGAGACACACAGTAAACTCACTTTTCACAATTAGGGTCTATTATTGGTTCAGAGACGCCTACATATTATCATGCTACAAGGTCAAACGAAATAAATGTATAAATGTGACGTTAATAAAGATGTTATTGTTAATAAGACCAGAAATTTACTGCACAGTTAATGGGACTAAGCCTAAGAAATATTCTCCTCTCGTCGTGTTTCGCCATTTGCCTCGCCTATGTAATCCACCGACATTTCTCACAATCATCCGATCCACGTGTATATCATGTGACACCACCATCCCTGGAATTGGATGATCGCCTAATTTCAAATGACAAGTACAGTAAAGTCGACAAGATTCATTTACAATCGTATACCGGACCTGAAAGCTTCGCTTTGCACAATGGTAAGCTATTTCAATGCTTCGAATATATATATTTTATAGGCTCTCTGTACACCACTGTAATGGAAGGTAAAATATTGAAAATAAACGATGCTGGAATTACTGTTCAAGCAACACTCGCCTCACCCGACTGCAGTAATGTCCACCCTATTCACTACTAATTCACACATTCAGCTAATTCTCATCAGTGCAGTAGACCATTAGGTTTGAGAATGTTGAAGAATTCAAGACACCTACTTGTGACTGATGCGTATTTGGGTGTATATTCTGTATCCCTGGAAGACGGTAAGTTAGTGTTGTCTATGAGTTGGATTCATTTTTACTCTCACATGTAGGTGGTGTTCAGAAGTTGTTTCCTTTGAAGGATGATTTCAAAGTTACATTTTTCGATGATTCATTTCTCCTCCCGAATGGTAGTGTTTTTATCACTGAAGCTAGTACAAATTACACTATACATGAATTGTGGTCAGCACTTTTGGAGGGATTGCCTAGTGGAAGGTGAGATTGTGTTTGTGTATTTATTGAATGCATAATGTCGTTTTTTTTTGTTTTAAATGTTTACTCAGTTATTCATAGGTAAATTTCGTTCATACAAATAAATAGCATACAAATGAGTAGGATAGGACGCATACTCAAAATAGTATTGAAGGTTAATAAACGTAAGAAGCATCATCATTTCAAGCCTTCCACATAACTAACTAAATCCGTCTTAATCCGTATGTTAATGGGTCTCCGTTATTGTACAGAGTTATACACCTTTTCGACCTAAAAACGCTAAATCCATCGCTTTTGTTCTGTCATTAACTTAACTGCTCAAAATACCACCTACATGAAAGATTTTGGCAATATTATAGATATATATTTAACAATTTGCTTTGCTCTAAGCGACGAAAATAGGACTTCCATTGAACCGATGCATTCATTTCAAATGAGACTGTTTACTGCATTCGCTAACCTTATTTTCCGTTTCACGATACATAATTCCCGTCAGTTTGTACTCGATACAAAGTCACGATTCAGGACAATGCACTGAACTCATTTATGTCAAAAGGTGGAACACTGATTTGTATATCTCAGTGAATTTATCAGAGTGGAGGTCATCTTGGCTAATAAAATAAGCGAAGAGTATTCACTGTGTTCATAGAATTATTCTCAGTGATTTAGTGACTTTTAACATCCACTTAATATGAGAAGCTATTTTGAATTAAGTGAAATTCACAAGTAGCTCTTCCTACTTTTAGAAATATCATACTCATCAGAGGGTAGATAGCTACAAATTGAATTCAGATAATTGAAACGGTGAAAAATACCACTTGTAACTACACATCGATTGATAAACATGTACCATTTTAACTAATTAAAAATGGCGATTAAATTTTTTAGAGAGAATGGTCATTGAACAAAGAATATTCTTTTTGATAACCTGTTCTTCATCATCAGGTTCCACAGTTATTTATTCATAATAGTGAGTGAATTAGTACTATTAACAACATTAATGTTGCTTAAATAGCATCGAAAATAGCTATCCAGAAAAGTTCATCGAGAAAGACATGACCAAGAAAGCAGAAAAGGACTATTCTCCATCTGTAAATAAGAAGTCTTTATATATACGCATCCAATTCAAAGGTGGCACACTGAGTGAAATATTTACTAACAAGTTAAGAAAATCTATTCAAAGGACTTTGAATGCTGGTAACCTATATTTTCTACATATTTTCTACACTACTGATAGTTATTCCTTAAATGAAAGATGAAGTACCTAGACTGGCTGCCTCTAATTGCATCCACCAATTCAACTGTCCTTGTGGAGCGAGTTATATAGGCTGTTGCTCTAGGAACTTCATTTTTGCGCTCAAGAACATCTACCAGTGTGGCTAAGTAAAGTTGTAGTAAAATAGTTAGATATCAACAGTTCGATATTAGACCACCTGGTCCAAACCGGCCACAAAGCCAGTCAGCATTGAAGAATCCTTCTCTATCACCTATCGGGAACCAAGTAAATTGTCAAAAATATCCAGGTACAGCATACTCTAAACAGCAGAGGCTATCGCGATTCGTCTTAAACAACCGGTGCTCTGTGTGCAAAAGAAGCAAGTCCAGCTACTACTACTGCCCTGACCTTCAGTGGAGACTATAAATTCATGAATTTGTATTATTATCTTTCCTAATTTGCCTGTCTGATATTCAGTGTAGTGTTATGTTGATGCTATCGAACTGTAATCTATTGATATTATTATTGATTCGATGTTATTTGAACATTATTGTTGTTTATAACACTAATTTAATTCATTATTATGTATATGTAACTGTAGAACCTGATGATAAAGTTACCGAAAAGAATATTCTTTGTTTAGTAATCATTCTTTTTCAACAGGTAGTAGTTGCTTTTCATAAATTGGACTTTCTTGAACAAATAAGAGGGAAGGAAGGTAATCACTTTAAAACTGAAAGTAGGAATCTCCACTAACTGCGTTACGTAACTTAAATTAACAGAGTTCTTTCACTCAAGAGCACACCATGAGTGTGCAGATATTTAGCGCTAAAGTTTTGTTCAATCCTGATAGATTTTAATTCTCAAAGAAACAGACTCATCCTCATTATTTCAAAGATCTGAAGAAACTCTGTATTTTGAAAGTTTGTGTTGGTATGAAAATCGCATGTACAGCAATCATTCAGTGCAGCTAAATTGAAGAATTCACATCTAGGAAGTTAAATCGGTTGATCTCACCTTAGGTGGAAAGACTATTTTCAGGATAGTAAGGCTTCATGAAAGTTGTTTTATCAAAAAAGGTAGCGCCGTTTCAGTCGGTTAGTATTTTTAACCTTCAGCAATTATGGTTTATTCTACGACTTAATGTGAATCAGACCAACTTGTTTGTCAACCCATGTTTCACCTCCCTATGCCACTTTAAAATAACTACTAACTTTCAATGATAAGTGGTGGCAGATGCATTTGATCTCAATGGATTTGAGTGTTAGACCACAAATTTGTAACTCATAAATGACTATCAAGGACCGAACGATGGATATAACCTCATAACATTGGAATTTTTAAACAAGATAATGTGAAATGCGCTTTCATCTTCAAATTCACCTATTGTGCATACAAATTGAACAAAACTAAAATACACAAATAATTCTTTTGTCAAAAACATCAGGTTAATTATGGCCGACACAAACACGGGTAAACACAGTGTAATACTCGACAATTTACGTTTTCCAAATGGAATCGAGCTTCACAGTGACGGTAAATCTATCCTGGTTGCTGAATCAATGAAGTTACGCATATTACGGGTACCACTAGATGGTGGTGAAGTTACCGTGTTCAGAGATGGTTTACCAGGTTCACCGGATAACATAAGAGCCAGTCCACGTGGGGGTTACTGGGTTCCAGTTCAAGGTTTGCCTGATTCACCAGTGATGGCATTTATCTTCAAGCAGCTACCAGTTTGGCCCAATGTTCGTTATCTTTTCTCCAAGGTGGGTTCTCTTTAATCCAATTTCTTTGACTTAAATCTGTTTAAAGTTAGTAATTTTACCTCCTTAATAAAATATTGATTAGGAAAATGGAAATAAGCCCAAGTGAATAGTTAACATTTTATTGTAGTGTGTGCTACTGATAAGATTTACCAGTAGTATATAATGAGACGTTCATCGGCATAAAAATTTGAAAAAACATGGAGATAGATTTGAGGTCAAACGGAGCGAGTGATTCACTGTTGCGACAAAATATGGAGGACACGGAAAGAAGACAACGAAACACAATACGAAGGGCAGAACTAGCGAAACACAGAAGATCTGTGCAAATGGTGATTTGAAGATAAGATGTATTTAATTTGGCTATACAGAGATATCGATTTCCTTATATACAAAACATTACTAAGTATTTCATGCATTTATTCCCCTTGATGAATTTGAATAAAGCAAGAACAAAAGTGGTTTGTGCAGAATAATATGGTACCATCATTTATTTCGTTGGCATCTCATCAGCTGCTTAGAGCCTAAATAAATTATGAGGTTTGCGTACAGAAAAGTTTTAACATACTTGCAAATTTTTGCATGTTGCCAGTTGACAAAAAGTTCCACAGTAAGTGGACAGTGCTCAGAAAATTGCGCTTATATAGTTTTCACACATGCAGTTCAAGTTTAAACAAAATAGATGTATGCATACAATGGTAAAAGAGTTACGTAATAAAGACGAAATATGAGTTAGATACAGAGTGACTAATAAATTAGGTAACAATGTACTGAGTTCAACTCAAATCATAGAAACAAGAGACAAGCAAAATTACAGAATATAAGAGGGGGTGAGGTTAAAGACAAAGATTACGTAATCAGATGAGAGAATAAAGACATTCAGTTACCACGGTAAAGAAAGATTAATAACTGCTTCTTTCTGAACACATAAATCTTGTATCAAGCGTTTGATAGAGATTGCTTCGGCAAACTTGAGGAGAATGGAAATCCTTTGTCTATTGATAATTTTAAAGGATTTCTTGATTTCTACCTCATGACCCGTGTCGAGAAGATGTCTAGTGATAGCGCTGCTATAAGAGTTTGTTCCCTTGAGACGTAGGCTTTTTGGCACATGTTCAGAAAATCGTAGGTGTGCCCTTCTTTCTGTTCTCCCAATGTAACTGCTCCCGCAGATACAGGTAAATTTGTATACACAGTTGGAGTTAACATGAGAAGGGTATCTATCGACTTTTGACTGCACCAAAGAGCATGTTGTTCGATGGACGGGAACCAACTTAGCTGCAGGATAGGCTCTGGCTAGTGATGTTCTCAGTCTTCTGTTGACCATTTCTGCAGTGTTTTCACCTTTAAAATCTAGTTGAATGAAGACAGGCTTTTTTTAACTGTGATTCGTTTGGTATTTGAGTCTTCACATCTTCCATATTTGTTTATGAATCTTTGAGGGTAACCGTTATTTTTCAGCACCTTTTCGAGGAACATAAATTCTTCCTCTAGTTTCTCTGTAGAGCATATTCTCCTTGCTCTATAGTACAGAGTCTTGACTAGTGCTCGTTTATAGCTATTTGGACAAAAACTATTAAAATGTAAGTATTGTCCATTCCATGTAGGCTTTCGGTAAATTGACCTCTGGAGATTACCATCTTCTAGGCGTTGCATGGCGATGTCAAGGAAATGGAACTTCTATATGGAATGACGACTGTTGAGGTCCATGTTTTCGGCATACGTTTTCGACCATATTTAATGGCAGTGTTGATTTTGTTGGTGAAGTTCTTTGGGTAGTTATTTTGCTTGAGAGTCTCGGTAATGTTTGGTATTTTTTCTTCTTTTTCTTTCTCATCCGTTTACATCAAAGAGTGTGCTCATCTAAGAAGACTTGAAGCAACTGATACCTTTGCGCTGATGATCCGAAGTGTAAATATTTGTTGGAGTGGGTTTTATTCCTTATTATAGATACACTAAAATGTCCATTTTCCCTCCTCTTAACTAAGCAGTCTAGAAATGGCATTTGTGTGCATTCTTATGAAGGATGGTTGTCAGCAATAACTTGATTTCAAAGTTTATTATAATTTGATATTCATGCAGCTTTAGGAATTAACTTTATGGAAACTTCACTCATATAAACCACACAGCAAAAGATAAAGTGAAGTAAGTAAGGTATCTCTATTAAATGTACGTACACTTGCAAGAAAATTTCATGGTTAAATCTCATTTTTTTTTGCTTGAGATTATTGATAACGAATTGTTAATATCAACTTTTTTTGATATCAGTTAAAGAACCATTGAAAACCAAGGAGTACTGGAAAGATGTTTCACCCTATAGTTTGGGACTCACCGGAAGTATTCACCCACAGGGGTTCAAACACAGCACCT
This sequence comes from Trichobilharzia szidati, assembly GCA_944472155.2. NCBI lineage: Eukaryota > Metazoa > Platyhelminthes > Trematoda > Strigeidida > Schistosomatidae > Trichobilharzia > Trichobilharzia szidati. The sequence continues at coordinate 54,629,594 of OX235272.1, forward strand.
TTCGGTTGCAATGGAAGCTCGTAGACTGTTCAGCCACTCAGACTCAATTGTTTAATCACTTTTACTTAGTATAATGAGTTATGTACACATTGCTGCATAATGGCACCGAATAATGATAAACTTGTCTTCTTTCTTCTTTCTTACAGCTCATGACCCTCTTTCCAACTTTTGCTACTAATGGGTGTGGACCGTCAATATTACTTCGTCTAGATGATGATGGAAATATAACAGAGATATGGAAAGATCTTCATAATGAACTGCCTAGTGTCAGTGAGGTACTAGAATACAATGGCACACTTTACACGGGAAGCTTCTACTTACCCTATATTGGTCGCTTGAAAAGACTGTCAAATTAATGGACAATATTGTTTTCCTAAAATACTTAGTGTTTTTGAAAGGAGAGTATCACTTCCTGAATAAGCCTAAAGAACCTATTTGTTTTACTCAGCAGATTACTCTTCAATACTGCACTTGTGTATTACTCTGTCTGTATCAAAAGTAATCTGTACTTTCACGAAGACCAATTTCCTACAGCTTATCTTTCAAGTAATGGAAAACGTTTGTTGTACTGTTCAAACTCTTTTTACAATAGTTTGTAGCATGTATAAAATGCACCTGTGACTTTTACGCAAACATATGTCCCACTCTTTATTAACCGATAAAACTGTCTTATGTGATCAAGACTGTGACGTTCTCTAACTGATATCAGTCCGTGATAAACTCGTAAAACATAACTAACCCTAACAAACCAAACTATAGAAGATTAATCTGATGCTCCCTAGTGACTTGCTACAGGATGGAGTTTCCTGGAGTTCTAGTGATAAGTCGTGACCAGTGAGGTCAAATTAGATGTCACGTGTGTGGATGGATACCCCACCAACGACAATGGTTGGGGTCGCACTGAATCACGAATGGGTAGAAGTTAGAATTCTTGGGCTGGCCATTGAATCGGGTCCCAGTGGCTGAATGGTATGTAACCTTGCATTGTAACCAGAAGGTCCTAGGTTCGAATCCCAGTGGGTGCGTACTGGCAATGATTCCCAAACTAGGATGAAACAGCAGCTGTTCGGTACTTCTTGGTTTTCGATGGTTCTCTAACTGATATCAATCCGTGATCAACTCGTAAAATGGTGTTTATTAATAAGGAGAGTATTTTTACTGCTTTACGGGAAGTGTTGAGTGAAGTAGGACGACTAACTTCACAACATTTTGATACTAAAGACAGTGGGAAAAAAAATCCACATCAGCATACTTTTCCTTTTTGTTATCAGCAGGAAAGTACAGTAATAGTTTTAGTCTGTTGCATATAATAGTTGAACCGCAGAAATATGCAACCTCCTGTTTATTAGTTATATCGTTCAATCTCTGTTGTCAGTGAAGTAGGTGGGAAAATTATCTTTTAGTTTCAGTTAAAATGTGCGCTTCATATCAGATAGGAGATTAACTTCAGAACATATTTCATGAAAACAGAAATGCTATTATAATTATTATTCCCTTGGGTTCCAAGGGGAACACATGGCTTCAACAACACATTTCCAATTCCTGCTTTCTCAGATATAAAGCACTTCTATGCCATATCTTCGCGTTTCTTCGGCCACTTGGGCAGCCTTCCCAGTCTCGTACATTGTATGGACATTCCACGTCCCCATTCTTATTCTTGCTTTCATTGAAAGAAGACACATCGGCTGGCTGGCTGACTGGCTTCCGGATGGCTGGCTTTCACCAGCCCGCGATATTTCGCCTCTCCGATTCCAGCAAAGAATAAGATAGTTATTTGAATTTTTTGTATTTTTAATATATTTTCTGTGCGTTGAAGTTTCTCTAGCGGTTTAATAGGTTTAGTGGTGTCGGGTTGCTAGCCAGCCTCACGCACAACCCTCCCTTTTTACTTGGGCTTGGGACCGGCTAAAAAACTGGCGATCTAGTAAAGTAGGCGAGGTTAATAGAAATGTTAACTGTCATGAATTTAAAACAATTGGAATTACAACTGTGTAATAACAGTAATATTCTAAAGCTTCTGGATTTAGTCACTGTTAGAAAGCCATTGAACATACTGAACTTGGGTTATGCCCAGACATTAAATGATTTATAATTACTTTGATGGGTGGGATTACGTAACCTTGAATCAATCTAATACATGAAATATTGACGATGAATCAACAATGCTTATAGAATTTAACCTAGGTACTCACAAACAATGGTATTGTTGTGTTCCTCTATTAACTTTAACCAAACGCTTCTATAACTAATTCATTTACCCGCATTAGACTTTTACACAAACTGGAAGACATGCAAGCGAAAAGCAACAAGTTAGCAGAAGAAGCATCAAAGATAGGACTTCAGGTGAACATTGATAAAACAGAGGTGATGAAAATTCCTGGGCAACACCACCAACAGCAACAACAACAATTGACAACAATCAGCATAAGTGGGAGGAACCTGAAAGAAACAACCTCCTTCACCTACCTACCTGGGAAGCATCGTCTCAACTACAGGCGGAACTGACGAGAATATCAAAGCAGTGAGAATAAGGAAAGCAAGACAAGCTTTCACTACTCTCAATTCTGTGTGGAGGTCAACAGCACTCAGCATCAAAACGAAGATAAGATCCGGATTTTCAACTCCACTGTGAAGTCAGTGCTACTATACGGATCAGAGACTTGGCGCGTCATAAAGAGCATCTCAAACAAACTACAGCATCTCAAACAAACTACAAACAAACTACAGACCGTCTTCGCTCAATACCACTCAAGACCAGATGGCCGGCCAGAAAAGATCAGCAACAGGGATCTTTGGGAGCGAACCAACACAGCAGGAACCGATTGTGAAACAAATATGCACAAGGAAATGGAGATGGATTGGCTATTCTCTGAAGAAACCATCAAGTGACATCACTACACAAGCCATTGCTCGAGTGGAACCCGGCCGAAAGGGAAGCGGCGAGTTGGTCGTCAGTGCGAGGGTTGGGTGACTTGGAGGAGGTCATGTGAATAGGAGATGAGAGCGTGTGGGCAGACATGGAGCCAGGTGAAGACTATCGCAGAGAACCGAACGCAGTGGAGACGCGCGGCCGAAGCCCTATGTTCCTCTAGGAATTAAAGGATACAACAATATAATAGTAATAGTTTTGGTTTGTAAGGTTTAGTTTTGTTTTAACGAACCCCAGTGGGTGCGTACTGCCGATGATTTTCCACACTAGGATGAAACAGCTGTCCAGTACTCCCTGGTTTTCATTGGTTCTCTAATTGATATCAATCCGTGATCAAGTCGTAATAATGTTATATATGTTTAGGGAATTTTTTACCGTTGTATAATTTAATATCAGTTTTTGATTATTCCTATGTACACTGTTTACTTCTGTTAGCGATTTTGCTCATAATACACTTTCTCAAGTTTTAACTTGTACTTTTTGATACAACATTATTTGTATTTGGTCAAACATAGCGTTTGGCGCATCGTAGAATGTGAATACACGATTCTGTTATGACACATTGATCGAAGTTGGAAGCTAGTGTACAACAGCATGTCAGCTAACCAACATCTGACTTCGGAAACAACCTGATCATGCCCTACCTAAGTGCTTAGCGTAGTTTACAACCTTTTTAGAAGTCTTTCAGACTTTCGATTAGCTATTTTATAAGAAATAATGTATAAGCACAGTTATATTCAAGTATTATGAATTTCTAAGTATTGCTTTTGTAGGGAATTTGTTTGATTGGTTGGAGGATTTCATTATGAGCTGACATCAGTTAGAGAACCATTGGAAAACCTACTTGGGAGTACTGTGAATTTATTTATAAGTAATAAATCTCTTGACAATCGAAATGAGGAGCATAGCTCATAAACAGCAAGAAATGAAATAGATTACAATACAGAGTTCATTCAATAGATTCAGCTACTAAATTTCAATTTTTTAACTAATAAATAACATCGGTATCTCCGAAAGATGTTTATTGTAGTGTTATTGTGTTCTATGAGATGAAATGTTCAACTGAGAACTAGTCCTTCGTTATTTTGCATGAAATCTTCACCACTAACTTTATCAGCTGCCACTGACTAACATCATAATGCTTCCTGTTCGAACAAAGGAGCTAAATATGCTCAATGTATGCTCATGTATATTAATGAGTAAACGGCCTCCCTAATTATCAGCAAGGTTTTATCTAACAAAATATATTCTTACACAGATTTGAATAATAAACCATGTTATCTCATCATGATATGAAATGCATTAGAAATATTACTGATTAAGACTTATACTCTAAACTTGACTTCGAGTTGAAGCATGCGTTGAAGATGCTGTCTAGTAAGATAACGAAAGGTTCGTAACTTAACTATCCAGCTCAGAGAACACAACTAGACCGAAATTATCCACCTTAGCTAAACATTTTCTCCATTATATCTATACTTATTTGTGCATTGAAACAGAAAATAACATCTTGATTAAACACTATCGGAAATAAGTGATACCAGTAAGCATCTTCGGTGGAAACCACTCAGAAGACAAGTCGTAACTGAGATGACGTTTAAAGAGAGTTCTCTATAAAGGTTACGTCTTTATTAGCAGATAAAAATATATCTCAAGCATTGGTTATAAATCCTAACACCACACTAATCGTTTGTTAATAACACATGGAAAACCTACCTGGGAGTACTGGACAGCTCTGAATTTATTTATAGGTAATAAATCTCTTGACAGTCGAATTGAAGAGTATAGCTCATGAACAGCAAGAAATGAAATAAACTCCGAAGCAGAGTTCATTCAAAAGATTTAGCTGCCGAATTTCAACTTTTTAAATAATGAAGAACATCGGTATTTCCGACAGATGTTTTCTTATAGTATTACTGTGTTCCCTGCGTCGGTGGCACAATGGTTAGGACTCTCGCCGACCATGAACATGGTCCGGGGTTCGATCCCCTGCCGACGCACATCTGATATCTATGGTCAGCCTGCAAAATTTGGGCTACCAATATCACATGCTGAAAATGCCATACCTGTATAAAAAATACGGTGTGGAATCAAGCTGTAATCAAAATAAAAAAATTAAAAAAAATTGTCTACTGATAAGATTTTGTCTAACAGAAGCCATATTTTACTGGATAACTGGACCAGATTGCCGAACGAAACGTTGGAATTAATCATTTCAATTTCGCTGAGATTTTACAAATATAATTTTATAAAGGGTTATGTGCTTTTTACTATTTCAAGCATACATCTGATTCTGTTCTTCAGTCAAACTTGTCGAAATCTTTAGGCTATTTTTCCCGAAACAAGTAACATACAAGGCATATAAATATTGCCTGTCACCTGTCAGAAATCTCACATATAATCAGTCCTCAGATAAGGAAGAACAAACACATCTAGAATCAAACAGAACATGTGAATATGTCTAACAAAAATGTTTCACGATCATCAGTGTTGATTCCATACATAGAATCTACTAGTAAATTAAGAAGTGGAATATTAAACTACTGAACTATCTGAGTTCTGGAAATCATTCAGTAATCGACTTGATATAGCCAGCGTTGAATTTTATGAGTGCATTTGTTTAACTAAGTAGACAGCTCCACTTCAATGTTCAAGTTTATATTCACGAATGAGCAAATAGATGACAGCATAATCTAAAGGTCAGATCAAAACGAAACAAAAGTCAGCCTATTGAAGACGTAGGATTTAGCTGCCTCCTATAGATAGGTGAACCCATCATGGAATTTTCATGCGAAGCTTGATACGTGAAATACTATTATAAGAATAAAACCAAAGGAAATGAGCTAGATGAAACAAATGGGAAACAAATGCAATCAATAATAATATTTTAACTTCTCTGTTAGTAAAATTGGCAGAAGACGAAGAAGCAGAGAAGACGTGACTTCAGGAAAACATAGAGAAGACACAGGTGATGAAAATACCGAACCACAACCCAAAAAGAAATCAGTCATCATCAACCGGAGAAATGTAAGCAGAAATCATCTCCTCTACTTACACGACATGGGCAGCATCGTTTTAATTACAGGCAGCACGAATGGTGACGTCAAAAGTAGACAGGATAGGACAGGCAACACAGACGTTCATTAATCTGAATTCAATGTGAATTTTGATGCACGCACCATAAGGGACAGGGTTCAGACTTTCAACACTACTGTCGAGCCAGGGCTTCTCCTTGATTCAGAGACTTATCGTTTCTAAAAGCATTTTCAACAGGTCGCTAACTATCATCATCGCCTCCTACTTTCATTGGCCTGATAGTGAAGATGAGATAGCCGTCCGGAAAGTATGCAAAACAAGGGACTCACTCTAATGGATGAGTGACACACTCACCCTAGGCAAGCCATCAAATTGAATCCTAACGGGGAACGTCGAATTAGGCGCTCGAGGTTAACATGCTGAAGAGTATGTGAGGAGAAGATGAAAACTAATGGGCGATAGTGGAGCCAGCTAAAAATGACTGTAGAGAACAGAATGGAATGGAGTTTGGTGGTATATTAATGTTTCATTAAAATCAGAAAGAAGTTAACTTATTTTAAATAGTTTATTAGATTACTACTTATTTCAGTAATTCATCAATTCATAAAGATGAAATGTTTTAGTACAACAAGATCAGATGACATCATTACAAAATCCTTTTTGAGACTTTATAAATTAATTTGACAACAATAGCTTCAAAGTATGCAGTTACCAATAAATTTTAAAAAAGTACCAAATCGATAATCTATTGAAGTTACAAAAACAAAAACTACACAATATGTTGAAATATTGAAAAGTCGGTAATTCTTCTTCATGCAAGTGATAAAACACACAATCAAAATAAAGTGTTGGCTTGTATGACATTCCATTGATTTTAGGGTAGATGTCGTCATGAGCCTACTCAAACACCTGGATAAGTCTGGCTACACATGTTCAGAAAACGTATGTCGAAAATCATGTAATGTTTCGTGTGCGAAATTGTGAAACGTATCTTACGGCAACGGTCCCACCAACAAAATTTGGGTTCATACTATCGAAATTAAATACTTAGATTAATGAATTGGCAGGCTAAAAGCTAAATCTCGTGACGAGTTTCATACTCAATATCAGTATAAAGGTAACGACGATTTGCTACCATAAAAGTATATTCAATCAATACATAGTGCGAAGGCTAAAATGCGATGCCTAGAGCCATAAATAAATGAGCGAAGCAATTATGCAGATAAAAGTAGGCAAAAATACGCTGTTAGTATAAATTTTTTACAGCGATGTGATGCGGTTTCTTTTACGTTTACTTGTTAAGTGAATTACCAGTCACTGAGTTGAGGAGAATTTGATTTATTCCGTCAATAAACGATATCATTTTGGTAAACATTGAAAGTCACCGAAAATAATGAATGTCAGCCTCGTCCAGTTTCAGGCATCTTCTAGTACTACACACACACACGTATGATCCGATCATAGATGAAATCTAGAACATTCACATTACGAGGTAGGCACATTACCATTCAGAACAACACATTTAAGCGAACAATATTGTTTTCAATTAGATCTCATCAGACTTAACTCTAACATACATAACTTTACAAATGAAAATTCAAATATAAATCAATCATGGTGTTTTGTCTATAGGATAATAAGATGGTGAATATAAATTGTGCAATTAATCATAATAGTAGTAATGATAACAATAATAATAATGTTTAATTGGTTGATGATGACTAGCACTGGAATCCAGGATGCTCATTTCGTCCCATTTGGGACTCTTCATATGGATGTACCTGCATTCCTCAGTGAGTGATGATGTTCCCATTGAAGCATCTGCACAAGACGCCGACATGTCAACCTAAGACCGTGCACTTTGGTTCAGTCAATCGACGGGAAAATCTAAAATTCAATTAAAATAAAATTATAATAATGGTTCTATTAATAAAAAGGATGAAAAGCTGGGGTGATCTGTGATAACACGAATAACGAAGAACAGTATGATTGGCGGTCGAGTAGCCACCTAAAGTGTGCTACAGAGAACAGGATGAAATGGTCATGTGTTGAAGAAACCGTATGTTCCACTTGTAACCCCAAGGAATAACAATAGTAATAAATACTTGAATCGCATTCGACCCATGTCACATTTTCTTAACTATTACATAACGAATGACAGCTGATCTCATACTCCATATTCCCATACACATTCTAAAATCGTATGCTGAAGTTATAGTGTAATGAATTCCTTTCGTCACATTTGATTCATATTTTGTAGGTTTTGATATTTCGCTGAGTAAGCCCTACGAATCTAATTTACGCGTTAGATTTCACCTACTAACAAAATATCAGTAGTCTAAAACATTAACTGAGAAGTTTGTAAATTCTCTCCCAGTTTTTCCATTATTTCATCATTCCCTTCAGCTTAGGCGCGTAGCACACATCTTCCAATAAGTATCACGGTGTACTTTGCACCCTAGGTGTGAGAGGTGGACGTGTAGTGAGATGCCATGGTAGTCAAATAAGTTGCAGAAAGTTCTGTATAACAAGACCATGTCACTAATAACGTAAACTTAAATCGACGGAACTAGGAAAACATCCAAATAAATGAGATTGTGAAGGGGTAGGCAGCTAAAAGGAATACAGGAGTTATACATCTCAAACAGCAAGCTGCTTGCATACTTCACGTAGTGTTTCAAACCCGTCGAAGTAAATTTTAAGTACAACACAAATCGTGATGTGAATATGTGTCTTATGAGCTCTTAACAATGGGAGAAAAAACTGTCATGCAGCCCAACAAGTTGCCACGTTCCAAATAGCACACAAAGGTAGACAAGAAAATGAGTGAAGAGAATCAATAGAGTTTTGACAAGTATAAGAGTGAAACAGAATGGGTAATGGTAGAAAGGAATATGAAACATTACCCAAGAGACAGAATACATCTGCGTAAGCCATTGACAACGATTTTGAGCCATGTCACCTATTGTCTCCAGCCATTGATTCTTAGAGTCCCGAGGGCCCCAACCCGGAAATCTGCATCTCCCTACCTGACTCAGTTTAACTATCAAGGATTTCATGGATTGATGCCATGTTTTTGTTTGGTCACCAATTACTCTTTTCCAACCTGCACCTATATGAGCTAGTAATGCCCGTCGGGGGAGCCCAACAAGTAGATAAAATCAATACTCTCCAAATTTATGCTCACAAAATTTCCCACAATAAGGAATATAAAATTTGATGGAATTATGATTTGGGTATAGAAGTAACTTTTGGAAAATAGTTCAGCCTTTGCATTATGTTCAATAGACGAATAATAATAATAATAAAATGAGTATTTGTCTAAAAATTGCTGAAGCATTTTGTTATTCCTTAACTGAATTTTTCAGTTTTTTTAGATGTAAACATATTCAAATGACAACTGGTTACCATAGTTATTTTTGTACCATCCTAGTAAAACCATAAAACTCTTTTCTATGACACCCATTATGAAATATTTTATGGTACAAATCCAACTCTTATAGAGTGTTCATTTTATCTGATTAGCATTTGCCAGTTAAAAGTAAAGCAACTCAAGAATAAACACCTATTCTCATCATTGCAGCTACGAGGCTTTGAGATATTCTTGACTGGACACCAGTCAGTTACTAGTGTAATGTGTGTGTGTGTTTCTAGTCCTATCTTTGGTGTAGAATGAATTCTGTCAGTCAAGTTTGCGACGTGGCCACCATGCTAGGTGGCTGGCCATCATGGTGCACTGTGAATTGTTGGTATTAGATGGTTGGAGGCAGTAGTATCCAATCAAAATTGTCTAATACAGTCCTACAAGAGGTGAATTGCAAGCCTGAATAGCTCGTCGGTAACGTGTCTGACTGCAGCACTGGGTAGCGTGGGTTCGAATCTCAGAAGGGACATCACTTCCTTCGAGGTGGCAGATACGACTTGCTGACTGATAAGTGCCAACTAGCAAGAAACCTAGGCCAAGAAAGGCTTTCAGCCGATTGCCTCCAACTATCTAATACCAGTAACTTTCAGATACTCTGTTCAAAATGAAGCATAATGATTGATTCACGCTGTTTTTTATTCATATTCTGATTTCATTCTATCTTAACTGGTTTACTGTTGTATTTTGTTCTAAAAAATTATTATGAATGAACTCTGAATTGATGAGATGTATTTTTATGCGAAATAATTGAATTACAGCTGAATATTTCCAACAGGTTGCAGACCTTTATCAGCAGCTTTCTTCGTTCTATACTGAAGATCAGATGGCTGGAAAGAATCACCAACAAGAAACTATGGGAACAAACAAAACAAGAACGAAACAATCGCTCAACAAATATGCAGGAGAAAGTGGAGATGGATTAGACACTCGCTGAGGAGGCCGCTGGGTGACATCGCGCGTCAAGCCAACACTCGAGTGGACCTCGAAAGGGAAGCGGCGAGTGGGACGTCCGAGTGTGACATGGAGGAGATCGTGTGGAGAAGAGTTGAAACAGTATGTGTGGTGAGAGCTGTTTACTAGCCAAATTGGTAGACAGTAATTTACGTCAATATTTACGTTCCCAAGATTTGTCGTGAGAAAATGTGAACAAAGATTGATTCAAAACCGACCACAGCATACTTTGCGTAGGCGGATGCAGTTAACATATAGAGGATTTGACATTCAAGAAACAGTCACAAATAGATGAAAGATTAACTTTACGTGAGAAACAACCAATCGGAAGACTGTGTTTGTTTGCTTAAATATCCATAGTAATGTACATGAAAATATATAAATATGCGTTGATTTCCTTAATAAATGATCTGTTGCCTGACTCTTGTCTTCTGTCGTTACATATGGACTAACATGGATGCAAGTGGAAAGTACAGCAGAAGACAGAAGGAAGTGGAGACGTACAGTTGAAGCCCTATGTTCCACTACGAAACCAAGGGAACAACAACAACAACAGCTGAATTTATGATACTGAAAGTGACTATGTATTTTTTTGGTGCATAGACATATATCATGTGAAAAGATAAATTAGATGGTTAACTTGTGATAGTGTGATACAGACAATGTGTGCCAATGGAATATTATTCTCATATATTTCCACAGTTCAATTCTGCATTAGCAACAGAATACTATATATCTATTTGAACATTCTATTTGATTGACAGAATACTTTTTCCACAGTTATATACTGCAGAATACCATGTATATTTAAATATTCTTTTTCATGTCGTTTGATGTAAACCATAATCACAAGCTCAGTGATTGGTTAAAGATTATAAACCGTAGATATGTAAACAGCGGTTTGATCAATGAAAAATATACCTTGGCTTAAGTGTCTTGCCTTCTACTGTTACAAACTTATTTTGAACTTTTCGGCATGCACATACAACCAATGAGAAACCTTGAAACTTGATTGTTTTATTCACTGTCAGACACTAAGATGAAGTCTGTGAATCTCTTTGATGACCAACAGCCCTAGAAAGACGTGGGAAAATAACTTAAAACATTATTGCAAAATACGTTTCAATTTTTTACAGCTGTTAGTGATCGAGAAACCTCGCCTAGATTACTAGGTCACTAGTTTTCTAGCCGGTCCCAAGCCTGGATAAAGAGGGAGGGTTGGGGCGTGGTGCTAGCAACTCCACCCCCAAAACTTAACCAAATTGCTACAAAAAGTTCAACGCACAAATATATTAAAAATTCTAAAAATACAAACAATAACCTTATTTTTCGCTGGAATCGGGGAAGTGAAATGACGCAGGCTGGTGAAAGCCTTCGGGAAGCCAGTCAGCCGATGTGCCTTCTTTCGATGAAAGCGAAAATAAGGATGGGGACGTGGAATATTCGTACAGTGTACGAAACTGGAAAGGCTGCTCAGGTAGCCGCAGAAATGAGAGGATATGGAATAGAAGTGTTGAGAATCTGCGAGAGCAGATGGAACGGATGCGGAAGGTGCCAACTACCAACTGGAGAGACAATAATCTCTCCGGTCACCCAGAGGACAATCACGAGCACACCGAGGGAGTAGCCATCATGATGTCACCAACAACAGCTAAAGCTCTCATGCAGTGGGAACCAATCTCCTCCAGGATAATGACAACCAGGTTCAACTCAATGCTATGCGCCTACAAACGTCTCAGAACAAGAGAAGAAGGAGGATTTCTACAGTCAACTACAAACAGTAATGGACAACGTCCCAAAGAGCGATATCAAAATCCTGATGGGCGACATGAATGCGAAACTGGGAGGAGACAATACAGGAAGAGAACTCACCATGGGTCGTGAGGCCCTCGGTGAAATGAACGAAAATGGTGAACTCTTCTCAGACTTCTGCGCCTTCAATGATTTGGTGATTGGTGGCAGTGTGTTCAAACACAGGGATATACACAAGCAGACATGGATTTCACCAGATGGACACACTAAGAACCAGATAGACTTCATTTCAATCTCAAAGAAGTGGAGACGGAGCCTACTGGACACAAGGTCGAGGAGAGGAGCAGATGTGGGTTCAGACCACTCTCTAGTACAAGGGACTTTCAAGGAGGAAGTGGAGATGGATTGGACGCTCGCTTAGTAGGCCGCTGGGTGACATCGTGCGTCAGGCCAGCACTCGAGTGGAACCCGAAAGGGAAGCGGCGAGTGGGACGTGCAAGGGTGACATGGAGGAGATCGTGTGAAGAGGAGTTGAGACAGTATGGACTAACATGGATGCAAGTGAAAAGTACAGCAGAAGACAGAAGCAAGTGGATGCGTGCATTTGAAGGCCTATGTTCCACTAGAAACCCAAGGGAACAATAATAATAATAGTGATCGCGATCACAGAATATGATTTCATTGCTTACCAATCGTACATAGGCATTAGTCGTCATTTTAAAGATTATATTCGTATAAATATCAGTAGATTTTAAGAAATTAGAAAATTGATGAAAGATTGCATAACACTTACTAGAGATGGGATGTCAGACTGATTTTAACAGGACCAAAATTCTACAGAAACGTTTCCAACTCAGATACAGGAAGATTGACTGTAGAGTCTCTATTAATACGCGTTAATCCTAAAAGTTTGACTGAAGGTGATGGTGTAATGTTAACAGATGCATATAAGTTCTAATAAACATGCATAATAGATTTGTATCACTAATTTACACGTCTACTTATTATCTTAATTTATCTGGATTATATGAAGGCAACATATTTTTATTCAGATTAGGAATATTTTCCGTTATGGTATAGACGGTATCAACGCTTCAACTGATATGCTGTTGATTTACAGTTGTAACGCACATTAACGTTATTTTATTACGTTAATGAAGGCAAACAATCTGCGATTCTTCACCTTTATATCACACACACACATTCGCATTTGCACAAAGTACAGATTATCGTACTAAATCAATTTAAACATAACCCCCAAATGGCAATTCATATATAAAGTACATTCTTATACACACAATGTATGTTTACACTGTGTACAACTGAAAAGATTACAAATAATTTTTTTGTTTTGATGATTAATCATAACTCAGACATGATTAATGGAGAATTCTGACTGAATACAGCATGTGATCTTCCATTAATGTAAACAAAAACAAAACTCCACTTAGTTGATTATTTAATTCAATTTTAGATTTTCCCGTCGATTGATTGGACTGAAGTGCTTGGAATTCAGGCACATCCACTGACTGACGAGTTCTAAATAGGATTAAATGTGCATTGTCCTGGATTCCACTGCTAGTCACCATCCACCAATTAGCCTCTAATTACATGCCCAGACATAGTCGAAGCATCTGCACAAGAAGCCGATATGTCAACTTGAGACCGAGCACTTCGGTCCAATCAATCGACGGGGAAATCTAAAATTCAATTAATTAATTAATCAATATGACCCATTGCACAAGAGGTGGCCCTCGCGGCCCAAGTGGTCTAGTGGTTAGCGTTTTGGAGTTTGAGACTATGAGCACTGGTGCGAAAATCATCACTCACTGTAGAATGCAGGCACATCTACTGACTGACGAGTCCCAAATAGGACGAAATGTGCATCCTGGATTCCACTGCTAGTCACCATCCAACAATTATCCACTTAGTATACCTTATCACTTTTTACTACACCCTACATTAAGAGTAAATCATAGTGACTTGAGAAAAAACTGAATTACAGTGACTACGGTAAATCCTTCCATAGTCGGTTTCCTGTGGTAACCGAAAGTCAACGAACTGCAATGACCGCTAAATAATCGTGTGATAATTTGACGAGACAATAGGTGGTAACTGATGTCATGAATCTAGTCCTTTGTTTGGTGTAGACTGAATTCTATGAGCCAAGTTTGCAATGTGACCATCATGTTAGGTTGGTAGAGGCTTGCCATCATGAGGTAATCTGAATTGTTGTTAACAGTTGGTTGGAGGCAGTCGCCAGAATGATCTAGACCTACGTTTCGTGCCTGTTGACACTCACCAGTCAACAAGGCGTATCTGCAATCTCTTGAAGGAACTTATATCCCTTCTGAGATTCGAACCCACGTCACCCAGTGCTGCAGTCAGAGACGTTACCACTAACCTATTCGAGTTCGCAGTTGACCTGCTGTAGGACTATATTGGATACTTTCATTGGACCAGTGTAATGTGTCTAGTCCTTTGTTTGGTTCACACTGAATCCTATTAGTCAACACTGCAGATACAGCGTACCAATGAATGTCACCAACCACGAAACCTAAGTGTAAGTCTTCCTGCTGATTGCTTCCAACTGTCTAATAAAAACAATATTGTGATATATACATGCGTATAAAAGCTAATCCATGTGAGCAGTCAAACAGTTCCATTAATCCAAGTGTCATATGTCATTACCGAGTTATTTAGACATAATAACATTTGGTCTTTGTTACTCTGTAACAAAATAAAAACAGAATCACTCTACTTTTATGTTTTTCAAGCATGACCATGGAGTGGTATCAGTCAGAGAGCTATTGAAAACCAGGAAATACTGGAAAACCGTTTCGTCTTAGTTTGGGCCTCATGATAGTACTCACCCACCGGGATTGGAACCTCGGATCTTCTGGTTACAAGGTAAGCTCGTATAACATTCAGCCATTGGGACTCGACTGTACTTTTTTTCGTCATAATAAAAATGGCAAATATATTGTGTAAATGTCAGCCTATTTATGTGTTACATGTATCAGTATAATCGATTGAATACGTCAATGTATTCCAGAGCTTTCTTAGATCCTGGTTTTGACATCCTCATCCATCCCTCCACCTGAAGTAGAAACAATGCTTCTTAGATAAGTGAAGAAATTGACTTCCTTCAAAATTCTTCTGTTGATAGTCACTGGTGCTTGTTGTTGCTGATTGGATAACTTCACCTCTGTCTTTTCTGTATGCACTTGAAGTCCTGTCTTTGCTGCCCACCTCTTCTGTCAGCTTGTTGGTTTTCACCTGTAAGTTTTCGAGTTTCTATGACATTAGACATAAGTCGTACACAAAATCCGAATGTTCTACAGTCTTATTATCAGTCCAGCGTATTCCTGTCTTCTGACTCCATCATATTCTGACTTATAATCCAGTCCACCACAACTAAGAATGTCATCAGTGATAATCGGCAGCCTCGTCTTACTCCTGAATGCCCTTCCAACACTTCTCTGAGTTTCTCACTGGGAATACATTCTCATATGACACTGTCATATACCAACTGTTGAATGAGGTTGATAAAAATTTGGGCACTGAACGCCATAGTGCTCAAGTGGATTCCAAATTACTATATGGTCAACTTTGTCTGTCGAAGGCCTTTTCAAAGTCGATGAAGTTGAGGTGGAGAGAGGTTTGACTGCCATTCTGTGCTTTGTTCTGTGATGACGATGCGTAGATTTGCAACTTGCTTAGTACATGATCTGCATTTCTTGAATGTAGATTGTCCCAGTCAAAGTTCTGCACCGAGTACATCCTTTAGTCTCTCCAGAATGATATCACTCAATATTTCGCTTGGCATGGACAACAGCATTATTTCACGCCATTTCTCATGGAGGCGTAAGTTAACGCTCTTTGGTAGTTTGACAAGGTAGCCTTTCTTCTCTTCCAAATGTTTTTGCAGTAGTGGCATGAGCATATCAGCTTCAGTTTCTAGGTCCCTTTCCAGTGTTTCTTGAGGAATTCGGTCTAGTCCTGCTGCCATCCCGACTAGCTTTCAGTAGCTTGATTGCATTCAAAACTTTTGGTTTTGTTTGGAGGATTGGTATCCACTTGTAGTTCTTTGGCTGTTGGTGGTGAAGGATAATGCGAAACTGAGTACATATGCCACTACAAGCATCCGCCTATTATAACAAATGACACGTAGTACTTCATTTTATATTATGATTATTGTTTCCTTTAGTTCCTAGAGGAACACAGGGCTTCAGCCGCGCGTCGCCATTGCGTTCGGTTCTCTGCTAGAGTCTTCACCTGGCTCCATGTCTGCCCACACGTTTTCATCTCCTCTTCACATGACCTCCTCCAAGTCACCCTCACACTGACGACCAACTCGCCGCTTCCCTTTCGGGTTCCACTCGAGCAATGGCTTGTCTAGTGATGTCACTTGATGGTTTCCTCAGAGTATGGCCAGCCAATCCATCTCCATTTCTTCCTGTCTATTTGTTTCACAATCGGTTCCTGGTCGGTTCACTCCCAGAGATCTCTGTTGTTGATCTTTTCTGGCCATCTGATCTTGAGTATTGAGCGAAGACAACTGTTAATGAAGGTCTTTAGTTTGTTTGAGATACTCTTCGTGACGTGCTGGCCAAGTCTCTGATCCGTATAGTAGCACTGACTTCCCAATGCATTTGAAAATCCGGATCTTATTTTGATGCTGAGTGTTGTTGACCTCCACACAGACTTGAGAGTAGTGAAAGCTTGTTTTGCTTTTCCGATTCTTCCTTTGATATCCTCATCAGTTCTCTCCGCCTGTAGTTGAAACGACGCCTCCTAGGTATGTGGGTAAAAGAGGGTGTTTCTTTCAGGTTCCTCCCATTTATGCTGATCCCTGTCTGTTGTTGTTGCTGTTGGTGGTGTTGCCCAGGAATCTTCATCACCGCTGTTTTATCTATATTCACCTGAATTGAAGTCCTATCTTTGATGCTTCTTCTGCCAACTTGTTGCTTTTCGCTTACATATCTTCCAGTTTGTGTGAAATCAGATATATATCATCGGCGAAGTCCAGATCCTCCAAGTTTTTTGTGTGAGTCCATTTTATGCCTGTTTCCTCATTGCCCGCTGTCTGTCGCATTATCCAATCTACTGCAATCAGGAAAATCATTGGCGATAGTAGGCAGCCTTGTCTTACTCCTGTCCTCACTTCGAAGGATTCCGTAAGTTTCCCATTGTGAATTACTTGGCATGCAGCATTGTCGTACAGCTGTTGGATGAGATGTATAATTGTAGGTGACAATTCGTAGTGGCGTAGTAGTTGCCAAAGCACCTCTTGATCGACGCTGTCGAAGGCCTTTTCAAAGTCGATGAAGTTGAAGTATTTTATATGTGCCCGTTAAATGTAGAAATAAACTCATTTGAATAATTATATGTCTAAAACTTGAAAAATTGTTGTACTGTTTAATTCTCTGTTTGGTTATTTTTCTATACAGACCACACAGTGAGACAGTATTATTTACTGGGTGGCTTATTGAACACAACTCATAGCTAATAAACAAATCAAATATAAGTCCATAATATCGCTTGTTCATCTTTACAGTTTTAGATCATTCTAACTTATCTTAACAGTGATAGAATTTTCTTTACATTGGAGATTGATGTTGAACCGTTCCCGTTGTCTGTATTTTCACTTACTTCGGTTACAAACCTCCTACTATGTTAAATTTCAAGACTTTTACTTTGTCACCTTCTATTGTACGTTTGTGTGTGCGCAGATGTAGTGATTTAGCTGAGTGTTTTCGCCTAGATTTCTTATCTTGGTGAAGCCAACTCACTTCCTATAATATCGATCTTTATTACACAGAGGCTAATATCTGAACAGTCGGAGAATTACCTATACAAGTCAGCAACAAACCTGATATATTAAAAACTTCTTCCTAACTTTTAAGCTTGAATTATTCCCTAATTTCCGACCGATGTCATTTATTTCAATATAGAAATATACTTTCTGTGTGTGTTCAGTCCTGGAAGCGAAGTTGTTACATTTCTTTCTCATACCATGCCACATCACCGACATCTTGTATTCAAAGAATCTTTTATATTTAAAAAACAGACTTGTAATAAAAAGGTACATTATGTATTACACTAATTGAAGAATAGTTGAAAATTGTAGTTAAAAGCTTTCATCGGTAAAAAGATAATTCGTTTTTACAGAAATTTCCAATAGGCAACTTACCATGACTACATGAATTATCTTGTGATATATAGTGAGCCATTTTTACTTCATAAAGCTTGAATTTACTACTTACAAAGTTTATTAACAGTGCGTATACACTATTAAATGACTAGAACTTAAAAACAACGGATTTAAAAATCTACAATATCCAAAAGAAATTAGGCAAGCCTACAGGAATTCCAGGTGAAGTATTCTTCTTCTATATGTGATAGCCTGGTTTTTGGACATAATGCTATTATTACTTTTGTTAAACACTGTCCAAGTGAAAGAATTCAGGATCGATGTGTTTATTTAAAAATAAACAATGAATAAAAATAATATGAATGGTAGGAATTTTGTTTTAGTTATTACATAAGTGTAGTTAGTGGCTTTCTTGTAAAATCAGCAATTTTCAAGTGTTAATTTGTAACGATGTGATTTGTTTTCCAAGTCTGACCACCGACTGATATCAGTTAGAGAACCACTGAAAACCAGGGAGTAGTTGCATTGTAACCAAAAGATCCTGGGATCGAAACCCAGTGAGTGCATACTGGCTACGATTCCCAAACTAGGACGAAACAGCCCTCAAGTAGTCCCTGGTTTTCAATTGTTCTCTAAATGATATCAATTTGTGGTAAAACTCGAAAAAAATCAGTAATACCAAGCAATTGTCTAGTGTATCTTTATGTAATTACAGAAAGAATTTAGTATAACTATTATGTTTCCATGTCACTAAGGTGACAGCGTCAGTGGCACAGCGGTTAGGACTCTCACCGACCATGCAAATAGTCCGGAGTTCTATCCTCTACCGAAAAACACCTGATATCAATTGGTCAACCTGCAAAATTTGGGCCACCGATATCACATGTTGAAAATTCCATACATTTACCGAAAATACAGTGTGGAATCAAGCTATGATCAAAAGAAAAAATGTTTGTGTAAGTCTTTGAAACTTTTCATAATGACAGATTTATGAAATTCGTAGGACTCATAATGAGTATTTACAGCCTTTTGGTTAAGAGTGTCAGTAGCCCTAAAAAGTAATATGAATTTGCAAGGAAATAATCGATTTGAAACAGACTTTTACCCCAACTCATCATGAACAGGAGTATAATTAAAAAACGAAACATTTTGAATTTCGAAAGCTGACATTTTTAATAGTTTGAACTCATACCCTAATATTTCATTTCATATTAAGTTGTTGGGACTCATGGTAAATACTCGCTCACTTCTACCTGGCTAGCAGACTCCACTTGTTGATGTGAATGGTATTTAACTACTCATTTCAAGGAAGCAGTAGTATATAACACAAGGCATTCAATAAATTGTCTTTCGATGTTATTATAAGGTATTCGTGTAGTTTTCAGCCCAGACTTACCACGGAAGGGAAGTGAAAACTAGAAATCAGTTGAATATCACCAAACAATGGGAAAAAAGTTGAAATTTTGACTGGTGAACCAAACTAAAGGGATGCATGAATAACAACATACACTTAATTATGTTACACAGATTGATTAGAGTGGAATCGAAACACTTTTACCGATTTATTTGTTAATTCATTTTATTTCTTTGCGAATTCAGACAATCGAGAGAAGAAAGTTAGAAAGAAAGCTAGAAAAGAAAAATGAGGAAAGTCATATTGTGACGTGTGTGACGGATAAGATTTATCAGTAGTGTATAATGAGACTAATTGGTGGATGGTGACTACCAGTGGAATCCAGGATACGCATTTCGTCCAATCTGGGACTCGTCAGGATTCCATTGCTAGTCACCATCCACCAATTAAATTCTAATTACATGCCCAGACATCGTCGAAGCATCTCCACACCAGAAGCCGACATGTCAACCTGAGACCGAGCACTTCTGTCCAATCCATTGATGGGAAAATCTAAAAGTGAAATAATTATAATGAGACGTTCATTGACATAAAAAAAATAGCAGGGAGATAGATTTGATGCCAGAGAAAGCAAATGATACAGCGTTATGGAGATACATGGGAGACGTGAAAGGAACACAAAGAGAGACAATATGAAGGAAGGCGAGAAGCAGCCTAACACGGAAGATCTGTGCAAATGGTGCGTTGAAGATAAGATGTACATAATTTGGCTACATAGAGATACCAAACTGCAAATAAACATTCCTCCAGAAAGTCTCTCGTCTTCTGCCGTTGCAATATAATGACACAGTTAAACTGATCTAACCACAGAAGAGAATGTCTGATAACATCAGCAACAAGTTTTATCCATAATCGTCACAGCTTCTTCAAATTGTCATAATAAATAGATAACTGATATGAAAATGAAGACGGTGTAATCGCTGATCGGAACAATAACAGAAATCTGTCAGTATTGAATTTACTTAAATATCCCCCACATTTCAAACACTTCCATGATTATATTGCTGTTTTTATTATTATGATTTTGATCACCTTGATTCTAATCCACTAATTCATCTGTTTGAACTTCAATTCTATGATGAATAATTTTATTACGTTATTTTAAAGTTTAGATCAGAAATTCTATACTGAACAAGTTTATTTAATATGGTACAGTGATACAGCCTTAGTAAGTGCGCGACGTCTTGTTTATAATTCATAATCATATCAATGAATCTTCATGACTTCATAACTTGAAGACCAGAAATCACTAAAACAAAAAACACATTCGTTTAAACCTTGTTCTGTAGCACCACTTAAGGCCAGCTAGAATTGATCTTAATAACGAAGGAATTCGGATTTTGCACTATACACTGGCGTCAGTGTTTTAGCGACAGGACGCTCACCAACTATTCAGGTGTTCCAGGATTTTATACCCCGCCGATGCACTCCTAGAACTCGCTAAGCCGGTAGTAAGGCCTGTAAAAAGTGAAGGTTGGGTGTGAGGCTAGCAATCCCACCCGGTAAAAATAAAACCACTGCTATGGAAACTTTGAAGCTATTGCTTGAAGCCTTATGTTCCACTCGGAACGTTAAGGAATAAAATAATAGTAAATAAAACTATACACTGAGTTAGAGATTTTGACTAAAAATATAATGTTATTTATTGTTTCCTCGGGTTCCTAGTGGAACATAGGGCTTCAACTGCACACCTCCACTTGCTTCTGTCTTCTGCTTTACCTTTCACTTGCATCCATGTTAATCCATACTGTTTCAATTCCTCTTCACACGATCTCCTCCATGTCACCCTCGGAAAGCCCACTCGCCACTTCCCTTTCGGGTTCCACTCGACCGTTGGCCTGACGCGCGATGTCACCCAGCGGCCTCCTCAGCGAGTGTCCAATCCATCTCCACTTCTTTCTCCTGCATATTTGTTAGGCACTTGGTTCTTTTTTTGTTTGTTCCCATAGTTTCTTGTTGGTGATTCGCTCCGGTCATCTGATCTTCAGTATAGAGCGAAGACAGTTGTTGATAAAGGTCTGCAACATGCTGTTGGAAATATTCTTTGTGACCCGCCAAGTTTCTGATCCGTATAGAATAACTGACTTGACGCTTGTATTGAAAATCCGAATTTTGTTGTTGATGCTGAGTTGAGTGACGAAGATTTCCAGATTGGTTTCAGGTTGATGAATGTGTTTCTCGCCTTCCCGATTCTCGATTTGACATCCTCGACCGTTCCTCCTGTAATTGAGAGAATGCTCCCTAGATAAGTGAGTGAATGAAGTAACCTCTTTCAAATCCCTCCCGTTGATGGTGATTGGCGGTGGATGTTGCTGCTGTTGTTGTTGTTGATTGGTTATTTTCATAACCTCCGTCTTGTCTATGTTCACTTGGAGTCATGTCTTTGTTGCTTCTTCAACCATTTTGTCGGTTTTCGCTTGTAAGTCTTCAGTTTTGTGTGACATCAAACACAAATCATCCACGCGCGAAATCCAGGTCTTCTAGATTCTTCACGTCGGTCCAGGATATCGCTGTCTTCTCGTTTCCCACTGTCTGACGCATAATCCAGTCCACCACAATTAGGAATGTCAATGGTGATAATAAGCACCCTTGTCTGACTCCTGTGTTTACTCCAAAGCGTCGCAAAAATATATATCCATAAAAAATGTAACAATATACGATGTCATTTTACTAAATTTAATTTAAATTTTCACATATCTATTCATTGTAGTAACTACAGTTTATATAGACACTTCAAGCAAATATAAAGTTCCGGTTTTGGGGCCCAATATTCAACCAGTTACATAGTCTACAGAAAAAGAGACACTTATGCAAAGGTACACAATACTGGTTTGTCTGAGAAGTTATAAACCACTCACATCAAGCAGTACTGTGTACTGGTCATATTAAAAGTGATCCAAACACCGGACAGCCATTTTGATCATTTCGAGGCAAGCTTATCGATAGCGTATCTGGTTAGATTCCACTCAAAGTGCCGAGGCAATTCAAACATCCTGAATTATGGACGGCAGTTGATATCTGCAGCAGTCAGTTTTCGGTTTTCAGCTTTACTGAGGAAAATTAATCGATATATAAAAGATGGTTCTTTCCAATTATACATGCTTCGATAGAGATAGTGACTGTTTACTCCCATCTCTTAGTCAAATCTCATGAAATCCAACGTTATGAAACTAATGTACTACTCACTCGCGATTAACATAGAAATAAAAAGCCACTATCAAGGGAGTTCATTCAGTAAGTTTTCAGGAAATGTTATCCTCGATCACAATGTTGCTAGAAGTACCGATATTTGACGATATTACAGGAATTAGGATTCATGCGTCACTGTATATTAACCTGCTAACTGGATGGTAACATTCTTGTCCAATAATCTGAAGGTTTTGGGTCCTTTATCGGGTGGGGTCATGTATGCAAGTTATTGAGTAATTCAGGAATAGGAAGAAACGACTATTCAATGCCCTTTAATTTCTAATGATCTTCTAAATGATGTCAGTTCGTGGCGAAAACCATCTTGAAATTAACCAAACACTCACAAGCTGAAATTATGAATACAACTCAGCTGTTCATACACATGTTAAAAGAAGAAATATATGAACCTACCTATTCGCTCACTTCACTATCTTTCGACATTCATAATTGGATTTACACTTGAATATTTTAAATGAGAACTTGCCACTAAACTTTGAAATTATAGTAAATATATCTCAAACTCAGATGATGGATGCTCTTAAATTCGTGTTATCATCCACCTTAGACTTTTCTCTGAAGAGCTCTACTCTTGAGTCTACACATCATCTTTACTATCCTTCAAACGGAAGTGAAGCTAACATTCTTCACACACGTATTTATAGAGCTGAGCTTAATAAATAACAGTAGTTAAATGTCCTTCTTTCTTTCTGACGATTGGTTTTTTAACAGAAATCCAACTAGTTTGACCTTTGATCTTTTTTATCTGTCTTCCATTGAACAATAAACTGAAGATTTTGTCGTCGGTTTGGATGACATCATTCGCACTTATTTTTACTTATTTTGTTCCTTTACGTCCCAAATGGAACATAGGGCTTCAAGTGAGAGCTTTGAAGTTACAGTAGAAGTGGTTTTATTTTTGCGGCGTGGGGTTGCTAGCCTCACACCCTAACTTCCCCCTCTACCGGACTTACTACCAGCTTAGGAAATTTTAAGAATGCGTTAGCCGGGAATCGAACCCTGGTCCACATGAGTGGTTGGCAAGCTTCCTAACTCTGAACCGTCGACGCAACATTATTCGTAGTGAAGTAAGATCACTTCTGTTCGTTTTCATATTACAGATACTCCTTTCCAATAAACTATTTACCCCTTTAAGTATTGAAAATTGATCTGATACACACTAGCGACTGGCCTTATTCAGGCATTTACCTGGGATTCTAGTGAGAAGTCATGGCCAGTAGGATACAGCAAGTTGGAAGTGAGGCAGTTACTCATCGAAGAAGACATTGGCTAGTGGTTGCGGTATGTCATAAGTTGGCAGAAGTTAGAATTCATGGGCTGGCCAGTGGATCAGGTTCCTGTGGCTTAATGGTCTACGAGCTCGAACCCTGGCAGTGGGGGCGTACTACTGAAAGATTGGTCTAAAACTAGGCTGACAAAAAATCTCTCCAGTACACCTAGGTTTTCCAGAGGTACTCCAATTGATGTCAGCTCATGATGAAAATCCTCCAACTAATCAAACAGATAAATTTTTCTCATTTTTTAGGAAATACTATTGTCAGAGTTTCTGTTTCAGTTATTTTTAAACTCAGTTCATTTAAAAATGTGTTATTATATATATATATATATATGTTTGTATATGTGTAAAACTTGGGCACTGTGGTAGTAAGTCATTCCATATTAGTTTGTTTATTAGATATATCACACAGTGAAACAGTATTATTTACTGGATGATGTTTTGAACAAAATTTTTTGTTCATAATCATATCAATTGTAATCACACGACCTCGGAACTTGAGTTTTATAGTTTTCTTTGTCTTCTCCTATTCGTCGTAGGGGGAGTAGAATTTTCCATATATCGGGGACAGGTGATGAATCATTCCTATCACATGTATTTGCAGTTGATTCGATAAACAAAGCTTCTGTTATCAATCTCTCCCTCCACCCTGTGACATTAGATTTCAAAACTGTCATCCTATCGCATCCTATTGCATGGTTGTGTGTAATTGCATGTAGTACTTGAGATAGCTGAACTATTCTCTAGATTTCTTAACTTATTCGGGTCAAGCAATCTAGATTTTGCTAGGTTTTTATGTTCAGCTAGTCTGACTGCCCCAGTTCTACTAGTTTGACCTATGTATTCGACCTGACAATCATTGTAGGGTATGAGATAAACTAAATTGTTTTGTCTTAAAGGCTCTACAGGATTGATCCTTTAACCGACAAAGCTTGTTTCTAATTGAGTTTGTGGGTTTGAATGCCATTTTTATTCCTGCCTTGTTAAGAATTCTGCGTAAGGTTTCCGAGGTTCCTTCCTTGTATGGAATTACTACTGATGATTTAGATTTCTTATTATTGGTGTCGTCATTAATATTATTATTATTATCACTATTATTATTATTTTGTTATTATCACTATCGCTACTATCATTATTTATTTTATTTTTACATTTCCTTACATATTTTCTGACTAGTTTATCCGGGTAGTTATTAAGGTTCAAGGCTTATTTTATGTGTATAAGTTCCTGTTTTAGATTTTCCTTGGTACTACTTAATTTTTGTGTTCTATTATTTAAATATCTCACCAATCCTATTTTTACTGACATAGGATGGGATGATCGGAAGTCCAAA
This sequence comes from Trichobilharzia szidati, assembly GCA_944472155.2. Taxonomy (NCBI): domain Eukaryota; kingdom Metazoa; phylum Platyhelminthes; class Trematoda; order Strigeidida; family Schistosomatidae; genus Trichobilharzia; species Trichobilharzia szidati. The sequence goes on from OX235272.1 coordinate 54,655,073, forward strand.
TATCTGTTTGAATGTGTGGGTTTCCTGTAAACACTAGTGTTTAACTTCTCATCTTCTTTCCTTTTTATGTTGCAGTCTAACATTGGGAGCTCCCCTTCCTGATTTTCCAGTTCATAAGTGAATTGAATTGTTTCAACCTTCGAGTTGATGTGCTCAAAAAACCCATCTGTATCTTGTGTTCTAAGTACAGTGAATGTGTCATCTACATACCTCCCCAATACTTTTAGGGTGGGATTGAACGTTTCAATCGCTATGCTTTCCCACTTATCCATGAATATATCTGCTACCACTGAGGATATTGGTGATCCCATGGCAACTTCCTCAGTTTGTTTGTATATTTTCCCTTGGAATTTAAATGCTGTGGAAGTCAGGCATAGCTGTACTCCCAGCATTATGTTTTCAAGTGGCACTTTTGTCCTAACTTCGAGTTCTTGGTCAGAAATGAGTTCGTTTCTGACTGCCTCTATAGCCTCTGGAAAATTCTACTACCCCTACGACAAATAGGAGAAAACAAAGAAAACTATAAAACTCAAGTCTCAAAGTCGTGTGATTATAATTGATTTGATTATGAACAATAAATTTTGTTCGAAACTTTGTCATCCAGTAAATAATACTGTTTCAGTGTGTAATATATCTAATAAACAAACTAATATGGAATATATTTTTGTTGTTGCATGGCTCTTAATGTAACGGCTTTTTTAATGTATCTCTTCTATATTATATGTATTCTTGAGTGTTTACTTCTTACATTTCGTGGTTATTGATTTCTACTTGACAGAAATCTCGACTACTTCACATAAATAATAATTATAGCAATTTCTTCGACTACGATCGATATTCTTAACTACTGTTCGATGTTTATTTATTTATTAGGTAGCCTTGTGGAGGCCGAAAAATATCAAATAATACGTTCACTGTAAAATAATAAAAATAATGAATTCAATGCATATCATGGTTGTTACTTGAGATTGAATAAGGACACAACCTGGTTCAGTGCGCAGTACGGACGACGCAACTTCCCTTCTCCAGCTTCTTGCTTTCCACTACTGCCATTCATCTCTGGCTGGTACCTGATTCTTACATCCAAATTCGGATCCTTTGCTTCAATCTCCCTTTCTTTCCGCAAGTACCCCTGGGTTGTTGGCATACTCTTACGTGGAGTGAGCAACTGCATACCCGAAAAAACGACTACTTCATCACTACAATTCTGTTCGTCTTTACTTGTGTATTTTGGGACAGTTATAACTCACCAAGTAACTGTATTTTATTTTTTTTTCCTTCACGTTTCAAATGGAAAATAGGGCTTCAAGCTAGAAGGCTGTTTCTGTAGCAGTGTTTACTTCTGCAGGATGCGGTTGCTAGTCTCATGCCTAACCTTCTCTCTTTACTAGCTTTATTACTGGCTTAGCGAGGTAAAGGAGTGCGTTGGTTGGAATCGAACCACGAACCATGTGCGTGGTCGGCGAGCGTCCCAACCGTTATGCCACTGACGCACAACTGTATTTATTTATTTGTGTGGACTGAATTCCTCTCCACAAACATACATGTTTGTAATTGTTTTGTCCTTTTTATTCACGTATAAATGCGCTTAGCCGTTTAGTCCACCACGGACTACACATTTGATCAGATACCGATGTATTAAAATGCATCTGTATCATCTCCCACCATTTGTTGCTATTGTTCTTCTACAATTTCATAGAGGGAAATTTCTGCATTATATTTGGCGGACTGTCTGAAATGAGAGATCGCTGCCTACTATCGTCAGTAGATTGGATAACGCGACAAACAGCGAGCAATGGGGAAACAGGCATAAAATGGACTCACACAAAGAACTTGGAGGATCTGCACTTCGCCGATGATATATGTCTGATTTCTCACAAACTGGAAGATATGCAAGCGAAAAGCAACAAGTTGGCAGAAGAAGCATCAAAGATAGGACTTCAGGTGAACATTGATAAAACAGAGGTGATGAAGATTCCTAGACAACACCACCAACAGCAACAACAACAACAGACAACAATCAGCATAAATTGGAGGAACCTGAAAGATACAACCTCTTTTACCTACCTACCTGGGAAGCATCGTTTCAACTACAGGCGGAACTGAGGAGGATATCAAAGCAAGGATCGGAAAAGCAAGACAAGCTTTCATTACTCTCAAGTCTGTGTGGAGGTCAACAGCACTCAGCATCAAAAATAACATCCGAATTTTTAACTCCAATGTGAAGTCAGTACTACTATACGGATCAGAGACTCGGCGCGTCATGAAGAGCACCTCAAACAAACTACAGACCTTCATTAACAACTGTCTTCGCTCAATACTCAAGATCAGATGGCCGTCCAGAAAAGATCAGCAACAGAGACCTCTGGGAACAAACCAACCAGGAACCGATTGTGAAACAAATAAGCAGGAAGAAATGGAGATGGATTGGCTGGCCATACTCTGAGGAAACCATCAAGTGACATCACTAGACAAGCCATTGCTCGAGTTGAACCCGAATGGGAAGCGGCGAGTAGGTCGTCAGTACGAGGGTGACATGGAGGAGGTCATGTGAAGAGGAGATGAAAACGTGTGGGCAGACTTGGAGCCAGGTGAAAACGTTAGCAGAGAACCGAACGCAATGGAGACGCACGGCTGAAGCCCTATGTTCCTGTAGGAATTAAAGGTAATAATAATAATAATTTGTAAACCTACCTAAAATAAGTCCATATATATAGTACCCGAATTTCCATGGCTAATGAGTAATCCCTTCTTTGAATGTGACATCTAGACAATAAGTTAAACAAATGGTACCTACAGTAGTTCTTTAACAACAGAAGGCAAGACACGGAAGCATTCATATATTTTTCGCTAATCAAATTGCTGTTTATATATATATTTACAGTTTATATTCTTCAACCAATCACTCAGCGTGTAATTCCTGTTAACATCAAACGACATGAAATAGAATGTTCAAATATACATAGTATTCTGTAGCTAACGCCGCAGTGAACTGTGGGAATATATGAGAATAATAATATTCCTTTGGCACACATTGTCTGTATTACACAATCACAGTGTGTTTTGCTAGGCTATAGGATTTCGAGTCACCTTCAAGTAATATTATTGTAATATTATCCAGCACTGCGTTGGTGGTATAGCGGTTAAGACGCTCGCCGACCCTGCACATGGTCCGGGGTTCGATCCCCGGCCGACGCACTCCTTTACCTCGCTGAGCCAGAAATAATGTTGGTGAAGAGGAAAGGTTGAGCATGAGGCTAGCAACCTCATCCTGTAAAAATAAAACACTGCCACAGAAACTTCAAGCCACTAGCTTGAAGCTCTATGTTCCACTGGGGAACGTGAAGGAAAAAAAAATTATCCAGCACTATAATATGATAAATTTCACAAATTTTTCACGGTTCAAACAGCTGAAAATTACCTTAAAATTCACTAATAAATCAAAACGATGGAATAAGTAGTCATGATAGATCTTAACCAAAAAAAAACAAGCGGGAAGAAAAGAAACTGCAATCTGTATTATCAGAATTCATTAGCTGGGTGTAATAATAGTCATGAATGTGTTATAGCATTTAGTGATTATAATTCTGAAACCAATCAAATCACATCCCTGCAACGAACAACATAACTTGCTCCACAAGCGCACTTGAATTGGTAGATAAAGTTGGAAGTGACTAGTCTAGTTACTTCATCTCTCAATCAAGGAATCGCCATCTCTCTTGTAGAGAATAAGACGTGTACTTTGCCAGCATTAAAAGTTCTTTGAATAGATTTGATTTCACGCAATACGTTACCCTTCAGTTGAAGCCTTATATATTTTTCTCCCATAGTTTCAAATGTTTTCACCTCATTTGAAATTGAATATAAAGACTGACAATGCTAAAATCGATTACTTTATCATTTAGCTGTTAAGTCTTAAAGACTCATTTTGTCCCCCTTTTATCTTCATTGTTTCTCCATAAACACATATTTTGTTTACACTTAACTAATGGGATGTCATAAGTTATCTATGCATAGATTTAGATACAATGGTTCCTTTTTGACATCTGTTCAACAGATGCTTGATTTGACTGACTCACCCTTTAACATTCTGATGAAGGAGTTGTGTTTGCATGCAGAGTGGAATACGTGAACATCAAATATTGTGGAAATTGTTGGAGTTTTCATCAAAAACATTTTCATGATTTCCATGCCATCTGAAATCATTTATATGAATACATTATCACAAACAAACAATTATCCCTAAAGTAAATTAAATATATTTGTGACAATGATGAGATGTTATTTGTGAATAAACTGCAGTATCGTTGGAATAGAGATCAACAATGAAGAAGGGAGGAGGGAGTGCAAAACACCGAGTGCAGCAGGTGGCAGATAATCTAGAAAAATAGAATAAAATAACGCAGTTACTGGACCCTTTCAGTTTGGCTTCAAATTTGGTGATCACTGCAAAATTTATTATGACACCTGGATATCATCTTTGCATTTTAAGTCACCTAACTGATGTCAATTCACGAGGAAATCCTGAAACCAGTCAAATCTCTGAGAACCAACATTTTTATATCAATCTGATGCTCACTGGTTTCTGACCCTATTGAGGTAGGTAGTTACCTGGGCTCTAGTGAAAATTCGTGACCACTGGAATACAGAAGGTCGGGTGTGAGAACAATTACTCGCAAGCAATTACACACTCGCTAATATTCATGATATGTCGTAAACTGACAGAAGCTGGAATTCATGGACCACTGGATCGGGTCCCAGGGGCTTTGTGGTCCTGAGTTCGAACCCTGGTGGTTGCACACCACTGAAGAGTCCCAAACCAGGACAAAAAAGCTGTCCAGTACTACCAGGTTTCCCAGAGGTTCTCTAACCAATATCACCTCATGATGAAATCCTGTAACCAATCAACCGAATCCCTGCAAGCAAGCAAGTGAATATCAATAACTTTCCGTTGAAATATACGGTTCTTTTAGACGTTTTGTAAGTTTTAATGTGTTTAAATCAATTCTTTTTACTGGAGAACTACTACACCTACATGACAGCTGTTGTGAAACAGCTTCCATGGATTTGTGAAAATTTCAGTGTGATTTGCATTGTTAAATGCATTACATATTACTGTTCTTTAGCATTTTATTGTAAACGTTACTGTCCTTGTAAGGGATCAGATGTGATTTCGATGCGTCTGATGTAGACAAGGATCTAAAATCTTATAAACCCTTTAAAATAACACGAAATCCAGATGATGCGGGTAAACGTGGTATTTCAGTATTATGCCAACATGCAGAAGCATATATATTTGCATAATTTTAAGCTTGAAAGTCCACTGATATATTTACAATATTTTCACTAATTTATTCATAAACAAACGCTTTTTTTCTGCTTTCTTCTGCCAACAAAGTCTGGAGATAACTTGGTTGGACAATCTCCAAATTTTCTTCCATTGTCAGACAAAATCTTGTAAATACAAACCGTTAATTGCTAAAATGCTCATGATTACTTCTGAAATTTAATTGCTTGAGTATCTATTTGCTTCTAAGGGTTTCTGTTGATTCTTAAGTTATTCGTCACAATACATCGTACAGTTTGACGAGTGCGTGGGATACTTTACGTTTGGCAGTAGCAGTGGGTGGAAGCACGATGTGCTAGTAGAATCAATGGAAGCTCTGTCTCCCAGTTACCTCCCTTCGAAGCCAGCCACTCCTTCAGTGTACGGCTATTTCTATCTCTCAGACCATTCGTTTGCGGATGATATGGCGTTGTTCTGATCCTCATGATACCCAAACTGTTGCAAAGGGGAATTGAATTCTTCGCTTTCAAAACACGGGTCTTGATCTGTGGAACTGTCTTTAGTATACCATGGTCTTCAACGATGTGTCGAACTACTACCTCACTTACGGTTCTCGCGCGTTGATCAGGGATTGCAATCACGCTACACGTCTACTCATTGTGTTGTGTGTTCTACAGTCACCAAGAGGTGCTGATTGCCACTGGAAACGGACCCATCACATCTACAGATACGTACCGTTTGAACTGTCAGTGAACACGGTCTGACGCTCTTACATAGACTATTGGTGAGATATTTTTTATTCCCTTACGTTTGCAACAGAACATAGGGCTTCACTCTAGAGCTTTGGAGTTTCAGTAGAAGTGGTGTTTATTTTTACTGGATGGAGTTGCTAGCCTCATGCCCAACCTTCCCTCTTTATCAGTCTTATTAATGGCTTAGGAATGCGTCGGCCGGGGATCGAACCTTGAACCACCTGCATGGTTGGGGAGCATTCTACTGTTGTGCCACCAACATTTGTGAGACTGCCACACCTGTATCTCTGAAGCATACGACTTCTCGGCCATTCACTCGCAAATTCTAATAAATTTCCCCCATCTAAACAGTCCACACTACTTCTAGTCTGATAGAAGGAAAAGAACACACTTTAACTGTCTGAAATGTTTGCTTCTCCTTCTTTCAGAACAGTGCCTCCTCTAGTATCCTGCTTTGCCACCTTCGAAACACTGGTCTTTCCAGGCACTCATTCGTAGTTCCGCTACTTCACGCTGCAACGCTTCTACCTTCTGTTCCCATTCGTTCAATTTCGGTGGCTGTATTGCTGCTACCGTTTTCCACAGCAGCGTTAACCAGTTTTAGTTGCTGAGAAATTTGCTCTGGGAAACTTTTGATGAACTGGGACGCTAATGGCTGCATCTCCAACTCCTCATTCAATGTGGGAAGTGCACCGCCAAAACTATCTGGTCTCCATCCGATCCCAGCTTCGTGGTAAGGAACTGCAACATCACCAGCTGCCTGTCCGTCGGGCTGTCGAACTCCGACACCAGTAGTTTAACCAACACCTTCAAGGTCTCCATCTCACCTGACCGCTCCGCGCTGTCGGATGCTGCCTTCACTCGGCATCTCAGCTGCATTCCCAGCACGACCGCCTTCACCATTGGATCCTTAACGCCAAGCAACTCAGCGACGGCTTTAAAGTCCTGCAAGATGCTCCTTATGTCTCTTTCCTCGAAAGCAGCCGGCCATGGAATCTTCATCGTCTGGAGGCAGCGACACCAATTGGAACAGGGTGGAAGACGAGAGACTTGCTGGAGGAATGTTTATTTGCAATTTGGTATCTCTATATAGCCAAATTATGTACACCCTCTCTTCATTTGCACAGATTTTCCGTGTTGTGTTACTTCTGCCGCTCCTTCATATTGCCTTTCTTTGTGTTCCTTTCGCGCCTCCTATGTATCTCCGTAACCCTGTATCATTTGCATTCTCTGACGTCAAGTCTATTTCCCTGCTATTTGATGTTTTTATGCCGGTGAAAATCTCTTTCTATACCAATGGTAAATCTTATCAGATAAAATCGCCACAATATTAAATCACATGACTGTGTGAAATGCTACGGTACCCATACCACTTACAACTATTCTCACTCTATACAGAGTGCACTACAGCAATATAAATATCTTCATTTCCTGACTCAAAGTAACCGTCATTTTGTTGACGTTAGACGGTTGGAGCCAATTGGCAGGAAGCCTCTGACCTGCGTTTCGTGCTAGTCGGCACTCGTCAGCAAGGCGTATCTGCAACCTTGAAGAAACTCATGTCTCTTCTTAGATTCGAACCCACGTCACTCAGTGAATGATGCAGTCAGAGACGTCACCACTGAGCTATTCCGGCTAGCAATTTACCTCCTGTAGGACTGTAGTGAGTATTTTGATTGGACCCTAGTCACTAGTGTGATGTGTCTAGTCCTTTGTTTGGTGCGGATTAAATTCTATAAGACATTACCTAGCATCAAAAGTTTAAAGTGTACCGTGATGGTGAGCTACCTAGAATGATGGTCACATTTCAAACCTGACTGATAGAATTCAGTCTGCGTCAAAGAAAGAACTAGGCACATTACACTAGTTACTAGTTTCCAGGGTAATTAACCGGCTTTTATTAGGTTGATTATCTGGATGCGCTAGAATAAATATATCCAAATACGAGTTCACACGTAATCCTGTCTATTTAGGAACTTAGGTAAATTTCGTTTACGCTCATTCGTATTACCTATCCAAGTGAAAATAAAAGAATTTGTTATACTAAGTGAAATATAGACCAATAAGAGTTGATCTAATCGAAAGCCAATCAAACTTTCGTTTCAGGTGAAATGACACTGCGTTATATCATAATATTTATTGTTGAAGAATGTTTACTTGAAGATTCTATACAAGGAGTAGATATTTTATAAGAAATTACGCTGACAGTTCTTTACTGTACTTAAACATAATTGCCAGAATAAAGCTGATACTATTATTTTAATAATAATAATAATTTGCTTTATTCCAGAAACAGTACTAGTGGTACAGTGTGGAATTTTCAGCACATATCTGCAATATTTGCATCTAATTTTACCGACGTTTAAAATAAGTATTAAACAAACAAAAAAAATAAATCTGAAGACACCAACAGCAAAAAAAAACAAAAAAACAGGATAAACACAAAATAATTATGAATGCGAAAAAGTACCAGAGTCTACCAAGGTCTAATGCAGTGTTTGTTGTGGTAGTGTGAGTAATCCTGAATAATATAAAAATTTTTGAGGTGGTGAGTATGGCGTTCACAAACAATGATTGTCAGTTTAATATTGCCGAAAAGTATGGAAAATAAGAAAAAACAACCACAAAACTAATAGTTACATGATGGTTAATGACAGGACAATTTTGTAATACTCATAGTGCTAATAGAGTCGGAACCAGTGGATACACAATAGAAGGAATATAGTAAAGTACAAAAAAGGAAGCCAATGTTAATAATTTAGGCAGCTAAGTATGTTTGAGAAGGAGTTCACTACGGAATACAAAATAGGAGAGAAATAAAAGAGCCTAAAATTATGTTGTTAATACCACAGCAAGTCATAGGTTTCACGTTTAACATTGTCTCTGTCGCTTAGAACACGGGCCAAGTATGGTATCGTTGAGTTCCTGTACTTGGTTGTACGAGCATAGATTATTTTATACTGATTTCTGGTTCTGCTTGATGAGATACAAGGCGAGAGTTGGGAATAGAGGGGGTGTTGGGGGTCGGAGAGTATGGTTTTAGACCCTTTTTGGCATGTATTCAGATGCCTATCAACTAAAGTAGTGACGAGCTGACTGAGATTTACCCCACTAGTCCTACTAACTACCTTCAACATCCTTCTCAGGATGGTATAGTCCTTTTTCAATAGACCAGGAAAGACTAACTGGGAGCAGTAAAGTAGAATAGGTAAGATACAAGAGTTGGCAAATTGTGATAGTAGAGGTTGGGTGATTCCAGATTGTCTAAGTTTCTTAATGTAGTAGGTAAGACAGAACACTTTCTTAGAAATCGTTAGGATATGAGATGTCCAAGTAAGGTCAGAAGATAGAACTAGACCGAGGTATTTAGCATTAGACTTAGTTTCAATTTTAGTCCCCTCAATGCAACAGGCTTCATGAGAACTTACTAGTGTTTGTAGATCTCGTTTATGCCTAAGGGAGAAGTCAGTAGTCTGGCATTTTGAGGGATTCAGTATGAGACCATTTAGTTTGGACCACTCACTGATGTCCGACAGGAAGCTACTTAATTTGAGACAGTCTGACTGAGACTTAATGGAAAACGATACAGACAGGTCATCAGCATATTTGACGAAGTTGATTTCATCTGAGAGAGGTAAATCATGTAAGAAGAAGGAAAAAAGAAACGGAGAAAGAACAGTGTTATCACTTTAGAATATCTGTAATGAGATTTGTGATATAATCTATGAATCAGTCATGATTTATCAGGTCACACTTAGTTAAAAGTTAATCCTACTCTCAAATGTCTCCATTTTTTTGGTTTAAAGATTCATTCAGTGACTTAATTGTTTTCGTCAACAGAATTAAAGTCATAATCAATCATCAAACAGGTTTTGACTTATATGCATACGTCATAAATAATCTTATTGCTAATAATAATAATAAGTATAATAAATAACCTTTATTATAATTGACGAAAACTCATGATATCATCATGTATCATTGTATAATTTAGCCTGTTTAAACATGACACGAACGAACAATACACGAAAATAATAATAATAATTATAGTATTCAGTATAATCACCACTTGTTATACACTTTAGTTAGAAATTTGTATAACTTGAACTAGATTTATCACAGTTGATATTGTAGTGCTACCACGTATGTTAACTCTTACTGCTGAAATTAATTGGTGGATGGTGACTAGCAGTAGAATCCAGGACGCTCATTTCGTCCTATTTGGGACTCATCCTCCAGATGAATGTACCTGCATTCCGTAGTGAGCGATGACGCCCAGATATCGTCGAAGAAGCCGATATGTCAACCTGAGACCTAGCACTTCGGTCCAATCAATTGACGGGAGAATCTAAAATGGATTAAATGATTAATATGACCCGTTGCACGACAGGTGTCTTTCCTAGTCAAAGTGATCTAGTGGGTAATGCTTTGGAGTTTGAGACTATGGCCACTGGGTTCAAGCCTCGGTGGAAACGCCATCACTCGCTGGGGAATGCAGGTATATCCAGATGACAAGTCCCAAATAGGACTAAATGCGCGTTCTCCTGGATTCCACTGCTAGTCACCATCCACCAATTAGCTTCTAATTACATGCGCAGACATCATCGAAGCATCTTACTACTGAATGCTCATAAAACTAATTCATTTACCCATAATACACTTTTACAGAAAGTGCTTTCACGTATGCTTAACGAATATTTGTCATTATGTAACTGAACATTGGTTTTCGATTGTTTTGTATATAATTTGCGTTGTTACGCACGCTTGGATTTGTTTCATGTAATTCTAAGCTCGATTTTGCCGTACATAGCGTTTAGTACATTGTAGAACGTGAAGCAATTGATGCATTATATTATATTAATCGGATTCTGGTATCGTCCGCAATAATATATTGAAGACAACCAAGTGTCCCTGAAGTTAAACATATATCAGGTCATTGGTTTCGACTGACTTACTACCAGGGTATAATCTCGTCCACTTAGAATATGCAGACAATATAGTCCTTCTAGGCGAGGACGCTGACAAAATGCAGGGTCTTCTGAACGCCTTGATCAGCAATCTTCGCATGTGCGATTCACCCCTGTAAAATGTAAGATGATGTTGCAGGATTGGACTACACCGACTCCTAGATTAGAAATAGGAAGTGAAGTGGTAGAGCACGTTGACCGCTTCACTTACTTGGGAAGTACCATCAGCCCCAACGGGTTGATCTCTGACGAAAACTCGGCATGAATACAGAGAGCTAGTTTCGCATATGCCAGTTTACGCCGTCTCTGGCGTAGATGTGATATCCGCCTATCGACCAGAAGGCGTGTGTACTGCTCAGCAGTCCGCTCCGTCCTTCTTTATGGCTAAGAGACCTGGACATTGAGAGCGGAAGACATGAAAAGATTAGTTGTCTTTGATCATAGGTGTTTGCGTTCTATCTCCCGTGTGAATTGGTATAATAAGGTGAGCAATATTGAGGTTAGGCGTCGAGTGCTAGGTAAGGAGGGGAAATCAGTCTACGAGACTGTGAAGTTATATCGACTGAGATGGTTAGGACATGTGTTACGTATACCTAGTTATTGTCTTCCTCGACCACGGGCAATGTTAGCTGATATAGGGTCAGACTGGAAAAGAGCTAGCGGTGGTCAAACGAAAACATGGCACCAGTCAATGAAATCTACAACAGTTAGTCTAAGCCACTTAGGAAGGTGTAGACTTACTGGTTGGAGACAACTGGTGACATGGCTCAAAATCGTTCTCAATGGCTGGCGCAGATGCATCCACTCCTTGTGACTTATGATTTTCAATGAAACGATATTGTTCTTCGTTATTACTATTCCTTTGTCTCACACCTCTGTTTACTGTCTATATTATACATTTCTCCTACTTTCTTCTCTTGCTTTCTGTGCTACATGGAGTGTGGCGACTTGAACTGCCGCACATGTGTGCAAAGTTCTATGTCGAAAACAGACAGACAGACAGAACAGAAATTGGTTTCGACCTAAAAGTTTTCCAGCTACAAGCCAAATCCTTCAATAGCTTGAAAGTTGTTAGTTTCATTTCATGAATATTTGTCAGAACCTTCCTGATCCTCATGATTGATAAATATCTTTAAAAAAATAATCTGCAAAAGCGAATTTGAGATAAGTAGTTAAACTGTTCATCATTTATTATCAAAGAAGCCAGACAACTGCTGAAACATTGAAAAAGAAGTGCCAATCAACCTGACGACTAATTGAAATGTTAGTGGAAATTAACCCTGGTAATCAAAATATCTTAACTGGACTTTTTGAAAGCCACTTGAAGGTGATAACGTGTAGTGTTCCTTGAAAAGAAGTATAAGATCCTAAGATCCTAATGTCAGTGACGTTTCAGCTTGGGTCATACAGTTAAAATAGTTCAAATTACCAGTTATTTACTACGGTGCTTCCATAGATTTCAGTATATTAGATTTGTTTCAAAATCAAACTTAGGCAACTCCACAAATTTACTTGAGTACGATTTACATGCCTGAATAGACTACACTGTACCGTTTATAAATTAACTGTTATGACGATCAATAGTGAAACACTTGGAAATTTAATTTCACCGTCCATAACTCGGTATTCCCCCCCCCTCTACATGAGGTATGCAGGCCGTTTCACTAGCAGTTGATATATTAAAATTTACCTCAGATATTATAATTCAGTTAGGAAGCTAAAGATTAAAAGCACCTGAAACTGTTTTGCGAATATAATCCCAGAAAAGAATCACAGATTCACCCCAGAACTGAACGCAATTATTACATTTTTCGATGCAATATTTGTCCTGCAGTCCTACAGGAGGTCAGTCGCGAACCTGAATAGCTCAGTGGTAACGTCACTGACTGCATCATTCACTGCGTGACGTGGGTTCGAATCTCAGAAGGGACATGAGTTGCTTTTAGGTTGCAGGTACGCTTTGCTGATGAGTGCCAACTATCACGAAACCTAGGTGAGGCAAGGCTTCCTGTGACCGATTGCCTCCAACCACCTAATATCAACAATACTTCTCCTTTATTTAATGGGAGAACTACATGATTCATTTGTCAGGTATGAAATATTAAGAGACTTTAGTTCTAGAATGATTTTATCAGGAACTGCACATCGGATAAAACGAATCCTCTAATGTAAACCACTTTTGAGATAAACATTCATGAATCTGTAGGCTATCAAACCATCAACTATCAGGCTACGAGATTATTATGTAACGACAGAAGACAAGAGTCAGTCAACAGATCGTTTATTGAGAAAATCAATAGATATTTATAGATTTTTATGTACATTATTATCAGCGTTATTGTTAGCAGAGAAGTAACGTCTTCTGATTGGTTGTTTTCCTGCATAAGGTTATTCTGTCATCTGTGTTTGTTGCCGTTTCTCACAAAGTCGGGCTATATATCTGCGAATCGTATTTGCACACGTTAAGTCTGCTGTGACTGCTTGTTGAGTTCCACAAGGTTAGGCTTCGTTCTCGTTTTTTTCTCATGACCCTGGTTCGGGAAGTGAACATTGACGTAAATTGTTGTCTACAATTTCGGCTAGCAGATAGCTCTCACCACAATTATACGAACATTCAACCACTTAATTGAAATTCAACAGCTCACGATTTCCGATTTCTGCTATTTTGAAGCATCCAATGTCTTCTGACTGGTGTAGATTAGTGACTATCTCTTTCTCGAAATTTCTCTCCAGATCAACTAATTTTTGTGTATATGCCTTACTGCACTCATAAACAATATTTCAGGCTTTATTTTTTTTAAATAAGATGCTTAAATATGACTCTCAGGTCAGCATTAAAACCTTTTAATACGAAAGTTTAATTCTTACAACAAGAAAATTGTTATAACTCTGACTGTTTTTATCTACAAGTCCTAAATATGCATAGTGCACTTACACTGAAGAGTGTTCACATTAAACAAATTACATCAAGTTAAACATGTAACATAAAACAAATAATATATGATTTTTATCTACCGAAATTATTTGATAAACTAGAAACTGGAATTTCAGTATCTCTACTTAATTATTTGTTTTCAGCACTACTAATGTTGTTGAAATATTTTTTCTACAAAAAAATATTTATCAAGATGAAAATTGACATTTTGATGTGTACATTAAATCAAGTAGTTTTTCTAGTGTTCAAACAATTAGTTTTTCAATTAGATTAGAATTCTTACTGGGAGAATAACAAACTGAGTAAAAACAAAAAACGTTTACTAATTATCGGAACACTGAAAAAATAGCTGTTTGAAAACTGCTGAAATAAAGGAAGTCAGGACATGCATCAATATATTGTAATAATTATTGCTATCCCTATCTGAAATAGCTTTGGAAAGGTAAAAACTGATATTTCTATAGTGGATGATTAGCGAAGTTCAAGAATCTCTAGATAACTAAGCTGCCAACATCCTGTTGAATAAAATGTGAGGCCCAACTCTCAGCAATGAAGTCAATTTAATGGAATTATCAAGTATTTAGACCAGCTAATAACCAAAAATGTCTCAAATAGTCTCATCAGTATTTGATATTTTCCTCTGATTTCTAATTCAGTATTATTAGAATTGTACTATGATAACGTTGGAAGTTACTTACTGCTAATTTAAACTATATTTGTCATATAACTGTTAAATTAAGTGTTCGGATTACTAAACAGAAACTGATATCAATCCATGATCAACTCGTAAAAACAAAACTGATCCTCACAAACCAATTGTCGAATATCATAAATTATTTAAATTAATCCCAGCGTGTTTTAAAATAAATCAAAACGGGATTTTTCTGAACGTTTCGCTGTGTAAGACACAACTTCCTCAACAGATTTATTCACATTTTATTAATAATCAAAATAAATAGTCAGAAATTTTTCGAAATAAATTGAAGTCAGTTTACTTGAAGGTTACTTGACGATAGGCATTTACACCAATAGAAATATGTAAGCAGTCATCACATATATTTGTAATAACTAATGTCAGATTGTTATTGTGTAAATTTTTCTGTATGAGTGTCTGTAAGCGTATGTTATTTGTCATAGGGAAAAGTTGTCAATTCACATGTGATAAACATGTTAATACACTTTTTTCTAAAGGTCATGGAGGTTCATAGAGGCTTTTATTGTTTTTTCATCTGTCTTGCTTCATTAGAGTTTGCCATTTAAGTGATAAGTCTAGCCCTTCTTTCCCAATTACTACATTCGATGTGGTTAAAATGTGCAAGGCTTCAGAGGTCAGCATTTGTTTATGTGAATGAAAACCTCTTCCTAGAATTTCAACATTGTCGAAATCAATCCTATGCCCGCTGTCTATCACATGCATTGCTATAGTCGATCTTTTCTCTAGACTTTTTAAATGTACTTCATTTCTAGGTGTACGTTTCGTGCATAGACTGTGTTGATTCACTCTGACCTTCGCCTGTCTACTACTCTCCGATATAAATAGCAAGCTTCACATTCTGAACACTGTATCCTACAGACACAATTACTTTGTGACATTTTTGGAACCATATCTCTTTTCAACGAATTTATTATCAAGCTGTACAGTCGGAGATATATGGTTTTTAAGAAGTTATATCCTGTGAGGGAATCGAATCATAGGTGTGAATACATAAAATAATAGTTATAGTAGTATGAAATGGAATTAAATGTTAAGTGGCAAAACAATTAATATCTTAATTTAGAATAATTCATAGGATGTACAGAACTTGGAAGGGGTGTGCAATTATGGGATTAGTAGGCAAATCGAATAAAATGAAAACGTTAAGTAATATTGTGTGAAATTTGATCGAAAACGAAACCTTGTCCTGTCGCTTGCCACTCGCATTCGGCGCATATGTAGCCCCGATACTGTGGAGGATGATTTAAATCTTTGGAGGGAAATCCTAATAAAAAGTGGATTTCCACCACGTTTTATAGACAAGAATATACATTCGAATCCTATGAAACGTGAATTATCATCCGCATCCAAGAAAATACTGTGCATGAGCTTGGAATTCAGAGGTGACTTAGCTTCCGATATCATGGAAAGAAGGATATCACAGTCCCTGAGAAGAACACTCCCTGCTGCATCTTTGAGAATAGCCTTTATTAGTAGACTATTACCGTTCAATAACCTCCTGAAGGACAAGAACCCGCTGTTAACCAACTCTATGTGCGTTTATGAATACACCTGCTAGTGTGGGGCTGGGTATATCATCGTTCGACTCGAGTTTTGTCCAATAAAGTGCATGAACACTATCCCGCATGATTACCAAGAGGTGGAAATGGAGCAATAAGAAGCGCGATCGTTGAACATCTGGTCGATAATGACCACCTTATATATATAACGTCCACCTTTAAAGTCATCTACAAGGCAAAAAGTAATTTACCGAAATCACTACGTATCCGACTCATCTGTATTGCTGAAGCAGCTTTGGCCATCGAGATTGAAATATCAGATCTCTGTGTACAGGAAAGTTCGTTCAACCCCTCCAACTTTCTCTATGCTACAGTATGGTAATCCCCAATCATACTTTGGCTCTACCACATTTTTTTTCATTTTGTCTATTCAATTTGTATACTCTTCCTTTATTACGTCAAATGTTACTATTACTATCCTAGCTTTGAACTGTCCCCGGTATTATTTCACTCGTTCCACTTGTCATTCTAAATCAATTCTGTTTTGCAACGTTAAGTTCTATGTTATCAGATTTCAAACAATATTACTTAACGTTTTCATTTTATTCGATTTGCCTACTAATCCCATAATTCCCCCCCCCCCTTTCCAAGTTCTATACATCCTATGAATTATTCTATTTATAACAATAATTGTTTTGCCATTTAACATTTAACTATGATTATAATCACAAATATTTTAGTTTTAATTGCATTTCATACTACTATTACTATTATTTTATGAATTCACACCTATGATTCAATTCCCTCATCGGATAGAACTTCTTGAAAAGCATAAACATACGACTGTACAGCTTGATAATGAGTTCGTTGTTTAAAAGAGTCTCTTCGTTGAATCACTTGTCTTGACCATACTGACTTGCCTATTCACTTTCTAATTTTGATATACAATTATATATGGTGAGTCAATATTTAGGATTCCAACTCTACTGTTTATTCCCACATGTGATAATAACCAATTGTATGTTTATTATTGTGTCTGAGTTCGCTTATGGATTATAAAAGCTGAGTACATTGCGTGTTTGAGACATATACACATACATATACTTGCTGTCTGGCTGACTGCTGTCTCAATATCAGCATCCTAATAATACAGGAATGTTACTACAATCAGTGTGCTTCTTGTTTGATTCTGGGTGCAAGGTTAAGTTACTACTAAAATTCGGGAAAATTTGTCCTTAATTCAGTTGAAAAAACCCCACTTAGAAAGTTGGTTTCTAAGTTTAACATGTAAGTTATGTGACCAGAAAACGGTGATTATTAGTTCGTAAATATTGAAAAATTCCAAGGTGAATAAATAACTCACTGTAGTTATCTTTGAATACATGAAAAACCAACTAAAGGAGGTGCACAATCAAAATTTTTCATCTTGTATTCAAAGCAAATGAGATACTTTAAGTTTCAAGTATTGGTTTCGTAGGGATTTTTTGTTTAATTGGTTGGAGGATTTCATCATGAGCTGACATCAGTTAGAGAATCACTGGAAAACCTTGGAGTACTGGACAGCTATTTCTTCCTAGTTTTAGACTCCTCATCAGTACGCCCCCGGGGTTCGAACCCAGGACCTTCTGGTTACAAGGCGAGCTCGTAGACCATTGAGCCACTGGTACCTCAAGACATTGCGAAATGGTCGCGCTATATCGTGAATTGGCAGAAGTTAGAATTCAAGAACCATTGGATCGGGTCCCTGAGGAGTCTCAAACCAGGACGAAACAGCTGTCCAGTACTCCCAGGTTTTCCAGTGGTTCTCTAACTGATGTCAGCTCATGATGAAATCCTCCAACCAATCAAACTTTAAGTTTCAACAAGAAAAGACATTCATGGCAGATGCGTGAAATTGCACACTACTGATTCATTAAGAAGAGCAGTTTTTTCAACACTCACATCAGCGGAGTTTAGAACACTTCGATCCGGCTACCAAGCAGCACTGGTTGGTGGGAGTGGCATACAACTACTCACCTAAATCAATTAGTAGTATATAGCGTTATGGAATCATGCTTCCTTTCTTGATTACCATTTATGGTATCAAGCATATCACATAAGGTGAGTTGAAAAATTTTGGTTTCTAAGAAAAACAATTGTGGAATTTTACCTCCTTAAGCTGTGTAAATTGCAAATTCAAGGTAGCACAATAAATGATATATTACGCCTGTGCGTATTTATATAAGCGTAGAGGACAAACGTCTCTTCACACCACATCAAAACAAAATGCGCATCCAAATTTACATACATTTTTAAATCTGTGTGTACAAGAAGTGGGAAGAAGGTACAGACCAGAGTTCTTAATAAAGTTCAATTAGGTCTTACTCCCAATAGCCATAATATCTCCACAATTTTATTGGTTACAGGATTTCATCATGAGCTGACATCGTTTAGAGAACCATTGGAAAACCTGCGAGTACTGAACAGCTGTTTCGTCCTAGTTTGGGACTCTTCATCAGTACGCACCCACTGCCAGGGTTCGAACCCAGGACCTTCTGATTACAAGGCGAGCTCGTAGACCATTCATTGTAAGTATAAGAAAAGTCTTTCAGAATATCAAATCTACTTCATCTCATAAAAGTCAGTTGTAATTTTTAGGGTACACTAATCAGTTGACTTAACTCTGTATCACACTAGTAACTGGATGTTAGATTTTCCTGATTTCCTTACTTTTCAATGGTAGTTTTGAAGTATCTGGATAGTTTCTGTTTGAATGTCAACGTTATTATGTCATATTTATTACTTGGGTTCCGAGTGGAACATAAGGACTTAACTGCACATCTTCATTTCACGCTGTTCTCTGTCATCTCTTCAACTTGGTTGTATTGCTTGTTGGCTTTCATTTCCTTTCCATACGATCTTCTGCATATCACCCTCGCATCGTTTCTTATTCGAGTTCCTCTAGAGAGCCTTAGCATGTTTCCAATCCACCTATATTTTCTTCCTCAATTTGCTCAGCGACGAAATCTTGGTTAATTCATTCTGAAGGTTCTTCGTTTCTGATCCTTTCTGGCCATCTGATCTTCATTATCGAACCAGAGGAAAAATCTGTTAATAAAAGTACGTAGTAACCTTTTGGAAATATTTTTCGTGATAACCAAAGTCTCTGAACCATGCAGAAGAACTTGCTGACTTGACATCTGTTCCGGTAATCAGAATTTTGTTCTTCATGCTGAGTGTAGAGGAGTTCCAAACTGATTTCAGAGTGATGAAGGTCTGTCTTGTCTTTCCAATTCTGGTTTTGACATCCTCATCTGTGCCACCCCCTGTAGTTGAACCGATGCTGCCTAGATAAGTGAAGGAAAGGGCCTCTTTTAAGTGTCTCCCGCTGATAGGGATTGGTGCTTGTTGTTGACGTTGGTTATCTTCATCACCTCTGTATTCTTTAGGTTCACCTGAAGTCCTGGCTTCGCTGCTTGTCTATTCTGACAACTTGTTGGTTTTAGTCTGTAATTCTTCGAATTTAGTTGGTTGGAGGCAATCGGCAGGAAGCCTTGCCTCACCTAGGTTTCGTGATAGTTGGCACTCGTCAGCAAGGCGTATCTGCAACCTTGAAAGAATTTATGTCCCTTCGGGGTTCCGAACCAGCATCACCCAGTGCTGCAGTCAGAGATGTTACCTTGTGAGCTATTCGAGTTCGCGACTGACCTGAGGTCACTGATTGATGCCAATCGTGAGCCCGTAAGCTCATTGGTAACGTCTCTGACTGCAGCACTGGGTGATGCGGGTTGAAATCTCAAAAGGGACATGAGTTCCTTCAAGGTTGCAGATACGCCTTGCTGACGAGTTGCAAATAGTACGAAACCTAGGTGAGGCAAGGCTTCCTGTGGCCGATTGCCTCCAACCATCTAATATCATTAAATCAATGTGCACCGTGATGGCGAACTACTTAGAATGGTGGTCACATTACAACCTGACTGTTAGAATTCACTGTGCACCAAAGAGAGGACTAGACACATCACACTAGTTACTGGTGTCAAATCAAAATGTTCTTCGAATTTATATGATACTGGACATAAATAATCCATGAAATCCTGATCGTCCAGAGTCTTCTTATCGGTCTGATGTATGCCCCTCTTTTCGCCCTCTCTCACCACAGTCTGACGCATGATCCAGTCCTCCACAATTAGGACTATTATTGGTGAGATTAGTCAGCCAACACTGCTTTCTCATAAGTATCTCTCGCCTACTAATTTCTATTTAGGAATATTCCATAGCAAATAACTCTAATTAGCGTTATCTGATTCTCATTTTCTCATTACTTTTCACAGATCCAGGGGTGAACTATGCATTTTAAGCATCTTTGTTTTAAATAGCTAGGCAAAACATTTGTTCACTTGTAATTCAGATTCGCATGTATGATTTCAGTTTGTTGGTACCATAGTCAAACGACCCTGAACCAACCAGTCAGGTCGCTAAGCCTTACAAATGGATCCTTTTTGTAATCTTTGTTGCAAGTTTCATCTTAAACCTAATCTTCGTTGAAAGATTCACTTAGCTTTAATCCTCCCCTAAACTTAATCCTGAATCAGGGTGAAACTTTCAGTAAAGATTATGAAAATCATCCAATTGTAATGCTGAGCGATTTGATTGATTAGTGCAGGGTCGTTTGACTTCGGTGTCTATTCTTCACTATAGCCGGTTGATGATAAAATGAAACTTTAAAATAAGACAGCACATTAAACTCTACATAAATCTTTATCATTTTGTTATTGAAATCTCTCAAATCTTTACATTATCACTGTCTAGTTAACAAGTACTTTTTCTGTTTCTTATTTTAGTCGGTGTATTAATAAAAATAATAATAACAGCTTTATTCCAAACAGTATTTGTGGTATAGGTATGGAATTTTCAGCGTGCATTACAATATTGCATCTAATTACCTCATAAATTTTATAAGATTTTGAAAACATAAAGCAACAACAACAAAAAATAGATAAATAAAAAGAAATAAAAAAAAGAACAGCATTGCATTCATATTTTAAACAATGCACTACAGGAATATGAAATATAAAATTAGTGTGTAATAGAAGATGTGAACAACAATATAATAGTAACAAAGAAAGGAAAACAAAAAACTAATGGGAACTATTTGTTAGAGTGCCACAGTAAGTTGATCGTATCATGCCTAACGGATTTCTCATCACTTAACAGCTGTGCCAGATAAGGTATTGTGGAGTTTTTGTACTTGGTAGTCCTAGCATATAGTCTCCTATAGCTGCTTCTAGTTCTACCAGATGAAATGCAAGGAGAGAGCTGCGTACAGAAAGGATGCTCGGGGCCTGACAATATAGTATTCGCTAGTTTCTTACATGACATTATATGTCTATCCACAATAGTGTTAACCAGTTGGTTTAACGATATCCCACTTGCTATACTAACAGCTTTTAGTGCCCTACGCAGCGAAGCAAAGTCTTTCTTAAGTAGTCCAGGAAAGATTAATGGGAAGCAGTAAAGAGGGATGGGTAGAATACAAGAACTGACAAACTTATAAAGCAAAGACTGCTTTATACCAGACTGCCTTAACTTCCTAACGTCAAGCGAAACATCTTTCTAGTCACTAGCAAGATGTGAGAGGACCAGGAAAGATCGGAGGAAATACTCAGTCCAAGGTACTTGACATTAGATGTAATTTCAACCGCTATGCTGTCAATGATAGTGGGGTCATGTGAGCTAGCTAATTGTTGTAGGTCACTTTTTCGTCTGAAAGTGAAATTGACTACCTGAAATTTAGACGGATTCAGCTTAAGACCGTTTGAAGAGGACCACTGACTAATTTCCGAGAGAAAGTTATTTAATATGGAACAGTCTGACTGAGAGATGACAGGCATAGAAACAGAGACGTTATCAGCATACTTGACAACAGTGGCTACATCAGAATGGGGTAAGTCATGTAAGAAAAAAGAAAACAGAAAAGGAGAAAGAACAGCACCTTGAGGAACACCAGCTAAAGTAAGTGAGGTAGTGTTGGACTTTCCATTGTAGACGGTGTACTGCTTCCTATCAGAAAAATGGGAATGCAACCACTTGTTTGTTCAGCTCTAATCCTGTGTTGCAGCAAGCTTACTTAGGAAGATAGACCCAGGTACAGAGTCAAATGCAGATGTGTAATCAAGGAAGGCACACTGAAATGTATGCTGAACAACTAAGTGAACTTATTTCAGTAAAATAACTCACAAAATACAGAGAGAAAATAAATTTCTCATTCTAAAACTTAATTGAGTATATTTCTAAAGAATATTCATTTCTTTGTATTTTTTCTTTATCTCTGAAATATTGGCGATATGTGGGGTTAAAATCAAGTTGAATTAATTCGAGAAAGTTAATTATAATCAGGCGTACTATGTTAAATTTATTGCACGCCATAATAAGTACACTAGAGTAACACGCACCAGTAACTTTTGTGAAGTAGAATTTTTTGACAGTTTTAGAAAAGAAAAAACACTGATGTCCTAAATGAAGTTCACTGATACCAGACGCTACAAAGAGTGGTCTGTGTTAAATTGTTCAATCAGAAATAGTGCAGGGTGATTGATTTTTATGAAACCAAGAGATTTTTTACAAAATCTGTTCAAATCGGTACCTTTATTCTTTGTGATAATGGTTGTGATAGGAGTACAACAATTACTGAATTCAATGAAGTACATTCGGCTATGAAATTCACATCCGAAGAGGAATCCCAAGACAGAATTACCTTCCTGGATGTCCTACTTACAAGAAAATCAGACGGTAGCATAAAAAGAAATTTACATAGAAAAAGTACTTGGACTGGACAATATATACACTTTCACAGCTTTGTTCCCATCAATTACAAAAGGAATTTAGTGAAGACCCTTAGCCACAGAGTTAGAGCTATATGCTCTGAAGAAGTAATTAAAGATGAATTAAGCATGGTATATGATACTTTAATCGAAAATGGTTATCCTGACAAATTTATCAAGAAAAATATGACAAAGAAAGCCGAAAAGGACTACCCACTATCTGTAAACAAGAAGCCACTTTATATACGACTACAATTCATGGGCGAAATACCAAGCGAGTTAATTACTAAGAAATTAAGAAAATCAGTTCAAAGAACTTTTAATGCTGGCGATCTACATGTATTATTCTCTACACGACCGATGGTGCTACCTCGAGTGAAAGATGAAGTACCTAGACTAGCCACTTCAAATTGTATCTATCAATTCAACTGCGCTTGTTGAGCGAGTTATATTGGCCGTTGCTCTAGGAACTTGATTTTTGGTGCTCGAGAACATATCCCACTATGGCTAAGTAAAGGTGTAGTTGGAACTATTAACAGCTCGATATTAGACCATCTGGTGCAAACCGGTCACAAAGCCAGCGTAGAAGAATCCTTCTCTATAATATACCGGGTGCCTAACAAATTACCAAAACCGTCGAAGCACCACATGCTCCAAATAGCAGAGGCTGTTGCAATTCGCCTCAAATAACAAGTGTTCTGTGTCCAAAAGAAACAAGTCTAGCCTCTACTACTGCCCTGGCCCTCATTAGAGACTATAAACTCATGAATTTGTACCATTACCTTTCCTAATTCTTCTGACATTCAGTTTATTTTATGTTGATGCTGTTCAGCTGTAATTTATCAATATTATTGATTTGACGTTATTTAAACATTAATGTCGTTCATAAGACTAATTCATTCATTCACTATAATGTATATATAACTGTAGAACCTGATGATGAATTTATCGAAAAGAGTACTCTTTGTTCCGTTTCTATTCTTTTGACAATTTTTATGTCTTCATATTCCCGGTTAGTTGTTAGTGTAACAGAATAACTTTTCGGAAAATCTCTCCTGACCAAATAACCATAATATTTATACTTATTTGAATGTTCCAATTAACCCTGTAATTATTATCCGTCTTTTTGGCAGCCTGTATATCATTGTCGTGACATTTGCGTACCAAACGTTGACTTGGTTCCTATCATTTGTCTTCGTCGCTGTTTAATCTCCAGTTTTATTGCTTCTCTTTGTGGTCGTGTGATAAAGTGAGGTGTCATCTCACAATGTTATTTTTCTTGAATGATGTCAAGATTTGTTGCGGGAATTTGGACTGTCTGAGAGAAGTTTTTGGTGCGTGATTTTTTGCTGACAGAGTTTTGATCCCACCTTGTTGGAAATATTCTACTTGATTCTCAGGTACTCCTTGAGGTTGGCTGTTGGTCGGCGTGCATTCATTCCACAGTACATGTTTTGCACTGGCAACTTATCAGACCTGCATAGCTGCCTAACAGTGTTGTCAAGGCAATTTTGAGTTTTTGATATGTTATTATTGTTAAGTAGTACGGCAGGTTTTATTGCAGATAACTGTCTTTTTACTGTCATTGTGGCATTTTTATGGCTGTGAGTAACTCAAGTGGGTTTTGGTCAAACCACAACACATCTGTCTGTCTGTTTTCGACATAGAACTTTGCACATTTGTGCACATCTGGTTTATTCGTTGCAGGTGAAACGACATTTGACATGCCCGGACCCATTAAACAGAAGTCAAGTGATTAAGCCAATAAGCCACAAATATCCACAATTTGGGGCGAAAGACAAAGGCGTGAGGCCTGACCTAATTTTTGAAACATTAAACATTTATTTCCGTACAGTTTACTGAATGCACACTACCTTCACACACACGCACAAAAGGTGTCAAGAATTCCTTACGAAAAGATACCGCCTCTTAAGATATTTGAACTCACAACAATATTTGGGATTTACCCTGGAAGTACCAGTCGTCGAAGCGATCACGCTAATATCTATCCAAATGACGCAATGATTTTCAACCTCTGCCTAACTTATTTAAAGTCATCAGTGAGCAACTGTCGGACAATTAAATGGAGGGAAATTGATGCACTAGCACTTCCCTGTTTTTGATGTTTCTTTTTCTGATTTCAGCTGATTAGAAAAACCATAGTAAAACTAATAAAAGGTGTTGAAGATTCTTGGGCAACACCAACAGCAACAACAACAGACAACAATCAGCATAAATGGGAGGGATCTGAGAAAAGCAACCTCCTTCACCTACCCACCTCTACCTACCTGGGAAGCGTCGTTTCAACTACAGGCGGACAGAACTGATGAGGATATTAAAGCAAGAATCTGAAAAGCAAAACAAGCTTTCATTTCTCTTAAGTCTGTTTGGAGGTCAACAGCACTCAACATTAAAAATAAGATCTGGATTTACAACTCAAATGTGAAGTCAGTGCTACTATACGGATCAGAGACTTGGCGCTGCGTCATAAAGAGCACCTCAAACAAACTACAGACCTTCATCAACAGTTGTCTTCGCTCAGTACTTCGCTAAAGATCAAATGGCCAGAAAAGATCAGCAACAGAGATCTCTGGGAGCAAACCAACCAAGAACCGATTGTGCAACAAATAGGCAGGAAGAAATGGAGATGGATTGGCTAGCCATACTCTGAGGAAACCATCTAGTGACATCACTAGACAAGCCATTGCTCGAGTGGAACCCGAAAGGGAAGCGGCGAGTTGGTCGTCAGCGTGAGGGTGACATGGAGAAGGTCATGTGAAGAGGAGATGAAAGCGTGTGGGCAGACTTGGAGCCAGGTGAAAACTCTAGCAGAGAACCGAACGCAATGGAGACTGACGGCTGAAGCCCTATGCTCCTGTATGAATTAAAAGAAATTATAATGATAATAATAAAACTAATAAAGGTAGGGAGAAGTCAAATTTTAAGCACCTAAGAGGTGCAATCCAGTTGCCTAGACTGAAGTAGCTGGTGTAACGGAATAACTGTTTGGAAGATCCCTCTTGAACGATCTGATTACAATATTTATACTTACTTGAATGTTTCAACTAACTCTGTGATGATCATTATCCATTTTTCTCCTAGACTGTAAGTCATTATTCTGACATTTGCATACCATATGTTGAGTTGATCCTTATTATTTGTCTTTGTCTCTGTATAGTGTCCAAAAATTAATGCTTCTCTTTGCGGTTGTGTGGTGATACTGATAATATGTTGTTTTACAATATGGCTTTGTTTGTGTGAATCAAGATGATTCTGATATTGGATTGTCTGCGGGAACCACTCTGTGTGTGATTCTTGTGCACAACGCTTTTGATCCCACGCTTTTGGGAATATTCTACTTGATTCTAAGGTATTTCTCAAGGTTGAATTCTGGTTAATTAATTTCGTTCTACCATACTTGTTTCGTAGCGCCGGTAGTGTAGCGGTGTCATGCAACCCTCCCACGGTTGCCATCCGAGTTTGACTCCCGGCCGGTGCACACGGCTTGCGTCGGTGGCATTGCGGTTAGGACGCTCGCCGACCATGCACATGGTCCGGGGTTCTATAACCAGCCAACGCACTCCTTTACCTCTCTAAGCCAGAAATAATGCTGGTAAAGAGGGAAGGTTGGCCATGAGGCTAGCAACCTCATCCTGTAAAATAAACAGTGCTACAGAAACTTCAAGCCTCTAGCTTGAAGCCCTATGTTCCACTGGGGGACGAGAAGGAAAAAAATACTTGTTTTGTACTTATAAAGTCATTTTATCTGTATAGGTGCCTAACAGCACTGTTCAGGTGATTTTAAGTTTATTGTTGAGTATGATCACATAGTTCTGTTGATGAACAGTCATCTTTTTGCTGTCTTTGAAGCGTTTTGTGACTGTCAGTCTTTCGAAGATGTTGTGGACCGCCATATGGAAGGATGCACAGATCATTATCCTGTGTTTATTCTACAACGAGTGGGTTTTGTCCGTTACAATTAGCTCACAAAAGACTTAAAAATACTTTGAAGTTCAGTAGTTTATTTGAATAGTAACGTTCAGAAGTACGTGAATAGGGTAGAGAAGCTGTCTATTGATCCATGAGGCTTAGTGGTTTTTCATTTGATTTCATCAAGGCTTTATTTTCATTAAAGCATAATCGATCAACTGAGAACTGTCTTAAATTTTCCGTTTCGTCATGGTGTTTCAATATGAGAACATATATGAGTGTAAGGAGATATAGATGTTGGAATTCTATCTAGGATCATCAATAAAATACTAAGCCTTTAGAAGTATTAAATGAGCTCACATTTAACATGAGCAGAAAATTAAAAAATGTGCTTCCAAAACGACATGAGAAGGGTCACCATCACTGCTGTTTTATTATTTTGACTGCTTTCGAAGTAAATATTGGTCAGCTTAGTGGAAATTGAAGAGCATTATTGAAATATTCATGGAAAAGAAGATTTAGCTCTTACACATTCTTCGAAAGATATACAAATGGATTTATCGGTGTTAAATAACATGCATTAAATAAATATCGCAACAAAGAACCAAGTGCTTAACAAAAATGCCGAAGGAAACAGAGATGGATTAGATACATGCTGAGGAAACCGTTGAGTGACGTCGAGCGCCAGGCCGCCACTCGAGTGGAACTGGAATAGGAAACAGCAAGTCGGGCTGAAGTCTGAGGCTGACATGAAGATCATGTGAGGAGGAGATAAAAGTATATAGGCAGTCGTGGACAGACTGAAATGGGGATCTTAAGGGAATAATAATAATAATAACCATAGGAAAGTATCTAATCAACTGTAAGACAGATTTCATCTGAAGTAATGTTAAATTATTCAGACAGAAGTAGCAGTGTATGGATTCATACGAAGTAATCAAAACAAATTCGTAAAATATTCCATGAACAAAATTAACCAATATGACTGAATGTTTCTTGTTAAACAAATGATTAATCAGTACAAACAAAACAGGAGGATATTTTTAAATTCACGATATGATATGCAGGGATTTGATTGGCTTCAGGATTTTATCATAAACTGACGTCGGTTAGAGGACCATTAGAAAATTTTGGAGCACTGGACTGCTGTTTCGTCCTAGTTTTGAGACTCTTCATCAGTATGTATCCATCGCCAGGGCTCGAACCAAGGATCTTCTGGTTACAAAGCAAGCTCGTAGATGATTATTCTACTGTAACCTGAGCCAGTGGCCCATGAATTCCAATTTCTGCCAATTGATGATACGGTGCAACCACCAGTCAATGTCACCACTGGCGAGTCTTTGTCCTCACACCCCACCTGCTTTACCCCATTAGCCACGAATTCTCACCAGGACCTGCTGTAAGTCATACAGTTCTTCAAGGGTAGCTCGTCGAGGCAGAATCCACAACAATTGATGTATTGATTGTACATACATTTGTGTTAAAAAATTGAATGGGTTCCAATTCATCTAATTGTTGGTTAATTTTATAGTTGTCGCATTGTGTGAATCATCTTGTAATCTTATTGTAAGTACTTCTGAAGTCGTTTCTAGTCTTCTAAACTTGTGAACGAATCGAGTAGTGTTAGAGTCAGTGAATGCGATTTGATACGTCGGGGAGGGGATTGTGCCAGAGTGATATGAAGCAACCTACACTTCGTGAACCAGATCAATGGTGGAACTGTCAACAGAGAACTAAAATTCCACACACCGGGGAGAGCGTGCCTGTGTGCTGTGGTATGCCTGTTGTGTGTTGGGCTTTTTTGTCTTGCTTTTCATTTTAGCCTAGTCCCGATTGGCCCATGTTCCCACATTGGCAGTTCAATTCGAGGTTATCGGCGCTATGGAAAACAGGGATGGACCCTTGTTGGCCGGGGAGTGTCAAGGAATATGAACATTGAAAGTTGGTTCACTGACCTTGGTCACCATTGGCGGGCAACTTGAAGGAGTGAATGGTCCGATCGTGTGCAAGTTCGATGAAGACGAATGAATACGAACAAAAGTAATTTCTAAATTTATTTGTACTGAATATTTGTTTGTAGACTTGTATTCATCTTGCTTTAATTGCCAAACAATATAATTTCGTTTAAAGAATACTGGTGTTTTGGAATTAAAGTCGAGAAAGTACATAGTCATTATCAGTTCAAAGCGTCTTCCTTACAATAGGAACTTAGGGCTAAGTTAACTGGTCCCTAAGAAAGGACCAGTTAATAGTAAGCATCAGACTGATATTCAAGTGATGGTTCGTAGGGATTTGATTGGTTTCAGGATTTCATCATGAAGTAACATCGGTTAGCTGATTTAAAATGCAAAGATATTGGCCAGATGTCATGATAAATTTTTCAATGATAACCAAATCTGAAGTCAAACTGAAAATGTCCAGTAATTGAGTTATTTTATTCTATTTTTCTAGATCATCTGCCACCTGCCGCACTCGGTGTTTTGCACTCCCTCCTCCCTTCTTCATTGTTGATCTCTATTCCAGCGATACTTCAGTTTACTCACAAATAACATCTCATAATTGTCACAAATATATTTAATTTACTTTAAGAATAATTTTTCGTTTGTCATAATATATTCATATAAAAAATTCCAGCTGGCATGGAAATCATGAAAATGTTTTCAATGAAATCTCCAACAATTTCGACAATATTTGATGTTCACGTATTCCACTCTGCATGCAAACACAACTCCTTCATCTGAATGGAAAGGGTGAGTCAGTAAAATAAAGCATCTGTTTAACAGATGTCAAAAAGGGACCATTGTATTTAAAAACTATGCATAGATAACTTATGACATCCCATTAGTTAAGTGTAAACAAAATATGTGTTTATTGTAGAAACAATGAAGATAAAAGCGGAACAGAATGAGTTTTTAAGATTTAATGACTAAATGGTAAGGTAATCGATTTAAGCATTGTCAGTTTTTATATTCCATTTCAAATGAGGTGAAAACATTTGAAACTATGTGAGAATAATCCATAAGGCTTCAGTTGAAGGGTAACGTACCGAGTGATTTCAAAATCTATTCAAAGAACTTTTAATGCTGGCAAACTACATGTCTTATTCTTTACAAGACCGATGGCGATTCCTCGATTGGAAGATGAAGTAACTAGACTAGCCGTGCGTCGGTGGTATAGAGGTTAGGACGCTCGCCGACCATGCACATGGTCCGGGGTTCTATAACCAGCCGACGTACTCCTTTACCTCTCTAAGCCAGAAATAATGCTGGTAAAGAGGAAAGATTGGGCATGAGGCTAGCAATCTCATCCTGTAAAATAAACTGTGCTACAGAAACTTCAAGGCACTAGCTTGAAGCCCTATGTTCCACTGGGGAACGTGAAGGAAAGTAAAAAACGACTAGCCACTTCCAACTGGGCTTATGGAGCGAGTTATGTTGGTCGTTGCTCTAGGAACTTGATTTTTTGCGCTCACTGGAGGACATCTCCCAGTATGGCTAAGTAAAGGTGTAGTAAAAACCATCAACAGTTCGATATTAGACCACCTAGTCCAAACTAACCACAAAGTCAGGCAGCATTGACGAATCCTTCTCTATCATCTATCGGGAACCAAATAAATTGCCAAAAGCATCCAGGTACCGAAGACTCCAAACAGTAGAGGCCATTGCTATCCTCTTGAAATAATCAGTGCTCTGTGTGCAGAAGAAACAGGTTCAACCAATACTACTGCCCTGACATTCTGCATTATTAATTTTCCCCAATTTGTCTGATATTCAGTATAATGTTATGTTGATGCATATAATAATAATTTGTTTTTAATAATAATAATAATATTATCACGCTTACAGATGCTACTGAACTGTAATCCATTGATATGGTTATTGATTCAATGTTATTTAAACATTAACGTTGTTAATAATCCTAATTCTTTTATTATTTCGGATATTTAACCGTAGAAGCTGATGAAGAAGTTATCGAAAGGAATATTCTTTGTTCAGTAATCAGATTTTAGAAAAATATTTTTAATAGTTGGTTTGTAAGGATTAGATTTGCTTATACGACTTTGACCACAGATGTATATCAGTTAGAGAACCATTAAAAACCAGAGAGTACTGGACAGCTGTTTCACCCTAGTTTGTGAATCATCGGCGGTACCCACCCACCACGGTTACAAAGCAAACTCGAATACCGTTCAGCCACTGAGACCCGATTTAAGTGCTCATGACTTCTAACTTCTACCAATTTCTTTACAAATTTTTTATTGCCATCCATCTTGTCAAGTTGCATGATCAAGAAACTTTTTGCTTATTGTCATTGCTGGAAGGCTGTGACACCTTTCTAAACTTTAAATCAAAATATTGATCTCCCCATGATAGTGAACGTGTTGAACCAAAGTTTATTTTGTGGTAATATTATATTCAGTGGAAAGAAGAAATTCAAAAAGAGTAGTCATTTACATTCATACTGTAGAGTAAATCGATTGTTTCAAAGATGATAAGTTGGC